>JAEAOA010000943.1:562500-917500 GCA_016746295.1 Potamilus streckersoni | reverse complement strand
CATTTTACAGAGGTATTTAAAGATTTTTTTTACTGATTTACCATCTCTTCTGAAGAAAGCTTATCCTAATGAAGTTCTTTTGGATTTGTTTGTTTCTTGACAAAGCAATGCTGTTTGTTTGATTCATTTGTCTTTGTTACAAGAAAAGTTAAAATAATACAATCCATAAATAACATAATTACACCAATGCATACTGTAATGTGACACCACACACATGCATGGCAGTTTACATTGATGCATATTGTTGCAATACACAATAGCATATTAAATTGCACTGATGATTTACTAGAAAGTGATCTTGATTACACTAATCCATTCAGTTGCATGACAGTGTAGCATGGTACTGTTGCACAAAACAGTAGCATGGTAGATTACATTTTTGCATACTGTTGCACAACACAGTAGCATTGTAGAGTACATTTATGCCTACTGCTGTATAACACAGTAGCAAGGTAAATTACAGTACTGCTTTCTGTTGCACAACACATAAGCATGATCATTTACACTATTGCATACTGTTGCACAACACAGTAGCAAGGTAAATTACAGTACTGCATGATATTGTACAACACATAAGCATGATCAGTTACACTATTGTGTTCTGTTGCACAACACATAAGCATGGTCATTTACACTATTGTATACTGTTGCACAACACAGTAGCAAGGTAAATTACAGTTCTGTGTGCTGTTGCACAACACATAAGCATGGTCAGTTATACTATTATATACTGTTGCACTATACAGTAGCAAGGTAAATTACAGTTCTGTGTGCTGTTGCACAACACATAAGCATGGTCAGTTATACTATTGTATACTGTTGCACTATACAGTAGCAAGGTAAATTACAGTACTGCATGATATTGTACAACACATAAGCATGATCAGTTACACTATTGTATACTGTTGCACTATACAGTAGCAAGGTAAATTACAGTACTGCATGATATTGTACAACACATAAGCATGATCAGTTACACTATTGTATACTGTTGCACTACACAGTAGCATGTTGATTACACTAATGCACTACTAGTGCATTATTTAATTGTTTTTCCTTTGTCCCTTTAAAATAGTATTTCCTTCAGATTTAGTGCCTTGCACATGAAATCCTAGGTATCAGGAAATAATTTGCATTTGATTTGACATTGTGTATGGTAAACTTAAATCAGAATTGATTTTATAAACAGCACAAGAAAGATTCACAACATTCACAAAAACTGAATTTTTTTTCTCTTTCTTTTACTATTAGTAAAATTTCATGTGTAAGCAGGCCAAAAATATAGTTTCTTAAAAACCCAGAAACAAAAGCTGTTTTTTATTTCTGTCATGCATGATGCATAGACTGGTATTAGATGTTAGGCAAGTAAGTGATGATGGATGTAAATTAGGACAGATTTCACGACTGGGGATATTAGAGATGAAAGCTAAAAGCTTTGCCAGTCTCTTAGCTAAAGGCTTGATAAGTTAGATAAGTCTGCCAGCTGAGAAGGTTGTTGACTGAGCAAGTTGGTTTCACAGGTATGATGGACATAAGAAAAGAACAATATTTAGGAAAAGCAGCATAATGCAGAGGGTAAATGTAATATGATTGAAAATGTGTTTGAGACAGTATAATCAGTGTCATAAACATATTTGTAAAATCTTTAGTGTATACTTGCTTATAAGTTACAGGTATACAGCAAACAACAAAGATCTTGACTTGCCATAGCATATTACCCCTGAAAATCAGGGTTTGTGTTTGTTCTACTGATTACTCCTAAAAACTGCATAGATCAAGACCTGTCAGCACAGTATGTGATGGTAGTTTGAGTATACATGGACATTTGGTTGGACATAGTAGTACATCCTAATATCCAGAAACAGGTTTAAAACACATTGATGTTTTCTTTTTTAACTTGGTAATGTGTAGGGATCAGTAGTTGTCTTGGCATGTGTATAATTATTTCCTGTTCTGTTGAGTGTGTGAACAATACCTGCTTAGTGAGCCAGGATGCAGGTATGGTGGTGAGTGGAAGATGATTACATCAACTTCATCACCTGCCTGTTGACTGGTGGAGTTCCCATTGTGAAATTGGCCATGAAATGACTAATATCTTCATTACCAGTCCATCTTTATCATAAGAAGGAAGTGAATCTTAGCCCTGCCTTGTTGCCAAGAGTGATGAAGATAAGGTTTTAGTGGGAGGGTGGAGTACTGCTAATTGAAGCAATGCTTCATACAAATGCTTATTTAGATAATTAAGTTACTGTCTCTTGCAGACATGATAAAGTGGTTTTCATTTACAGATATTTAAGACTATGAAAGGCACATTCATTGGTATTTGTCCAGATACTTTGCTTTCTGGTTGGAACAGAGGCCTTCAAGGTCAGTTGACTCCAAGAATCTACCCAATTATACTGTCAGATTCTTAGAGCAAAATAATAGAGCTGGGTACCAAGAAAAAGTTTGTAAAACAGTATTTCGGAACATACACCAATACTTAAAATGGTATACCACAGTAATATTGGGGACCTGTAGTATTAGGGTCTTCAAAAGTGATTTTTTTAAAAAAAATGTTCATCTGTCAATAGCTGAAACAATACCTTGCCAATTTATAGCAAAATAACGACATATTATATCCATTATAAATTTATCTGCGTATAAAAGAAAATAAAATAGTTTAAAAGAATCATCAACCCCTTCCCTTTAAATGGTCACTAGTTTATAGTAGATGAATTTGCTGTGTTAATGTTAATTATTGTACAATTTGTAATCTAAAACTGTAAAGTGGGATGACTAAGGTTACACTGTAGCTGACACCCTTTGAAAGACATTATGGTGACCTTAAGCAGCTTGTTAACAAAAATTGGAAATGTCGACACTGAAATCTAAACTTCATTAGCTGTGTTACTGATGCAGTAAGCAGTGATGTCAGCATTTATAAAAGATATTTATAAGAGAAGGTCAGTCAATAATAAAAGTCAATAATAAAACACATTTGCTCAACAAAAGAGAAAATATTTATCGGATTTGAGAATAACATAAAATTCAAAAAGAAACCAACTCCTTTCCAACAATCATTGGATGATTCTCAGCCTTACAAATAAATACATGCATGTAACACATTAACATTTGCTAGTAAATAACAGAATATGATACATGTACATGTATATATTTTTTTTAAATCTGAAATGTTTCCAAAAGTTGGATTTGACCTGTATGTCTGTCACAATGTGTCTTGGGCCATAATGCAGGCATACATGACACCTGTTAAATATGTGGTGAAAGGATAAAAAATATAACTTAGAAACCTTGTAATGATCAGTTTGAATTTGTGAGAATTAGAGCTGTTTTAGAAGAATTTCTTTTATTACTTCTAGTTATTTTGTCCAAAAATAAAAACATACTGTTAACATCATTGGATTGATAAGAAGATTACCCAGCAATTGAAGCCATTCCGTACTGATAGAAACTAATAAAGTATAGCTACAGTGAAAAGTACCATTGTACTGACATCAGAAAGAGATACTGTGGTATACCAGTAATACTGTGCATAAATACTAAATATCCTCCATAATGATAAACTCTTTAGACCACGCGGCCACTTGGGACCCCCAGATATAATGTGCCATTCATGGTACTTGTGTTTCAGTTAATGGCTTATATTTATTCAATTGGAGATCTTTTCCTTGATTATCACCTTAAACTTTTTTGTTTTCATTATTGCTCTCCTATTTGGGAACAAATTGTTTCAGAACATGCCATTTCTAAATTTGTTTAGTATTGAAGTTAACTTTACAGTCTTTCTTTTCATCAAATTTTGGCATATGGCACATCAAGCCATTCCTAATGTGAATGTCTGGAATATGATACTTGTTTGCATCATAAGAAGGCATGTGTCTGCTTTTCAGAGACAGGAGCTCTTGGGCCAGCAATTGAATTTGATTCTGATTGGCTTTGAAATTGTTCACTGAAAGAAATCTTCCCCTTATCATGGCAGACTTTATATTTTTCGGACACAGTATTAGAGAACAGTTTCATCAGCTTGCTACAAGGGATATGGACTTTGAATGGATATTGGCAAAATTTTTGTGTTACAATATGTTATGATTCAGGACTGTGTACTTTAGCAATATATTGGAAGAGTCTCTACATGCGGAAAACGAAAAAAAGATATCAAAGAGGAACAGTAAATCATCAAAGTTTTATACAATTTTAATAAATCTCATTATGTATCATTCTTTCATATTGGTGACTCTGGGCTACATGAAATATATTCGGATTTAATTTGCATCATTTCAACCCTGGCCACAATGGGGGCTAGGACTTGGATGATGTAAGTGAATAAATGCAGTCAGGTTCAAAGTGCCATCTGCAAACTTGACCTCCACATTATATCCCTAAGAAATGACAAGGTTATTGATTATATTTCCATCATTTTTGAAGACCTTTGGCTAAAAATTATGCCAGAGGGGTGACTTTGCTTGTATATTTGGACAAAAAAATATGCCTTTATATTTGGCCCAAGTTTAATGCCTTTATATTTGGCCCAAGTTCATGCCATTATATTTGACCTAAGTTCATGCCTTTATATGTGGCTCAAGTTCATGCCTTTATATTTGGCCCAAGTTCATGCCTTTATACTTGGCCCAAGTTCATGCCTTTATATTTGGCCCAAGTTTATGCCTATGTATTTGGCCCAAGTTCATGCCTTTATATTTGGCCTAAATTCATGCCTTTATATTTGGCCAAAGTTTATGCCTATGTATTTGGCCCAAGTTCATGCTTTTATATTTGGCCCAAGTTCATGCCTTTATATTTGGCCCAAGTTTATGCCTTTATATTTGGCCCAAGTTGATGCCTTTATATTTGGCCTAAGTTCATGCCTTTATATTTGGCCCAAGTTTATTCCTGTGTATTTGGCCCAAGTTCATGCCTTTATATTTGGCCCAAGTTCATGCCTTTATATTTGGCCCAAGTTTATGTCTATGTATTTGGCCCAAGTTCATGCCTTTATATTTGGCCCAAGTTCATGCCTTTATATTTGGCCCAATTTCATGCCTTTATATTTGGCCCAAGTTGATGCCTTTATATTTGGCCCAAGTTCATGCCTTTATATTTGGCCCAAGTTTATGCCTATGTATTTGGCCCAAGTTCATGCCTTTATATTTGGCCCATGTTCATGCAGACACAAGGTTCCACATCCGCCATTTTGTACATATTTTTAAACAGGGATATAAATGTTCAGTTCAATCATTTTTCACATCTTTCAGAATTTTATTTGCAGTTTTAGGACAACAACCATTGAAAGATACAATATATTTAAATAAAACAAATAAAGGCAGAATTAAAAATTTTATTAAAATATACTTTATTCTTATAATTCACTTCCAAAGTTTTATAACTGAATAGAACAAAGATAAAATTATAAAACTGTTATTATTATTATTATTATTATTATTATTATTATTATTATTATTATTATTATTATTCACCTTTGCATTGTAAAACTAATAAATTTTTTAGATAATTCCAACATAGTAGAACCAATTAGAAATTAGGTCACTTGTTTTTCTTTGGGGGAAACCCATTACCTGAACTTAAATCCCATCATTTTCAATATTTTTTCTATATCTTCCAGGGCGGAAAGGAAACAGTAACATGTTTACTCAAATTAAAAGTACAACTCAATATTTTGAAGCTATGTAATTATTTAAAAATTACCATTCAAATCTATAATCATAAAAAATAACACATGCATAACACATTGGATAAATTGATATGACTGGGTAGATGTTAAACTAGTAACACAATACCTTGTAGAAATGGACACCACTGGAGTAGTAATACTGTACCTCAAGAGAGGCTGATACCGCTTGCATAGTGACACAATATCTTAGAGAAACTGATGCAGCTTGGAGAGTTGTCAAATGTTAAAAGCAATTACTACATTTAGTTTTGCAAGTGGCAATTTATAAATTTTTGTTACTTAAATCATCAATTAAAGAAGAGGTTGTGTAGGATAATTCTTACAGTTTTATACACATAAAGTGCTTTATAGGTTTTGTAGTGCAAGATCCCTCAGGGCTGAATAGTTTTGGAGAAAAGAAAAAAAAGATTGCACTCAGGTTTTAAATGCCTGTACTTTTTTTATCTATGTACAGCATTATAAAAGATATAAACTGTAATTGAATTGTGTTCGGAGTCAGTCATTTTCAGTTCTCCATGTAGCCCATATATTAACCAAAACATTTGTACAACTTCTTTGGAAAAGTGACAGAATCCTTGGTTCATGGCCAAATATACCAGTTAAATTTCGATTCAAACCCATTCATGCCAATCTCAAGTGTCTGATTTGTAAACAGTTGCTGCCTAAAACATGGCAAAAGCTGTAAGTACTATAGGATGTCTTCCAGTGGTGCACCCTGTGATGCTGAAAGCACTTTAAAGATTAAATTTTCATCTGCAGTAACCTTGAAATCCTTTAAATTTGGTACCCCATGAAAGCTGGTACCCATGAAAATTGGTGAGTTAACAGTAAGTTTGTACCTTGTTAATTATCCCATATTGCCAATATAGTGTCTACCAGCAAAGGACTTCTATCTCAAATACCATTCTATCACTGGATTACTTTAGTGATTACCATGAGAAAGGGGATGTCATTTACCTCTAGGAAGTGAGAAAAGTTACTTATAAAAAAATGTGGGTGCTTTCTAGTGCTATGTTTCTTCAATGACAGAACTAATGGGACTCAAATGACTGGCTATTTAAAACAGTTGGGTTAACATGGCCTTTACAGAAGATTAAATTGTAAATTAAAAGTTGTTGCAATTGATTCTTCACCCCACCCCCACCCCTTTGGGTAACTTTTCTCACATCCAGGAGGTAAATGACTGGCTGTTTGAGATGGATTTGAGTGTATTTACCTATGACATCAATTTAAATCATGTCATCTCTTCTATAGTCTAGAAGGATTCACTAGGTGTCTGCATTATCAATTATTGGTTGGTTAAGCTAAAAAAGCATGTTTCCAGCAACTCAAGAGATTTAAATCCCTTCATGTGTAATAAAGTCTTCAATAATTTTTAAAATTAAATGTAGTTTTGACTAATAATAGTAACAACATTGATAAAATTTAGTAAGAAAATATCACTTAGGTTGCCATCCAGCGCAGTTGTGTATCAAGGGAGGGAACTCAAATTTAGGTAAATGATTAGACAATATATTAGTATTCTCCCTTTTTATACTTCCTCTAGCTATAGTACTTTAAACAAAAGCAGGAAATATTTTTAAAGGAAATCACCACATTCATTATTTGTAAAAATATATATTCAAATATTAATATAAAATTGAGAAAATATGAATTTTAGAGGAGCATTTTTATTACAGTCTTATAGAACATGAGCTGCAAAATATTTACTTTGATCTAATCAGTATCATTATTCACAATACTTTTATAAAACATATCTCTTGCTTCCATATTTAGGGCATATTTATTTTAACATTTATGCTGTTTGTGTTCATTTTTTTTATAAGTCTGCAAATTATTTTCCTTAAGAATTAGTTTAATATTAAAGAGGTGATCTTAATTCATATTGACTGGGGTTTTTACCGAGCTTGAAGTGATGATTCTAATTGGTTTGGCTTATTTTGATTTAGATAACTTTGATTATGAGCAAGAAACTCAGAATTATGTTTAGAATAGTTTTTATCAGACTTAGTGAAATAAATAAAATGAACATGATATCAATTTTGGGAGAATTTACCCTGATCTTTATCTTATTTGCATCAACATCTTACTGCCAGAATAAATGGCTTTGTGTAGTGTGTTCCATATCAACTGATGGGAACTACTTGTAGAGGCTAGATTTTCAGTAATATTTCCAGCCGCTATTGACACTTTTGCACATATTAAAATCTAATTGACTGTTTCCGTGGCCTAGAGTGCCCACCTCCCATTTGGGAGGTTATAGGTTCGAACCCAGGATGAGTCATAGCAATGACTTACAGACATAGTAATAGCAGGTGCCTGTCTTGGTGCTTAGCAGTAATAGATTAGTGTTAAGACTGGTTGGCATAGTGTCAAGATAATGTGACTGGGTTCGACAAGATGCTACATGTCTGCAGTATGATGCCCCAGTACTTAGACAGCACTATAAACTATCACACTGAAGACATGTTAGCAATATGACAGAAAAATTGTTAAAGCTACATTAAATATCCAAAACACACAACCACACACACACACACAAACACACACACAGAGTCTAATTGCATTAGTCTTAATGTTCATAATCTGATATCTTTTTCCTGTTGGAGCTAAATTCTGGCTGAAATGTAATAGTAGAAAAATAAATAATGAAGTTCATTTAAGATGAGTCTATTTTTCTTTAATGAAACTTTTAAACTTATGCTTAATTCATGGGCTACTTGGGGAGATCTGTATTTCAGTATATATTCTTACACAGTGCATATTGTGCATGTTTCACTTAATATCCATGTTTATTCATAAAAATGCAGATTTTGCTATACTTGTTATTGCCAAATCCAGATTAGCTATATATCCATTGTTTTTTTTACACACTCAGTATTTGCTATTTATCAGTAACATAAGTGATCCCAGTGATGTAACCTACAGGTCTATGAAATACCATGTTAAAAAATATGTGTGTGTGTGTGTGTAGCATATGGTAT
Source organism: Potamilus streckersoni (assembly GCA_016746295.1). Classification (NCBI taxonomy): domain Eukaryota; kingdom Metazoa; phylum Mollusca; class Bivalvia; order Unionida; family Unionidae; genus Potamilus; species Potamilus streckersoni. Next base: position 908,824 of record JAEAOA010000943.1, on the reverse strand, counting down.
AATGGTACCAATTGTACAACCCCAGGTGGGCAGAGCTTAAAGTGTAGGGAACATTGCATTCAGAAATAAACAACAAAACTAGCTGTGATTGGTGCATTATGTAAGAGTTGTACTTTCTGTTAGGCTTTAAAAAAAGTTTAGCCTCTTGGCAACATGTGAAATTATGTTAATTCATATCTAGATCACATTTTGTATTTTTTAAGATTTTTTTAAAATGTGGTACACATGACTGAAAATGTGACCAGTGTAACTAGATAACTCTTACCCCTGTCTAGTTCCAGCAGAGTTATCTCTCTTAAATGCAATGAAGTACCTATTTTCGATGTAACATTGTTCTCTGTGACAGTGTGTGACATGCATGCTGAGGTAGGATAAAAAGTATATTTATTTCGCAAAACATTAGCATTGGGTCTATGGAAAAGCAAAAGCAACCGGTACTGTGATACCATATAACTAGCCTGCGTTTACCAAACTGCCATCTCACCTCTGTCTGCTTAGGAGTGTAGGAGTATAGGAGTCTAAGATTCCTAAGATGTGGATATGTGAGAAAGCTTGCCAGTTTAAGCTTCTTGTGGGTCTGTTCTTTCAGGTGAATTCCAGTTTCTTTCTCCACCATTTATACTGGCCGCCATGTATAGCTTATCATGAGCTGAAAAACAACCAACCAACCAACCAAACTGTCTTATATTCATTAAAGAATGACCATATGTTGGTTCAATTCTGGATATAGACTGCATAGATCATTTTACATCAATATTAGTTTTGTGTTTTCATTCCTCTTTTTATTTTGTTTTGGTAGCTCTTTTTGATTGTAATATGTTGATTTGTCTTTTTGTTTCCTGAAAATGCCAGTACTCCTCTATTCTACAACATGAATCCATTTATGGCCTTTCACTACATAATATTAGCATGATTACAATAGCTAAGTTAACAGGTATTTATTTAAAGGTCATTGACCATCAAAGCAAAATACCACTGATTCTCATGGCTTGTTTGGGTTGTGTTCAACATTTAGGAAGGCTGTCCAAATAAGGACTCCATGCATATCCTTTATGACAAATATGAACTTAGTATGGTTTATTCCTTAATTCAGTCTGCATCATTTATTGTGTATCACCTATTCACAGTTATCATTTACAACATCATCTAAAAATGTACTGGGCTAATTTGCATATAATTTGATGGAGGGAATTCAGCATCAACACCATGTCAAATTTTTTCCCCCTTCTCATGTTTCCCATGCCTAATTGCCAAAAGGCCTTTTAAAGACTTCGTTTACAAGATGCTGAATGGAATAAGACTAAATTTCACCAAAACCATTCTTGTATGAAGGCTTTTCGAGCTGTTACAAATATTGTAGATTTACCATCAGATATGGCTTTAATTTCTAAAAATAGACAGTTCTTGAAATGATTTCATTAAAAAAAGTACTGAGCAGAATTTGACATTTTATAATGAGCTAAATTCCATATAAATGATAATGATCCATTGTCAGATATGGCCATTGTTACATAATATAGATAAACCTTTAAACATCTCAGAAACTTATAACATGCAACTTGTCATAAAGGCATTTTAATTTTGTATAAATGATGTTAAATATTCATAAAATATGTCTGCCATTACTAAAGATAGAAAAACATTTAAATGACATTTTAAATACACTAAAAATCTCATTATGTTTGTTGTGGTGGTATAATTTTTCCTCATACAAGTCTAGACTACATACATGAGCAAGCATGACATGCCAGTGGTATAATTTGTATTAACTGAGAATATTTTTTTGTCTGTTTGATTCTCTACTATCCCAAATTAGTTTAATATATCCAAAGATGTTTAATTATTTCAAGAAAATTATTTGATTAGGTCTGATATAAATGTCTTGATTTACATTGATTGAACATGTACTTAGTTTTAATTGCATAGTTATATTTACATGTAGTATTAAAGGAAATCTAATTTAAATACTGTTTCACTGAAAGGCCTATATATAAAGGGATGAGAAAGATAATTTGTCAGATATAGTTTGATTTTTATTTTAATTTCTGGAATATATGCATAATATCCAATAAAGACAAAAGAACCAATGTAATCTGAAGACCATTTTGGTGGTCAAGCAGTTATAATAGTGCTTTTGAACCCTGGCCTAGTGATACTTCCTCACACTCAGTTTTAATGGGTTAGTGCTAGGAATGATTGGCTTGGTGTCAGGATATTGAGGAGTGGGACAGCATGCTACATGTCTGTGGCATGATGGCCGAGTGCTAGACATCACTATGAACTGTTACATTGCAGAAAAATTGTTGAAACTATGTTAAAATTTCAAGACACACACATACATGTGCACACACACATACACACACACACCTGAAACAAGATGTTAGTTTGACATACCATATTATATTATGAGGTTTTCAATAAAAAAATTCTTCTGACGTCTTATTTGTCCTAAAAGTAAATGTTATCAAGCTGATATCCACTAAATGTACTATAGCACAGTAACCAATATGAAATTGTTGTTGTGCAAAAAAGATTAGAAATTTGTTCAAAACTCTATGATTAAAAGAAAAGAAATGGTACATCTTGAATTCCTGGAAATTCTTTTTATCTAGTGAGAGTCAGTTCTTATTAGGAACTTTCTTTATTCTTTCCCTGTACAGTTTTGTGAGTTATGGATCTTTTTTGCTCTACAGTTGGATCAGTTACATATAAGTATAATCAGATTTAAAAAATCAACATGTTCTAATTTTAAAATTGGTTGTATGCACGTTTTCCAGTTACATAGATTCATGTTTACCCCAGACTCTATCTGGATGGTTTTGTTATTCCAGTTTTGGAGGAGGTCATATTCTACTACATCTGATCATAAACAAACTTCTTCTGCATATTTGATATCTAGGAGATAAAATCCCAAGAACAGCAACAACATTGTAGTAGTAATGCTGATAACAGTGCTGGGGCTGAATGAGTCAAGTTTTGTTGTTGTTGTTGTTGTTGTTGTTGTTGTTGTTGTTGTTGTTGTTGTAGGGTTTAACATCATTATTCAGCACAAGAGGCTATACATGGTGGCCAGTATAAATGAAAGAGAAAGAACCCTGTAAAAGCCCAGAAAGAGCCACTGACCCACGTGAAGCTTAGTCTGGTGAGCTTTCTCTTATCACCACATTAGCAGAATCTGAGACTCAAACCCACCCAGACAGAGGCGAGATGGCACTGATCATAATGGTAAGCACTTTAGACTACTCTGGGCCGAATGAGTTAAGATATTACAACTAACAGAATTTAGTAATAAGTAGTTCATGACAATAATCATCAGCCTTAAAGAGGCCGTTAAATGTGCATATTTGTGTGAAAATTTAAAAAAAAAATGGGTGTTCCTAATTTTAAAATTTAAACAAAAATTAAATTTAAATTTTTTTTTTCATAGTTAAGTTTTTAAAGCCAATATACATAAAATGTTAAAATTTAAATGTTTCTCAGTTATTAAACATTCCTTTCCAGCTTTTGAGTTTTTAACTTTATACACACTGACAGGACTCTGGTTACAATTGTTTTTTCCTATATAGTTTCCACATTTTTGTTTGTTATCACTGAACTTTCTAGTGTCCAAAACTTAATAAATTGCATGTTAACATAAAGCATCTTCAAAGATGAACTCACAGATTCCACTTTTGGCAAGCACCACTGTGCCTTGTGGCTAAAAATATGCCATTCTCAGGGGTAAAACAATTCTTTTAAATCAATGCCAAGGATCACCATCCCAAAAAAATGTAGTAGAAAATGCTCTGAAAAAAGATTGGGTCAATGTTCAAGGGAATACTGACCTGGAAATAATTGTGACCCAAATTCATGTACAAACCTATGTTCAAACAATGATAGACATGAATTGCAGTGTAAGTGAAAACTGTGAAGGAAGTTGTCACATTCCAGCCTGAGGCCTTCGTGTGGATGTGGACTTATTTCTCTGTATTGACAGTTTATGGTGTCAGTGTGGAGGTGGAGAGATATAAATATTATACTGAAATACCATATCTACCTGCATTTACTTTGCACCATAAATTACTTCTAAGGTCAACCATGACTCAATTTTAGAAAATTTGTAGATGAAACCTAATTTAAAAATTGTGTTTATATTAGGGTCTTATCTGTTAGCATATTATTTGGATGGTAACATTGGTTTGGGAAGTTCCTAATTATCATTTTCACCCACAAGCAGTAATAGCAGGTACAGTTATTTTCAAAAGTAGTGGGTTGCTCTGCATTTTTTAATAGTTTTACATGGATAATACATGGAATCCATGGGTTGACTTGATCATCTTGGATAGTCATGTTGAATTTTAGCTTCTTATTATTACCTGAGTGTGGGTTGAATAATTTGCTGGTTTATTTTGGATAAGGAAGAACTTATTGAATACCACAGAATCATACATGGCTTTGAAAAAGCAGTTAGAGAATTTGCTCTAATTTGTTTTGTTCTGTAAACAGGAAATATGAATTGCCTTTACAATAACAATTGTGGTGAAAAGGTAAGGAATAATTTAGGGACTGATCATTTAATTTTTGAGTTAGGTGGGTGGGTCTGGGATTTTCTTTGTGGCAATATAATAATTTTTTTACCTCAAGGTAATTCATTTTTGTCAGGTGCTATAATGGATATAATTTTAATTGTTTGTTTTGTCAAATCGGAGCAAGAATATTTTTCTTCAAGATGTTTGAGGCTGAAAATAAAAAACTAAAACAAAATTCCATGTCACTCTCCACCTAAAAAATTAAAAGGTCAGTCACTCATTGCTTGAAGTACAGTATATTTTTTTAATTTCTGTCACAAATGTAGAAAGGCCAAATATTTATCTATGCATAGAGCTAAGTTTCAGATTTTAATCACTGTTGCTGGGCATTTTTTTTTTAAGCATACCTAAATAAGAAGGAAATAAGACATGTTATAATTGTGCTGTGGAAATCAACTTAAGACTTTTTGAAAAGTAATATTACAACATAATTGACTTCTAAAAAGTTTTGGACCAGTGAAAGCTACCTTCGGGTTCTCTATAGATTTCAGAACTGTAGTCTTTTGACCCTTGATCCCATATTAACAAGAATCCAGGTGAAAATCTCGGGTGTTTAAACTGAAATCTCAAAGGTGATTAGTTGTGACTATTATGAACTCACAGCTATAATTGTGCTTTATTCATGGAGTAAACTGATGTGATGATTTTGTTTTGTGTCTTGTGCTGAATAAATTTGTACAGAAGTTTGTAAGACAGAAAAGAAGAGAGATATCACTGCATTTCCATATTTTACAATAATTTTCACTCACAGAAATTCACTTTTCCTTAAATTTTCTTACAAGAATAGGAACTTTATTCTCAATCTCAGAATTGTTACTTAATTTTGATTTCTTTGGAGACTACTCTGGTAGTGAAGTGGTTAGAGTGTCCGCCTTAGATATGAGAGGTTGCGGGTTTGATCCTTGGCCAAGTCATACTAAAGACTTACAAAAATGGTACTCACAGCTGCCTTGTTTAGTGCTCAGCATTAAGAGGTTAGAGTTAAAACTGGTCAACCAGGTGTCAGGATAATGTGACAGGGTGGGACAAAATGCTACATGCATATGGCATGATGCCCCAGTACTAGACATTATTATAAACTGTCACACTGATGACATTGTTGGATATGACTGAAAATATTTTAATGCTAGTTAAAAATCCAAGTCACTGCACAGAGCAGAGACTTTTCTTTGGCGTCCAAGTTTTGGAATGATGATCATTGACTGGATGTTTCTGAGACATTGCTGTGAAGGAAAATATACTACTTTAGATACATTTGGTTTACCAGTTAGTTATATCTCAGTAGTCAGTCTCAGATAATTTCAGTGCATAAAATCAGTCACTGAGAGTAATACAGAGTAAATTTGCACTGAATGATACATTAATTAAAACACCCAAACTTGTAAATATTTCACCAATTGAAGCAAATTAATTGGCAATAAAATGCAGTTCATGTTTGCCCACCTACATTTGAACAACTGGCTAAATGTGAGTGAACATATTTTCCAGCTTTGTCTAATTGATTTTAATTTGATTAGCAATCTAACAAATGCCAATATTTCATAAGAAGTTAATCCAGTTAAGTCATAAGGTATTCAGTCTTCTGCTGACTGATAAAAATCAAAGATAATCTCACTACAATGAATTATTCACTTTTGATTATTCCACCCAGTATTCACTCTTAATTATTTCAACCAGTTCAAATTGATTTTTACATATATGCAGTATTAATGATTAGTAGGGTTTAAAAGGTAGCTTGTCATATACTTACCACTAGGACATATAGTAAATGTTATGAACAGTAAAAAAGTTTATGTCAGAGGTGAATCAAGGGTATTTAAAATGCATCATAAAACTGCACAGATTGCATACACAAGTTTTGTTAACCCCTAGTGGGCTTGGAATACAGAACTCTATGTTTCAGGAGAGGCAAGTAAAGGAGACAATAGAAATTTGACTGGTGGTTAGCATGGCAAAAAAGCTTGACTGAAAAGGGTGCAGATGCAAATTATGCCATTGGTTCAGCCCAAAGCGCATACATGCCAACCATTACTCTTTTGGTGTAATCATTACACTTTTTTTTAATGCTAAATTACTCCTTTCATGTAAATGTATCTGGATTATGAAAACAAATTACTAATTTGGTTTCTCATTTTTAGTAACATCCCACTAATCGCACAGAACATATTCTAAAAACGACGGCTTCTGTGTAACTATGTCATAAGAGTTCACCTTCCTAATACTATTATGTTTTATTTATAACAGCTGCCCAATTTCTAGAAATATGCTGGTTTGTACTTTCAAACTTTTGACGATTTCTATTTATAGCAGCTGGTTGGCTTAGTTAGGAGAGAACAGACTGGTTTTCTAATTTTTAATCTTTGCTCACATATTCTTTGTTATAAATCATGAGGAACCGCTCCGGTGGCATAGTGGTTGGAGCGTCCACCTCAGATGCAGGAGGTCATAGGTTGATCTCCAGTTGAATCTTACCAAAGACTTACAAAATGGTACTAACAGCTACCTCACTTGGCGATCAGCATTAAGAGGTTAGTGTTAGGACTGGTTGGTCTGGTGTCAAGATAATGTGACTGGGTGAGACATCATGCTACATGTCTGTGGCATGATGCTCCAGTGCTAGACATAACTATAAACTGCCACACTGTAGACATCGTAGTGATATGACTGAAAATTTGTTAAAGCTAGTTAAAAATCATAGCACATCACATCATATAAATCATGAGGTACAGAACCATTCTGTAGGTATATGACTGTAAAAGTCAAGTCAGATTTATTTTAGTCGATGCATATGTTACATCAAAAATGTTTCTCAAATGATTTCACAGATGGATTAGAAAAAAAGTCAAAAATGATTCAAAGATGAATACATGAATAACACAATACAGTGCCATCTAGGGTAGCTTCACCCCCCATTGCAGGCTGTGTGGAAAGGATTTTAATATTGGTTATAGTGTAAAAGAAATACACCTCGAATTAGCTTGTTTTGCTAACTCCAATACTAAGGTAAGTTCCTTTTTACAGCAGAACTCAATTGTGAAAATTTTATAAATGCAGGGGCTTTATTTACAGAGTTCTTAATAGAACAGAGACTACCCCTGGTGGTAGAATAAAACGTTGGTCTTTTGTTCAAATGGATGCTTCCTGATGCCAAAATTGTGGAAAATATGCATGTGATAGAACAAAATCGTCCAATGATGCTTCCTGATGCTGAAATTTTGGAAAATATGCATGTACAAGAACAAAATCATCCAATATTGTTAGGTGTTTAGCAGAAGGTACATCACTCAAATTTGCAGAAACCATGAAAATATTTTTGCAACAGACAGGAGCAGTGATTATGATGACATAATGTTGTACCCATTCTATGTAAGAGACTATGACAACGAAAATAGGCAAGGTCAGATTGCTTTTCTTTCATTACCATAATCAACAGCAGATTCGAAGGGATGAAACATTTTCTAATTGTTTGATAATTTTATGAATAAACATAAGTTGGTAGAACTGTCTGGTGGGGGAGGAGTTTTAGTTGCATTCTATATTTTGAAAAATATCTCCATCATTGTATATATCAGGTTGTCCCTGTCATATGCTGCACCTTGTTGAAGCTGGAGGAAAGGCTGCCGATAAATTAGGAGGACTAAAGTATCAGATTGGCATTCTACCTGAGAATGTACTTCATGCTGTCAGAGTTGATGTGTAGTGACACCTTATTAAAAAATTGTTCAGTATTGTTAACAAAACTAAAACTGAATTCAGATCCAGGCTCTCTAACCCAGCACTAAGTGCTCTGCTAGTGTGTAAAACATTCATAATCTCAGCTGGTACACAGTATTCTGAAATGCAATATGATCGTCTGCTGCTTTATAAAACTTAAAATATGAAAACTTTAAGCAGCAATTGTTAAATAAAAAACAGGTAAATAAATCATTTTGTATATATGCACATTGAATTTTATTATGTTTTATGTGGATTATTCTTTTTCTGCTCAGACTACTCTGTTTGTCCACTTGGATACACTTTTATCTCACCAGGGGTTGTTGGCATGTATGAAAACAGCTACTGTGGTGTGTCCTTGGGCAAGGCATTTGACTTCAATTGCCGTAGAACGAAATAACATAATGGTGTTTTCGTCCTATAACATATCAAACTGAAACTCATTGTACTTGGTCTAAGCTAGCAATGTACCTTTGGATGTATGACATCATAGTTGATATTTGAGTCTACTTAGTGACTTTTTAAATAACCCACCCCAACCCTACATTTTAATATTACTAATACCCTACCTGTTGCTATTGCACATCTGAATTTGTCAGTTTGGTGGGAGGTCTGATGATCCCAGAACTAGTAAAGAAACAAATCAAATAGTTGCCCTCACAGAAGTGCAGGAGATTTTGAATCTAAATGAGCAAGATTTTGAGCAATGATGATTAATGGGCCCATTGAAAAGATGCCTTCATGTTGATGGGCTAATGAGTGAAGATAAAAGGAGAATGGTGTGTGAGTGCCAAAATGTGGTTTTCTTCAAATCCTACAAAGATGAATGAATAAGATAGGCCCATGATGCAGCAGTGGCAAAAACCTCATGGACTTGAATTTTCATGCAAGACAGGTTCCAGTCAGTGGCACAAACCTCATGGACTTGAATTTTCATGCAAGACAGGTTCCAGTCAGTGGCACAAACCTCATGGATTTGAATTTTCATGCAAGACAGGTTCCAGTCAGTGGCACAAACCTCATGGATTTGAATTTTCATGCAAGACAGGTTCCAGTCAGTGGCACAAACCTCATGGATTTGAATTTTCATGCAAGACAGGTTCCAGTCAGTGGCAAAAACCTCATGGACTTGAATTTTCATGCAAGACAGGTTCCAGTCAGAATGATGCACTTGACAACTTCAACCAAAAGCTTTTCTTTGAGTCAGATCATTTAAGATAAGCCAAGCATGGAGGTGGAGAATCTGGGCTGTTGTACAGGAGAGAGCCCTGTGCTGTGACCCTTCCTCTGAGGTAAGGTTTTAGGATGGCCACCAGCAGATCAGGAAGATTGTTGAACAATTAATGGCCATTGAGGGGCAATCAAAATGAGTTGTGGAATATCTGACTTTGTTTTGGACCTGTAGGATCATAATAAAGATTGCATAAGCATTATGGAACAGACAATCCCACTTAAGACTAAAGATAAATGCTGCCCAGGTCCTCTAGTTGGGAAAAGGGAAAAGGAAAAAGTGAGCATGTTCAGTGTGATGGCAAATAAGTCCACCTAGGGAGTTCCCCATAGTGGGAACATGGAGTCTGCTGTGAATTTGTGGAGAGACCATTCTGTAAAACCTATCTTCCCTTTCCTTGACAGACTGTTTGTCAAAATGTTCTTCCTATTGGAAATGCAGTGGGTTCTATATAAAATATATTTTTATACTACAGTTTTTGTGTTTATACTAATCATACTTAACTGGTTCACTTCTTCCATCTGCCATGGATGCAGGAGGTCGTAGGTTCATACCCCAGCTGAGTCACACCAAAGACTTACACAAAATGGTACTAACAGCTGCCTCACTTGGCACTCAGCATTAAGAGGATGGTGTTAGGACTGGTTGGGCTTGTGTCAGAATAATGCAACAGGGTGGGACATTATGCTACATGTGTGCAGCATGATGGCCCTGTGCTAGACATCATTATATACTACAGGCATTGTAGCAATATGACTGACATTTTTTAAAGTCTGCATTAAAAAATCCAAATCACACATCATACACATATTTACTAATAAAGCACAAATTACACAATTATAATACTGATGATTTCTAATTTATCAGCCAAATGTCATTGTGACCATGAATAATGTATGTACTGCTTTATTATGCATATACGCTAGTAATAACTCCTTCAGTTTTACTGACATTGTCTCAAGCTGTAGACAGGAGTCTGCCACATTATCTTTTTACTGGTGTCTGCCTGTGTTAAGATTTCCTCATTTCTGTTAAATATGTATTAACAAAACCATGTCATCAAGAAGTCAATGAATGTAGCTCTTGTACATAATAGAAGTCATCTCTGATTAATAAGTGGCCTTGTGTGAAAGAGAATTTCAAGTGCTTTAAGTAGCATTAACAAATGTTGTTGTTGGGTTTAACACCATTTTTCAGTACACAATAGACTATTCATGGCAGCCAGTATTAATGGTGGAGAAAGAAACCGGGAAATCACCAGAAAGAACCACTGACCCACAAGAAGCTACTGGCAAGCTTTCTCACATGTCAACAATCGAGGAACCCTCCTCACATGTCAACAATCGAGGAACCCTCAAACGAAGACAGAGGTGAGATGGCAGTGATCCCTAATGGACATCAGGGGCACAGCATTAACAAATTCCATGGCTTTTATGAACTTTGGAATTATTGAATGAATTGAATATTCATTACATTTTGGAAAGGTTTTATTGTATCCTTGAATTTATTAAAAAAAAACAACTGAAATTTCCCCCCAAACTTATTCAATTTGGAATAAAAAACATTTAAAGTGAAATAATATAAATCCCATTTTATTTGAGAAGTTGTTATTTATAAATTTCCAAAAATAATGAATTAATAAATAAAATGGGATGAGTTTGGATATATCGGATGACATTCATTCATGCTTTAGTTTTGTGTTTTTTTTTCTACTTTTGTACCTTTTGTAAACAAAGTAACATATTGAAAACGTTCTATTTTGATAAGAATAAATACACCTTGAAAATTTGTGGAAGTAGTTATATAAACTCCTTGAAAAATCTTTTTGAATTAATTTCTCTGGGCTGTTTGAGCTTTGCAGAATGAGAATGAACTTCCTCACTGGAGAGCTCTCAGTATGAAAGGAACTAACTCTTCTATCATGTACATTGTTTGTGACTTGGACATTGTGTGTGTATCATGACAGGCTTCAAAAACTCCTGTAGTTTTACTGGTACTATCTTTTAAGCTCTTAGAGAAGAAGAACTTATGGGATGTCTAAGATCCATGATACTTCTGTCATCTTACCATCCTTTGGCACAATTTGCTATTACTTATCTTTCTAAAGTACTTAAAAGATTACCCTAAAACTTTACACACACTTTTGGTCCTGGGTCTACAGGTAGTTAGTCCTAAATGAAAACGGTGCTGTGTAGACATCAAGTATGGCCAGCATCTTGTAAATCTTGTTACAGCTACTCATCCTGAATATCAGCATGGGGATTTACTTAAAGACTTTAAAGACTCTTATGATGTCTAGTTGGCTTTGAATGCAAATAGTTTCAATCTGTCCAACTCAAAGTTTTTTTTATCACTGTCGAATATTAGAGATTGTTTCCACATTCATCAGTTAGAAGAAGGCATTGTATTGAAAATCTTGGAACTTATCATTGCCCAGTAGAACTTCAGTCTGTTAAAGGGACTCTTGTTTAATCAACTAAGAAGCATGCAGGCCAAGTCTATTGAATTTTCCATGATTTTCTACCCCATCTTTTGATCTACCGATTTGCCGACATGATCTCCCAGAAATAGAAAAATGCTACAAAAAAGCAAAAACAACATTAAATTGTTCACAACTACCCTAATCCATCAATCAAAGTTATTAGTCTGGTTTCCTCATCTCTCTCCAGTCTCTTACTCTTTGTTACCAAGAATGCTTTCTTCCTCATCTGTAAATTCAAGAAATAAACTTCGGATGTAATTCTTATCAAATGAGAATTATATTCTGAATTACTTTTGCTCACATGGAGCAATATGGAAGTGGAAGGAGACACATCACAATCAGAACATCATCAACCTTTGCTGTTGTACAGTACATAGTGCATTTCTTTAGAGGGGAATCACCGAACACATAAAAACTGATGAATATTCCTACAACTACTTCCGGAGCTAATACATGAAGAAGTGACACAAAAAATTGGAGCAAGTATTAAAGGAGTGTTGACTTTTGTATTAAAAATCCATAAAAGTACTTTTTAAAAAATCCCATTTCTAAGAATAGAACTATGGGCTCAAAAATTATATGACTGGAGTCATTGCAGGTCATGTATAGATGGGAGTGTATCACTAGTCTTTACAAAGGTTGTCCCCTGCAGCAGATAACAGCATGAGAACATGTAACTCTGGTGTATCCTTGTTCACAGTAAATCTTTAAAACCACTACAGATGAATCAATTACTAGTCACATTTGCAGATTCTAAATGAGGAGCTGTATTAGTTACATGTTACAAAAGGGTACAGGTCAGTAGAACTCTATGATCAGATACCATCTCTACTCCATTATAAGTCATGTGCAGCTGCTAATTGCACAGATCCAAATCTGCCAGTGCATAATGCAGTTTGTTTGGAGTAATCAGTAGAACAAACAACATATACCCTGGTTTGAAGAATTATTGTTTTGGAAGATCATGATTTTTATTTTTTCCAATTTGACTTGTAACAAGTTCATATGTATTTGTCACAGTAATTTAAAATACCAGTACAGCTGGAGAGGTGGGAAGGTGCAAATTTATGAGCTTATAAGGCAGAGCTTGTCCCTATGGATTGCCATTAGGAGTAACATATCCTTGATTATCATTGAACATTTTGCTGAAATTGCCTTGATACTCATTATGTTGATGCAATCCCCCCATCCCTACCAATGGGCCAGATAGCATTAGCATTAAGGTGTTCTACATTACATGCATGTGGACTGCTTTGGTTACAGTATTTTCCAGCTGAGCAGCTTTTATGTCCCCTTCACATTTGGAAAACCATACTGACTTACCATCTACTCATTTTCTATCATTACCACTGGTGCTTCTGGGTGGTGCTGTGGGGTCATAAATTAAGATATGGTAGGGACATATTTTGGTTGGGGGGTTTTTGTACACTTTTTTTTTATAACCCCTTATCTGTGCATTTCATTTTTTTGAATACATTACATATACATCTTCGGAAATACCATTCCTGTTGGTGAGTGGGTTTGTGTTGTCCTAGGGAAGGGGTATATTGACAAGAATTGGATTGGAGAAACATCTTTTTTGAAGCTTTTTAAGTTTTTCTATCTTAGTCATCCTTATCCTAATCGCTTATTAGTTGAAACAGATGTAAATCTCCAAAACAGCTTAAAATTGATAAACATAATCCAAATGACCAAAACAGAGTTATAGAACATGGAAAACTTCATCTGAATCTCTGAAAATGAAAGCAGATTTAGGTACTCATATGGACTGATCAATAAATAAACTTAAAACAATTAATAAAAAATAGGAAGCTTGTAAAAAGGTCCATAGATCATGTGTGAATGTCATTTGTATAGTACTACAAAGCATTTTTGAAAAACCTCATGAATAGATGCGGGGGGATTTGAAAACAACCTACAAGATGCGGGGGCATTTGAAAACAACCTACAAGTACATAGTCTACACTTAATTCATGTTACAATCTCAGTCTTTTTTGAACTTGCCTTGTTTGTTAAAACAGTTACTTTTATATTCTAGTTCATTTTTTCTTTTATCAAGAGATATACTTCGAGGAATAGTTAATACCTAAAGTTTAAAATAGATTGTTATCTGGTTGACTTGAACAAAATCCATGGCTCCTTATGGGCTTCAGATCTTAATAGGGAATAGCTTATACAAATTTGTGCCACCTATTAATAACTTGCTTGTCAATTCTAAGCAGGTGAATCGAAATTATAATAAACTTTAATAATTTAGCTACATGTTCCCTGTAATGCAAATATATATCACTTGGAATTAGTTACTTTAATATTAGTTATCCACTTACCTATGAAGCTATTTCCTGTGGTGAGCAGACTTTAAAGACTGGACAATTCTAGCATGGAAATCCCAGGATTAGTGCATGAAAAATCCTGAAATACTGGCCTCTACAAAACTGTAATATTTGACTGGAAGACCATTAAAATTTTTCATGAAACAAGAGTTCTCCTATAAAATAATTTTCATTTGGCTGTGACCCTGACAGGATCCCTGTCACATCTGTTAATATTGTTACAATATTTGGTGAAAAGCTAGAATATTAGCTATCTGAATTATATTAAGTGCTTAAAATGTCAGATTGCCCAATACCCAAGGTGCCTGTCATCTGAGAAATAGATTGTGCTAATGAAATATTGACATTTAGTTCAAGATGTTGGAAGACTGGTAAATTATTAATTTTTATCTACATGTATGCCCCTTATCCTATATTTTTATTGAAAGCAGTAAGCATGAGTAAAAATTGATTGATTGATTGATTTAATTTTAACAGCGCACCAGCACTTTTAGGCTATTTAGCACCATACAGTAGGTCATATATGTAAAAAGAAAGGTTCAATATCGGCCATCGATATAGTAAAAAATCCATAGTAGTTAAATATAAAATGATAAATGTTGGTAACAGTTAAAAAAGTTGGTTCCCGATCAACAGGAAATGTAAATGATGTATCTTGATGAAAAGATGTAAATAATAGTTGGTATTTGCATTAGTTAAAAATTAGTTTGGGTAAGTTCATACAAGTTACAGTTTAAAATAAAGATTTACTTCCTTTAGGAAATCTAAAATACTAGTGATTTGAATAGTATCAAAAAGTTCCTGCATGTCGTGTACATTATAGTAAAAATTGAGTAAAAATTGAATCATTGTTATTGTGATCTGTGAATTTATTACATATTATTACATATTATTACTATAATTGCTATAACATGTATGTGATTCTAAAATAATATTTTTAACATTTATGTAGTATAGTGATATGACTGAATAATGATTAAACCTGCATTAAAAATTCAAACCCCCCTTCTTGTATTTGGTGGATATCTCTGGTTATGTTGGAACAAAAAGAAATACAGTTTGAGGCAGTAAATTAATAGCAAATGGTGATGTATCAAGGAGGGAACTATGTTATCAGTTTTAAGGAATATGAAATTTAGCAATGCAGTCAAATATATACAGATTTACACAAATATTCTGTATAATCCATGCAACCTAGAATGCACACTATTTAGCAAAATCATGGAGACTGTGGACATGGTACATTATGATCAACAAGGACATGTTTGTATATCTAGTCCAGTTTTAACAATCAATATAACTGCTCAGGTGGCTAAGTGGTTAGATTGTCCATCTCGATGCAGGAGGTTGCGTTATGCAGGAGGTTGCGGGTTCGAACCAAGGCCGAGTGATTAGGAGGTTAGTGCTAGGACTAGTCAACCTTGTATTAAAATTATGTGACTGGATGGGACCTCATGCAGCGTTATGCCTCAGTGCTCAACATCACTAACAGCTGCCTCACTGCTTACATCCTAGCGATATGACTAAAATATTCTGAAAACTTCATTAAAATCAAATCCAAATCACATACTTTTATTAAGTAACTGTAACCTCCATAAGGGTTTCATCTGAAACTGTTCTTTAAGGCAATTACATTATTATTATTACATTATTATTTGAATATATATATCATGTTGTTATTGACTGGCTGATAAATTTATTGACTGATTTTCCTGCAATTAGACTTTAATAGAACTAATCTACCATTTTTGGAGATACTGTAATAAATTTGGAGTATGCACATTTGATTAAAGTGCCCCATTGTAAGGAATTCTTAGGTTTTTGTGATTACTTGTTTGATTATTGGGACTCAGTGCAATAGAAATATACCTTGGCCCAAACTAATTAGCCAATTAGTAGGAGCAAACATCAGAGTGAAATGTTAGTGACTTTCCATGATGCCATGGTTGATTAGTGAATTCAGGTCAAAAGTGCCAATATCCCTGCATGTATTGGACATGTATGGTATGAATGTATCATGAGTGTCCCAACACTGTTATCTCATATGCATGAAATATTAAAACATTTTACCAGGGACTGTTATATGCACCAGCTTTTCTTCTCATAGTTTATCTGAGCAGTTGATATTTGATGCTTGGATCTAAAGGGAGATAATGTTTTTGCATCATGTAATTTGATAGTGGAGATCTCTATAAGTTTCTACAAGTTTTGCTCTGGGCAATTGAGGACATGATTTCGGGTGTGTGCATCTCCAGCTTTGGAAGAAAGATCCAAAATCATGAACAAGCATAAAGCGTGTAAATGGGGACCTTCCTACACATCATAATTTTATGTTATTCTAGGCTAAAATAGTTGATAGCAGCAATATTTTACCATTTTTCCAACCAAGGTGTGTTCTCTGTACGTTGGTGTGTATCTTACGAATGCCCTTGGTTTACACACACATGCATGCATGCACACATGTGCACATGCACTCAATACACACACACACACACACACACACACACACACACACACACACACACACACACACACACACACACACACACACACACACACACTTTTAAACTTAACAACCTTCTGGACTTGAGGCCAGAAACTGTTGGAACAAATAGCAAAATCCTTTTTAAAATTGTTACTGGGCCATTCAAAATATTTGTGGATTTTGAGCTCTCAGAACAGGCCAGCAAAAATAGTGAATGCAAATTAATGTTTATTTCTTTTACAGATATGCTAATTAGTGCCTTTTTTTTAAAGGCACAACTGTTGTGTCTAGAGTCTGACATGAACTTGCAAATACGAGTCGAGCGAATGCATCTGGAGCCAATGCATCTGGAGGAGAATTATTAACCAGTGTCTGTTTCTTGTTTCAGGGTAATGCAACACAACGAGAAATGATGTCAGGTCAGCACAACTGGTATGCCTGTTCTCATGCCAGGCCAACCTACTGCAATGTGTGTCGGGAGGCCCTCTCAGGTGTTACCTCCCATGGCTTGTCATGTGAAGGTGAATAATAATTGAAGCATGGGGATTTTTCTAGAATAATTGGAATTGTAGCCTGGGGCCATCAGTTTTATGGGAAATGTTTAAAATTCAAATTGATTAAATTTTGAGGAACACATTGCCAAATTAGGAATCTTGCATGATTTTGAAATGTATTACATTTGGATTAAGGCTCATTTTTGGCCCTAACAATACTTAAATACTGGTTAGAGAAGAAAATCACACAAATTTGTAACCATTTCACTCTCACTTTTTGAATTCATATTCTCTAATAATATATTTAATATGGTAAAAATTTACCTGGTGGTAATATTTCTTTTGATTAACATTTGGTAAAAATACAAGTCAAAATAATGTACTTTGTATTTCATGAAAAATTCCATATGAAAATAAACCTGTAGATTGAAGATAATATTGGTAATATGTTGAAGATCAAATGTACATACATGCTGTCTCCACTAGGTCAAAGAAAAATGGGTTTACAGAATAACATTTGTTTAATGGCAATTTCCTTGACCAATCTTTGTTTATGGCTTGCAGTTAAGGTTTTAAAGAAACACATAAATTGTGGGCTCTAAAGGTCGTAGGTCATGAGAATTATAAGTCTAATAAGAAAATAATTGTTTAAACATTAAAATTATTTCAGGATCACAAACCATGATTAAAGGTCAGAACATTGAGACCCATTGGCCACTAATCTCTAGGGTCCCAGTGGTAATTAATCTCTAGGGTCCACCTTATCCTAGTGGTGCCTGTATTAGATGACTGTTAAACATGGGGCTAGTAAATAATGTGCCATTCATGGTATTCTTAGTTTTAAAAAGAAAATTTAATATGCACATGCTGCAATGGCAACCATAAAATGCTTACAATTTAATATTTTTTCCATTTGCACAGATAGAGAGCATAATAATAAGTTAAGTACTGTGATTGTACCAGGGCTGATCAAATATTTTTTCATGCATTTATTCAAGAGCTAGTGTTAGCAGTGAATTCACTTGACCCACCTAACTTTTCACATGTCCCACTGTTCAATAACTTGCATAGATTTAATGAGATACTTTAATCCATATAAAGAACAAAAAAAATAATGTAGAACATATTTGTTTGCTCCAAGGGGTTAATTTTTCATTTTTGATTGTCAGAGTATCTTATGTAAACTGTATGTTGATCTGATATACAAGAATAACTGTGGAACATCTTTCCTTCATTGATTCAAACTTTGGAAAATTGTCAGCAAATGAAGCAAAACATCTTTGCTTCAAGGATTCAGTCCAGTGTGACAGGACATATATCTGTCTCAGTGGTGTCATATTTGACATACTCCTTGGAGAAATTATTACCCAGACTCCGTGGAAGCCTTATATTTTAGCATGCCACTTTGACATGAATGCTTCTCTGAATTTTACCTATAGCCTTCCTTGCAAACTAATTAAGTCGACTCATTTGACACATATAATAAAGATGACCTGGCCATCAACTACTTTTAAAGTTGTCACAGATACATTTTGCAGTTGAAATATAAACACTGACATCTCCTTAGCAAAGTCCTTTTTCCTCAGATGAAATATTGCATGTGGAAGCTAATAGGCTGTATAATCAATTAAAAATGAATGATTTGTAATCTTCATTTAATCATTTCATAATTGAAACACACTAATGTTGGTATAATGTTTTTTTATTAATTCAGTTTCATTAACTTGCAGTATTGAAGTCAGCTTGTGAGCATCTGAGTTGAGTGAATACAATATAACAAAGATATTTAAAACTCTGCTTATTGATCATACTAGATTTGTTTTGTTTTGTTTGAAGTGGTTTGATTAGCTGATAATACTGTTGTTTAGCAAGCCCAATATCAATTCAATCAGTAATAGAACATGCACATTTGAGACAGTTATCAATGACCACTTACTGTAGTATCACAAGAAATGAATAAGTGCAGATATGAATAAATAAATGCAGAGATAACGTGATTAAAGCTTGAAAATTAGTGCTTGCCTGATTTGTTTTAATATGGAAATAAGCACTTGTCCCAGACTAGTGTCTTGCAAAATTTTACATGTCCATCTTTGAAAATGAATATGTCCAAGATGGTGGGGTGTGGAATTTTTATCAGCCCTGTTGTATGGACAGATAATTTTGATGGAACTTTTTTTTGTGTGGAGAAAATTTGCAATCACAGCCATAACAATATTTTCATGTTAGAAGTCAATAAATACACTTTATGTGGCCACTATAAATAAATGACATATAATAGTATTGGAAGAGAATTTGATGACACGTTAGAGTATCATATTTAAGTTAATTAATAGCTGTCTTAAAAAACAGTATGACATTTATATTTGTGTTTCAGTTTGCAAGTTTAAAGCCCACAAGAGGTGTGCTGTGAAAGCCCATTCCAACTGCAAGTGGACAACACTGGCATCCATAGGGGTTGAAATCATTGAAGATGAGGATGGGGTATGCTTTGCTCTCAGTTGTTTTTTTTTTCTTCTGAAATTTGTAGGAGATTCCTGTGAAGATGCTTTTCTTGATGTTTAAGGATGGATTATGTCTCCTTCTTTCCGCCCAAATTTTGAGGAGACTGGTTTTGTGCTGTCCAGCCTTCAGTCCATCTCGTCATCTGTGTTTCAGTATCAAAGAATATTGAGCCAAACCAAATAAATTAGATATTTATATACCTTGCAAGGGCTAATGTGCTGACCAATGTGGATCACTGCCATCTCACCTCTGTCTGTGTGAGTTCGAGTCCAGGTTCGGCTAACATTGGTAAGTGAGAAAGCCTGCCAGTAGCTTCTTGTGGGTCAGTGGTTCTTCTTGGGTTTTCCAAGGTTCTTCCTCCACCATTAATACTGGCCGCCATGTATAGCCTGTCTTGTGCTGAAAAATGGTCCTAAACCCTATAACAACAACAACAACAACAACAACCTTCCAAGGGTCATGAAACCTGATTGGCTTCTGATCACTGTGTCAGTGTCACAGGGTGATACTTTGTAATAAGTGAAGGACAGCCAATATAGTTTGACCAGACTAGACCAAATTTGATGTGCATATTGGTTTGGTTCTAAGGACCCCTGTTAGCATTTTATGACTTTAAGAAAGTCATTATAGTTGAAAGTAATATTCTATCTGTAGTGGGAGTTTATAAATCCTGGGTTTGGGAGAAAAGTGCGTTTAGCGTTTAATCTGGATATTTCATGAACAGGGGAACCAAACCTGACCTGATTGGAGCTAAAGGTTCCAAGACATTATTATGTTATGTTGACCTTGACCTAATTTTCAAGGTCACAAGAGAACCAATATTGACTTCACCATCTAGGTAAAAAAAAAAAAAAAAGTGCAGGATTTAGGACAAATGAGGCCCTGTGCTAGTTAAGTTATGAGGCCCCTTACTTGGGCCCTGAAGGAGGTAGGCCTGTTTGGCCTACACAGGTAGTCAGGCATATATACTCAAGAAATTTGGGAGTAGTTAAAATAACCAGACATTTGAAAAATTAATCATAATTTTTTTTTTTGCCATGAAGATGGGGCCCCTGGTAAACAGGGGCCCTGTGCTTAAGCGTACCTAAGCACAATGGTAAATCTGACACTGGTAAAAAAACATTGCTCTTTGACTTAAAACTGAAGGTATGACACTCCTAACAAAATTTTATTTTGTTAGCTTGCAAGATTATTCCTTTTCTGCTGTAAAGTGTCAAGTCAGAGAATGACATTGATTTTTAGGGTTGGGAGTCTGTGAGAGGCAGGTAGGGGTGTCTGAAGTAAAATTTTTTCATTAAAAAACAAATGCATTTAAGTTTATTTTATTCTATCATTTTTGTGGGGTGATCATGTAACTTTGTAGATTTTGATCTTAAAAATTCTCAAAAGGTTTTAGTGGATTTTATTGTTGCAGATTGTTCATTGTTGGAGCTTTATTTTGGCAGATTGTATATATGCTGATATGTGGATTTTGTCAATTAGACAGAAATAAATAATTCAATATTTCCCAAATATTTTTTGTAAATTAGTTAATTTTGCATTGGCACAATCCTGTTTTGAAAAGGATACATATTAGTGGGTTAAATTGTTTTATTGTCCTTTCCTGTTGAGGTCTATGAGAGAGACTGCCCTTTCCTATTGTGGTTCATGAAAGAGACTTCTTTTTTTTGATGGTTTAAGAGAGATAGACTGTCCTTTCCTATTAAGGCTCATCAGAGAAACTGCCCTTTCTTGTTATGGTTCATGAGAGAGAATTCACCTTTTGATAACCAGTAGAAATAAATCAGGCACGTGCAATTCAGGGAGTAGCACACAGTGCCCACTTTATAATCCTGTTCATGGAAGCTTTGAAAGTGATATGCATTGCAAGTGAGAGACTCAGATACTGAGGTATATTCCAACAAGACTGTCATAGCAGTGTTAGTACTGAGTTATGTTCCAACAAGATGGTGTCATAACAGTGCCTGTAATACTGAGGTATATTCCAACAAGACTGTCATAGCAGTGTTAGTACTGAGTTATGTTCCAACAAGATGGTGTCATAACAGTGCCTGTAATACTGAGGTATATTCCAACAAGACTGTCATAGCAGTGTTAGTACTGAGTTATGTTCCAACAAGATGGTGTCATAACAGTGCCTGTAATACTGAGGTATATTCCAACAAGACTGTCATAGCAGTGTTAGTACTGAGTTATGTTCCAACAAGATGGTGTCATAACAGTGCCTGTAATACTGAGGTATATTCCAACAAGACTGTCATAGCAGTGTTAGTACTGAGTTATGTTCCAACAAGATGGTGGCATAACTGCCTGTAATACTGAGGTATATTCCAACAAGACTGTCATAGCAGTGTTAGTACTGAGTTATGTTCCAACAAGATGGTGTCATAACAGTGCCTGTAATACTGAGGTATATTCCAACAAGACTTTCATAGCAGTGTTAGTACTGAGTTATGTTCCAACAAGATGGTGTCATAACAGTGCCTGTAATACTGAGGTATATTCCAACAAGACTGTCATAGCAGTGTTAGTACTGAGTTATGTTCCAACAAGATGGTGTCATAACAGTGCCTGTAATACTGAGGTATATTCCAACAAGACTTTCATAGCAGTGTTAGTACTGAGTTATGTTCCAACAAGATGGTGTCATAACAGTGCCTGTAATACTGAGGTATATTCTAACAAGACTGTTTCATAACAGTGTCTGTAATACTTAGGTATGTTCTAAAAAGACGGTCATCACAGTGTAATACTGAGGTATATTTCAATCAGACTGTATCATAATTATCTCTAATACTGAGGTATGTTCCAACAAGACTGTCATAACAGTTAATACTGAGTTATGTTCTAACAAGATGGTATCATAACAGTGCCTGTAATACTGAGGTATATTCTAACAAGCCTGTGTCATAAACAGTGTTTGTTACAAACTCACCAATATAGGGTATTTAATTAACCAGTATGTGAAATCATTAACCAGAGACTAAAATAGAGTGAAATTAATTTTGTTATAAAAATTTGTGCAAGTTTAATTGGATCTTTTTCTATGCAACTGGTATAGTGTTATGGAGTTGGATTTTATAAAGAGTGACTCCTGTCAGGTTTAAGCAAGTGATGAGCATCAGCAGCTGGTCTTTGCACATACAGATTCCCCATTAGCTGAATATAATGACAGATAAATCTCTCTTTTTACAGATCACCATGCCCCACCAGTGGCTGGAGGGAAACCTTCCTGTAAGTGCCAAGTGTGCAGTTTGTGATAAAATCTGCGGCAGTGTCAGAAAATTACAGGATTGGAGATGTCTTTGGTGTAAAGCCATGGTAACTAATGAAACATATAAATACATTAAACACATAAATCCAATAGAAAGTATGGACTTGATAAGTATTATTGTCAACCTTAGTACAAACATATGTAGAGATATTTATTAAATAGCCTTTTTAATCTTGCATTTGCAATATAGTGTTTAATCTGGTTTTTCAATCTATGTTTTGTATAGTATCCAAATATGTTATCTGTATATCTGTAACCAGGAGAGAGAGAGAGAGAGAGAGAGAGAGAGAGAGAGAGAGAGAGAGAGAGAGAGAGAGAGAGAGAGAGAGAGAGTTAGTTTATATGATTATATATAATACAATAATGAATTTTGGACAATTTCACTATAATCATAGTTTCCCAGTGGGTCTGTGGAATGCATGTTAACTGTACTTAAATCAGTATTATAGATCAATATTCATTTGAAAGAATAATGACATGGAAACATAAAGGCTATCTCATAGACCCTTTTTTAGCAACATTTCGGTATTGTTTGAAGTGTAGGACATGAAAACAATGGTAAGATCATGTTTAGTCTGAGAGCTTTGTATAACAACTAGCTTTGCAGTTATTTTTTATATCACAATTAGGTTCACACGACTTGCCGTGATCAGTTACCAAAGAGGTGTCCATTAAGCCAGTGTCGTGTGTCAATTTTGCCTCCGACAGCTATCAACAGTATTGACTCGGATGGTTACTGGGAAGCCACAAGACCACCAGGCACAAGTCCACTGCTTGTCTTTGTAAATACCAAATCAGGGGATAACCAGGTAGGGAATCGTGGGAGTTATGCAAGGTTCAGATTTATTTGTAGTGTTCACTCAATTTTTTTCTTACTTGTTAACAGTGGCATCACTGTTCTGTACAGTCTTGAAGCTTATGGGAGTATTTCATAATGTTAATCACACAAGAAAAGAAATCACAGTTAGTTATCTATCAAACTCTTTTTATAACTACCACTTCATGTATTTAGATCTTAGATGATTCAGGGTTTTTTAAACTATTTCAATCCTCTCTGTTAAATTGAAATAGCTTTAATTTTTAAAGTTTGTTTTAAAAATTTTTTGACAGTGGGGAAAAGTGAAGTAAAGGCAAATACAGATAATGCAAAGTTGCAAGATTGCTAGCATTGTTATGATCATTCCAAAATTATTTACGGTTTTAGATTGATTTGTCTCGTGAAAAGGGATAGGATATTGATCCATTTATCAAACATTAGGGAAATTTTATCAGTGGGTCATGTCAAAAGCCAATATCTTTGGGGAGAGACAAAGATCATCTGCTAAGGATAAAA
Organism: Potamilus streckersoni; assembly: GCA_016746295.1. NCBI lineage: Eukaryota > Metazoa > Mollusca > Bivalvia > Unionida > Unionidae > Potamilus > Potamilus streckersoni. Next base: position 884,405 of record JAEAOA010000943.1, on the reverse strand, counting down.
GCAAGGAGGAGGAAAGGTCCAATGGTTTGACACTTACCAAAAACAGCACAGAAAGTGGTTGATGCAGAAATAGCTGGCACTTTTATCATTTAGTCTTCGTAAAAAATGTATTCCAATAAGGATTATTTTAATACAAATTCAAAGTGGTGATAAGAAACTGAAGCTGAAAAAGCAGAAATAGGTATGCAGATACATTGTATATTAATTGTCAGAGAATTAATACAGAGTCATTAAGTGTTTGTGTAATATTTGGAACCCATAAGATGTCATTTAGCATTGTTTTCCATCTCTCCTATATTGCAATTCGCTCCATTGGGAGGCAGATGTAGGAGACCACCTCCTGTTATCAAAATTTCTGCATACAAATTTCCAGTTATTGCAGTTGTCATCAACTGTTGTTCATCTAATGATATTTCTGAGGATTATGAGAACTACAGATTTGTCTCAATGGCTTGCTGCATGAAATGATTATCATCCAATGAAATGATTATCATCCAATGAAATGATTATCATCCAATGAAATGATTATCATCCAATGAAATGATTATCATTCAATGAAATGATTATCATCCAATGAAATGATTATCATCCAATGAAATGATTATCATCCAATGAAATGATTATCATCCAATGAAATGATTATCATCCAATGAAATGATTATCATCCAATGAAATGATTATCATTCAATGAAATGATTATCATCCAATGAAATGATTATCATCCAATGAAATGATTATCATTCAATGAAATGATTATCATCCAATGAAATGATTATCATTCAATGAAATGATTATCATTCAATGAAATGATTATCATTCAATGAAATGATTATCATCCAATGAAATGATTATCATTCAATGAAATGATTATCATCCAATGAAATGATTATCATCCAATGAAATGATTATCATCCAATGAAATGATTATCATCCAATGAAATGATTATCATCCAATGAAATGATTATCATTCAATGAAATGATTATCATCCAATGAAATGATTATCATCCAATGAAATGATTATCATCCAATGAAATGATTATCATCCAATGAAATGATTATCATTCAATGAAATGATTATCATCCAATGAAATGATTATCATTCAATGAAATGATTATCATCCAATGAAATGATTATCATCCAATGAAATGATTATCATCCAATGAAATGATTATCATCCAATGAAATGATTATCATCGCTGACAAAAAGAAGGTTACTGAATACTAGTAATCTGCAGTGTAGCCAGATGTCATATATTTAAGGCCCCACCTTGAGATGCGGCATTTCCATAGTAATTACATTTTCTGTCCATCTGTCCATTCATACTTGTTATCAGCATGGCTCTGTAGCCAATTGCACATATTTTACTTTGAAATACCTATTACATACAGCTGTGCTTTTTAAAGGTTTCTTTGCAGGTCAAATTTTGATTTGGTAATTTCCTGTCTCCCATCAATACATCCACTACAGCAGATCCATATAACCAACATAGCTCTCGAACCATTTAACATATCCCATTGTAACTTGGTTATACATTATGTGATAGACCTAGAAGTGCCCTTTTTTGAGTTTTGCTTGTCAACTGTTTTGTATAGAGTTTTGGCCCTTGACAGTAAATGTTTGCTGATGCATGTAACCAGTATAGCTTTGCAACTCACAATTATAATCTGATGCTATATAGAGGTAAATTGCTTCTCACATGTAAATTGAAATTTTGAAAGCTTTTTCTTTTTAGCTCCAATTTCATGTTTCTGAGTAGTATTGTTTTCTGCATCTCAGATTTTAATTTGTCTTCAATCTAGATTTAAATCTTGCAAAATGATCTCTGGCTTTTTGGATAATTCTAGTAAATGCACACTACAGCCATTGAAATGTATGGCTTTATGTTTAATAGTACTAAAACAAATTCATTAAAAGACCCTTGTTAGATTAAAATCACAGTTTTAAAACCAGTTTGTGTTTGGTATGGGTTAGTAGCATATGTTAACTGTGTACTTTATTTGTTGAGTGGATGGAGATTTGTTTCTGCACAGTTTCAAACAGGATGTATGCTTGAGTGGCATAAATGGTTAGAACATCCACCTTGCATGTGGGAGGTCGTGAGTTCAAATCATGGCTGAGTCATACCAAAGATTTTAAAATGGTACTAGTAGCTGCCTTGCTTGGCACTCAGCATTAAGAGTTTAGTGTTAGGACTGGTCGGCCTGGTGTCAGGATAATGAGACACAATGCTACATGTCTGTAGCATGATGCCTCAATGCTAGTCACCACTATAAACTACCACAGTGCAGGCATCATAGTGATATGACTGAAATTTGTTAAAATCTACATTAAAAATCCAAATTACACACACAAATACAAACAAGGTATAAGGAACAATGCACCTTTGATTAGTTTTATGGTGTAATGAATTTAAGATTAGCCTTCCTCAGCAACATTTATCATTGATATGTGATCTATAATATGTTAAGTTTGATCTGTCAGTGTTAATTTCACTGATTAACTTAGAGCATGATGAGGAACATATTTTGACTGATAACTGATAAAAATGGTAACTCCACTCTAAGTCATTATGATGTTTTTCCCCTTCACCATCATAAGCAGAGGTTTGTCATATATATATATCTGTTTAATTATATATCTTCTATTAACAAGCCAATTCCAGAACGTTGGGATATCCGGTAACTATTTGCCTTTATCATCACTATTATATTTACTATCATCAGATAAGAATATATTACATGTATCTTGTACGATTCATTAGTCATTACTGTGCACACTCCATATAAAAATGTGTAGCTTCACAAGAGTCTTGAACCAGGTGTTTCTTTTTTTAATGTGCACACCTGTTTTACCTCAGCAAAGTATCACACCAGTTTTACCTCAGTGAAGTATTATGTGTTTTTGCTCAACATAATATCACACCATTTATATCTCAATTAAGCATCATACCAGTTATATCTCAACACAGTATCACACCAGTTTTACCTCAACAATGTATTATGCATTTTACCTCAACAAAATATCACACCAGTTTTATCTCAGCAAAGTACCACACTGGTTATACCTCAACAAAACATGTTCTTAATTTAACAAAATATCAAACCTGTTTTACTTCAACAATGTATCACTGTACACCTGTTAACTACAACAACCTATATTACCTTAACAAAGTAACACACCAGTTTTACCTCATCAGTGTATTATGAGTTTTACCTCAATAAAGTATCACACCCATTTTACCTCCACAAAGTATTAGGTGTTTTACCTCAACAAAATATCAGACCTGTTCTAGCTCAACAAAGTATTATGTGTTTTACCTCAACAAAGTATTTGACCAGTTATCCTTTATCAAAGTATTACTTGTTTTATTTCAATGTGTCACACATGTTGCACCTCAACAAAGTATTACCTGTTTTACCTCAACAAAAAATAATTACTGTTTACCTCTACAAAATATCACACCTGTTTTACCTCACCAAAGTATTACACCAGTTTTACGCCAATAAAGTATTTTTTTCCTCAAATTTTTAAGCTTTTCAGGTAATTGTTAAAATGTATGTTTTTCCATATCTCCTGCAATAATATGTCAGGCAAAGAAGGATGACAAAGAGAAAGTAAACTATAGGAATAAAAAGACAATTTTTGTTTAATATAGTTTTTGTGTGACATTATGACTTTTATTTTCATATATTTTGCAGGGTGTAAAGTTTTTAAGAAGATTTAAACAGTTATTGAATCCTGCTCAGGTTTTTGATTTAATGAATGGTGGCCCTCACCCAGGGTAAGTACAATTTGATATATCTGTTTAAAGGTTTAAAAGGTGTAAATCAGTATATGTGACTTTCTACTTTGTGTCTTCTATCTGTACTTAGGATAAGCTTGTTTTTGCTATGCCATCTAAACTACCTGGAGGATTGCCATGAAAATGTGCACTCATTCACCCCTTGATCTAGTTGATTCTAAATAAAACTGGCAACATTTGGACATCCAGTATGGTCACTAATCATGCCCATTTGAATTTTTTTTATTGCTACTCTGGGTGGATGGTCCTTTCAGCATGGTGTTTTCACTAAAGGACTCCTTTTGATGTCTAGTTGGTTTTAAATGAAAATGTTGTTAAACTAATGTCCAATATGGCCAGCATAGCAACCATCATCTTTCTACTTCTCCTGAAGACTAAAAGTATTATTTCCAGGTGGTTTCACCAAAAGACTTCTAATTGGTCTGAAATGAAAAGGGTTTAGTTGGTCTCAAATGACATCCTCAGATATGCAATATGGCCATTGCAGTGATCATCATTACTCCAGAATGAATGGCCATATCTGTATGGAGTTTTCACTGAAAGATTTATTGTATCTAATTGGTCTTGAATGAAAATAATCTGTCAGTATGGCCATCTTGAATATATGTTTTGATTATGTATGGCTGGTCATATTGATATTGTTGTTTCACCAAAAGACCTATATCTTTTTGGTCCTAAAGGGACATGGTGCAAATCTGATGTCCAGTATTGTCACTATGCTCACCATCTTGTAAATATTGTCATATCAGAAAGTCATATCAAGATGGGGTTTCCACCATAATACTTTATAATATGTTGATTGTCCTAAGTTTTGTTGGTCCTGATAAAAATGGTACTTATCTCATGTCTGCAGTAGGGAAGTTGACAATCTTGTTATTGCTGAAGAATTTCAGTCATGGTTTTAACACTTGGGAATTAAAAGGAACACATGGTGTTATCTTGAATTCCTGAAAATTCCTTTTAGCTTATTCATTGTCAGTTATAGGAGTGTATGTTATTCACTTGTTTTAAGCCACAAGTAAATATCTTTTCTAAATTGTACTTAACATTTTATTCGTTATTGCTGGATTGTTATTTAAATCCAACATTTCTACAGCCATTTGTTTTGAACATTTTGCTTTATAGTAGTCTCTCCCTTTTTTTTTTGCCACACTTTATTTCCGACGTAATGTAGCATTTTTCAAATGAACTGTAATTTTTGGTTCATGTGACCAGGCAATTGAGCATTCTATATGTATAAATGAAAATAGAATTGTTACTATTTTGAGATACTTTTGCTGTGCTCACAATGTCAGATAATCAACTATATTTTGCAAGCAAGAAATGCGTCTGAATACAGCCAAAAGAAAAATCTTTCAAATAAAATTTCTACTACAGTCAAACCTGGTTACCTCGATTACATTGGGGAATGTAAAAAAAAAAAATTGTTGACATAACCTGTCCGGAGATATCAGGATTTAGTTGATAAATCTACTGCAGAACAACGATTATGCATCTGAAGTACCAAAAATAGAGTTTTGTTTCTAGAAACAAATGGCATTTTTAATGCAAAATAAAAATAATTCAGTCATGTCTATTTGCAGAAAAAGAAGGTTAGAGGTCTTTTAAATGAGATTAAGTAATAAGTCACACATTTTTGCAACACTTAAGTTAATGCAACAATGTCAGTGGTTTAAAGTTGTTTTATTTCCCTGTGAATAGCCTCATCCCTTTGGTAGCCTCAGCAAGAAAATGATTTTCTCATGCAGTCCAAAATCTAGGCCAATTGAAGTACATGTACATGTAGGACTAAACTTTTTTGAAAAGTATTTTATTTTGTTAGAGTTGATTTGTGACTAGCAGCAAAGTGTAAATGACCAATATTGTGCATAAAAAACAGTCATTTTTTTGCTCATTAGAGGTTCCTTTGCACCAGTATATGCTAGTTTTTACCGATAAAATTTGCCTCTGTTCCTGAAAAACATGAGGCTGTCGGTATTCATGTACAAACAGTAAAATGTGTTTCAAGTCTTTAAAGTTAACTGTCTCAACATCAAATTCTGTATGAAGCCAACTTATTCCATTCATGCAGTTAGAAGCCACCTTATTCCATTCATACAGTTGTAGTCCCATATCCCTCCCGACTTTGATCAGTGACCGTTGGCAAGAACACAGCACCAGAAGGTGAGTCGGCTAATCTTTTTGATGGATTGCAAAACTTTGATATTCGAAATAGAAACAATGCAAATGAAAGCACCCCTCTTTTCTGTTTCATAGATGTTAATCCTATCTGTCACTTTCTGCTTCATTCCCTTTGTGTTGAAGAAAATATAATCATAGCACAGCAATTGACAGTTTTATTTAAAAAAATATTGGGTGCTAAGGATATTTTTTTTGACAGTACCATTTGTGCTTTTATTTACTTTTGTTCAAAACAAATTAATAAGTTAGTGTGTGAGAGGGGTAAGAGGGGGCAGCTTATTTTGGAATTTGCGGGTATCTGTTGATTATTGTGAATCACACGATCAAGCCATGCTGAAGTTGAAGGCTTGTACTTTCACTAAGCATGGAAACACTTTAAATATTTAAATATATTTTGTAACACAAATTAGGTAATTTTTGCTACATTTAATGATGTTAACTTGATAATTTTCTGAATTACAGATAAGGTTAAATTCGCGATGCTGTTTTTTTTATGATGAACTATATTGTCCTGGTGATAAGGTCCATTTTGAATTCAGCATATGTACACAAACGCATTCATTCAGTTTCCTTGCTCTAAAATATTTTTTTGAAAAGATAATTTTCTCCACTCTATTCAAGTGATAAACCATGCATTTATGAGATTGGTTGATTAGCATTTGTACCTGTAAAATTTGGTCTTGTACCAAGTTTTGGCATCCTTGCCAATATGATGTACCAGTAAAGCGGATATGCCATATCATTTCTTGTAAAATTAGTCTGAAATGGACATTAAAAGTTGTATTTTGTTGAATTAAGTGGGTACACGTGTTACTTCAGACTGAAACTTGTAAGTTGTGCCTGACATAATGAGGTTATCAACTTAACAATGGTCGAAATAAGCATGAAAAATTTTTATAGCAAAAGAAATTTTTCAGGACCAGACCAAAATGCTAGATAACTGAGGTGGAGATAAGTGGGTTTGACTGTATATTTTCTACAGAGTGAGATATTCAATTGTTTGGAACCCATTTTTTTGCTGCGGGAGTAAAATCTCATGACCAGAGTTGGGCAGTGATTTGGATGAAATAGTTGCCATTGAGTTTGTCGTTGACTTTTTTGCCTGTTTTTCCTTCAAAAAATAAAGTTAGAAGTTGTTTCATATTCTTTAATCACTTTTTGTGCTAATTGGGTGATCATCAATTCCAGAAATTATTATTTTTGGAATGTCTGCCAAACAAAATCACACACGATTACTGAAAAGACATAAAGAAGTGAAAAATATAGTTTTTGCTGCCCTATCAAGATTGAATTATGAATTGGTGGGCCTATTCAGGTCCTATACAAATAAAATTAATTTTAATTAATCCAATATTTCGTCCTAAACCATGTATGAAAAAAAAGGAGTTGATAATTTCAACAATAACCTATTGTTGATGTTGCCATTTTATTACAATTGCTATTATGTATACAATGTCTGTAGTGAAGCTGAATAAGAAAATGTCTAATACTTGTATAAAGTATGGATAATATTTTATTGGTAATGTAATCATTTGAGAGGAAAATATGCAGAACCAGCAGTTTCAAGTAACTATTTCGAACTTCATGAGTTTGAGACTTCTTGCATTTATTTAAGCTGATTCAACAGCTTCATTTCACCTAAATATAAAAAAATGGACCTTGGGAGTTATTTGCCTTATCCAAGTTTTCATTACTAAGAAGAAAAAGAACAGAAAAGAAAAGAAACTAAAATTAAGAGCCATGCAAACATGCTCAAAACTCCTTATTGTCTGGGATTATCAGATGAGAGGTTAATTTTTTTGTTGTTTTTCAGGTTGCGCTTGTTTCACAAATTTGATCAGTTCCGAATATTGGTGTGCGGTGGGGATGGTAGTATTGGCTGGGTGTTGTCAGAGATGGACAGATTAGACCTTCATAGACAGGTAAACTGTAGTCTCAACTTTTGTTGCATTCTTTGAAACACACTTAAAATTCTTTAACATGAATAATGTGCAAGTATTTCTTCAAATTAATGAGATCTTAGTTGAATGACCAATTCACATGCAGTTTATGAAAAAGATAAAGGTTAGCAAAACAGTGAAGTATTTGACAAAAATTTCATTTAAATTATAGGAATGAACACAGATAGACCAGAAGAACCTATGAGATAGTCTGTTGTAGTGATCTGACTTTTGTTCGTCATAGCACAAGTTTGTTATTGCTACTCCTACTAAACTATTTGGAGGATGGTCTTGAAACTTCACACACACACACACACACACACACACACACACACACACACACACACACACACACACACACACACACCATGGTATACTTGGTTCTAAATGAAAATGGTGCAGCTCAGACATCCAGTAAAAATTGAAAATCATGAAAATCTAGTAATTTGCTCCTGTGGTTTTTCGCTAAAAGACTTCACATGATGTCTTGTCGGTCCTAAGTGGAAATGGTGCTAATCTGACATCCAACATGGCCACCATTGCAACCATTTAGAAAAAAGTATTTTATTTTCTATTCCTCCAGAATAGATGGTCATATCAACATGGTATTTTCATCAGATGACTTTTAGTTGGTCCTGAATGAAAATGATACTGAATGGACTTGCAATGTTGCCACAGTAGCAACCATCTTTAAAAATCTTTTTATTGCTACTCCTAAATAAATGGTCATATCAGCATGGGATTTTCACTGAAATACTTCTTATGATGTTAATGAAAATGGTGCCATCTAACAGTCAGTAGTGGCCAGTTTGAAAGTCTTATTACTCCTCTTGATTGGATGGCCTTATCAAGATTGAAAGACTTATGATTATGTATTGTTGGTCTTGAATTAAAAATGGTGCTGATCTGATGTCATTATGGTCATTTTAAAATTATTTTCCCTGTGTGTTCTGATTGGATGATTGTATCAGTGTGGGTCTTACTCAAAGACATTTTATGATGTCTGGCTGGTTCTAAATAACAGTTATGTCAATCAAAAAACCAATATGGCTGAAGGGTAGCCATCTTAAAAATTTTATCATAATTCTACTTGAACAGAAAGTCATATTGACCTGGGTTTCCTAAAGACGACTTCTTGTAATTTCTAATTTGTCTTAAATGAAATGGTACACATCCTGTCAGCATCCATCTTGAAAATCAAGTTATTGCTTGTTGTGAATAGAAAGTCATATTTAGAAATTATTATCTCTACTCTGCTGCAAATGGACAGCTGTTTCAGCATGGTTTTTTATAATGTCTGGTTTGTCCTAAATGTTGTTGTTGTTGTTGGGCTTAATGCCATTCTTCAGCACATGATAGGCTATTCATGGCGGCCAGTATTAATGGTGGAGGAAAAAACTGGGAAATCACCAGAAAGAACCACTGGCCCACGAGAAGCTACTAGCAAGCTTTCTCACATATCCACATTCATTGAATCCTAGACTCGAACTCAAACAGACAGAGGTGAGATGGCAGTGATCCGTAACGGACATCGCTTTAGACCACTTGGCCACTTGGGGTTTCTGTCCTAAATGTAAATGTTGTGTAATACATTCAATATGGTTGTCATAATGTTTATTTGAAAAATATTGTTTTCACTACTTACCTTGAAAGGCTGATCATAATTTCATCAAAGTACTTCAAATGATGTCCACTTTGTCATAAAGGAAACTGGTGCAAATCCGAGATCCAATATGTGTAATGCTAATTTGAAAATGTTGTTATTGCTGAAGGATATTAGATATTTTTTCAACATTCAACAGTTAAAGGGTAGAAATAGCATTTTCTTGAATTCATGCTCTCAGTAGAGCGTCAATCTCTGCAAGAAACTCGTTAGTACTGAGGTGAAATATGCAGAGTTCTTTGTTTAGTAAATTTCTAGATAGTGCAGTGGATTAACTGTATTCCAATTTGTATATGCAGTTACAGTCCCCTGAAATAGTCAATTTTACCAGTGAAACAAAATCAGAATGCAGAGTGAATGTAAAACAAATGCAGATGAAATGCAGAATGAATGTAAAATAAATGAAGATAAAGTGCAGACTAAATGTAAAACAAATGGAGAATAAATGTGGACAGTGAAAAACAGATGCAAATGAAATGCAGAATGAATGTAAAGCAAATGAAAATGAAATGCAGAATGAATGCAGATGAATGTAAAAAAATGCAAATGAATTCAGAACAAGTGCAGATGAAATGCAGAAGGAATATAAAACAAATGGAGAATGAAATGCAGACTGAATGTAAAACAAAAGCAAATGAAATGCAGAATGAATGTAAAACAAATGCAAATGAAATGCAGACTTAATGTAAAACAGTTGCAAATGAAATGCAGAATGAATGTAAAACAAATGCAAATGAATGCAGACTGAATGTAAAACAAATGCTATTAAATGCAGAATGAATGAAAAACAAATGCAAATGAAATGCAGACTTAATGTAAAACAATTGCAAATGAACTGCAGAATGAATGTAAAACAAATGCAAATGAATGCAGACTGAATGTAAAACAAATGCTATTAAATGCAGAATGAATGAAAAACAAATGCAAATGAAATGCAGACTTAATGTAAAACAATTGCAAATGAAATGCAGAATGAATGTAAAACAAATGCAAATGAATGCAGACTGAATGTAAAACAAATGCTATTAAATGCAGAATGAATGAAAAACAAATGCAAATGAAATGCAGACTTAATGTAAAACAATTGCAAATGAAATGCAGAATGAATGTAAAACATGCAAATGAAATGCAGACTTAATGTAAAACAGTTGCAAATGAAATGCAGAATGAATGTAAAACAAATGCAAATGAATGCAGACTGAATGTAAAACAAATGCTATTAAATGCAGAATGAATGAAAAACAAATGGTATTAAATGCAGACTTAATGTAAAACAATTGCAAATGAAATGCAGAATGAATGTAAAACATGCAAATGAAATGCAGACTTAATGTAAATCAGTTGCAAATGAAATGCAGAATGAATGTAAAGCAAATGCAAATGAATGCAGACTGAATGTAAAACAAATGCTATTAAATGCAGAATGAATGAAAAACAAATGCAAATGAAATGCAGACTTAATGTAAAACAATTGCAAATGAAATGCAGAATGAATGTAAAACAAATGCAAATGAATGCAGACTGAATGTAAAACAAATGCTATTAAATGCAGAATGAATGAAAAACAAATGCAAATGAAATGCAGACTTAATGTAAAACAATTGCAAATGAAATGCAGAATGAATGTAAAACAAATGCAAATGAATGCAGACTGAATGTAAAACAAATGCTATTAAATGCAGAATGATTAAAAAATAAATGCAATTGAAATGCAGACTTATTGTAAAACAATTGCAAATGAAATGCAGAATGAATGTAAAACAGTTGCAAATGAAATGCAGAATGAATGTAAAACAAATGCAAATGAATGCAGACTGAATGTAAAACAAATGCTATTAAATGCAGAATGAATGAAAAACAAATGCAAATGAAATGCAGTCTTAATGTAAAACAATTGCAAATGAAATGCAGAATGAATGTAAAACAAATGCAAATGAATGCAGACTGAATGTAAAACAAATGCTATTAAATGCAGAATGAATGAAAAACAAATGCAAATGAAATGCAGACTTAATGTAAAATAATTGCAAATGAAATGCAGAATGAATGCAAAACATGCAAATGAAATGCAGACTTAATGTAAAACAGTTGCAAATGAAATGCAGAATGAATGTAAAACAAATGCAAATGAATGCAGACTGAATGTAAAACAAATGCTATTAAATGCAGAATGAATGAAAAACAAATGCAAATGAAATGCAGAATGAATGTAAAACATGCAAATGAAATGCAGACTTAATGTAAAACAGTTGCAAATGAAATGCAGAATGAATGTAAAACAAATGCAAATGAATGCAGACTGAATGTAAAACAAATGCTATTAAATGCAGAATGAATGAAAAACAAATGCAAATGAAATGCAGACTTAATGTCAAACGATTGCAAATGAAATGCAGAATGAATGTAAAACATGCAAATGAAATGCAGACTTAATGTAAAACAGTTGCAAATGAAATGCAGAATGAATGTAAAACAAATGCAAATGAATGCAGACTGAATGTAAAACAAATGCTATTAAATGCAGAATGAATGAAAAACAAATGCAAATGAAATGCAGACTTAATGTAAAACAGTTGCAAATGAAATGCAGAATGAATGTAAAACAAATGCAAATGAATGCAGACTGAATGTAAAACAAATGCTATTAAATGCAGAATGAATGAAAAACAAATGCAAATGAAATGCAGACTTAATGTAAAACAGTTGCAAATGAAATGCAGAATGAATGTAAAACAAATGCAAATGAATGCAGACTGAATGTAAAACAAATGCTATTAAATGCAGAATGAATGAAAAACAAATGCAAATGAAATGCAGACTTAATGTAAAACAATTGCAAATGAAATGCAGACTGAATGTAAAGCAGATGCAGATGAAATGCAGAATAAATAGAAATGAAAATGATGAATGAATTTTGAAGAAAATGTAGAATACATATACAAAATATAAAATGCCGAATTTAGAATCATAAGAGAAAATGGAAAGAATTTAATGAATGTATTTTAAAATCCACTATTTTTTTTTTACTGGTAACTTTTCATGGACTTAAGCCCATTTCCATTATAATCCAGGATCAGATTAATCACGCCAACAAACTGATATGTTTTTGCAGAGGAAGACATAAATATTAACTGGCATTGATGTGATGACATTCTAATTGGTATTTGTATCTGTACAATCTTTTTTAAACAAAATAATAAAAGTTATTGACAAGTAATCTGTAAAACTGTTTTATTAAACTAATTTTGTAATTGCAGTTGTATTTTAATTTATTGTAAATCCATTTCTTGCTGTATACATCTGTGATTACATTAACATCCATTTTATATGATATAAAAGCTAGTTCTCTTTTTCTATAACTTTCAAAAAAGGACTCTTGATTTTGGTAAATGCATTTGCACCTTTTTTCCAAATGAAAAAATATTATATTAAATGGATGGATGTGATAAATACAAAAATATGCATTTTTCTGACTGTAAGCAATAAACTGTGTGATAATAAATGAGATGTGAATGGAATGCAAACTGAACATTAACGGAAATCAAAGGGAATGCCAATTGGGATGCAAGTCAAATGGAAATGAAATTCAGATTTGGTAAAGTTATAACTTTTAGAGTCTATATGTGATATTTGATTTAATGATCTGATATAAACTATACACTTTGTGGTGATATGAATTATAACTTTACACATGGTGTTGATATCATTTATACATTATGCTTTGTCTTGATATGAATAATAAAATTCACTTTAGGGGCCCCGATTGGCCGAGTGGTCTAAAACACTGTCTGTTATGGACAACTGCCATCTCACCTCTGGCTGCGTGGGTTTGAGTCTTAAGATTTGGTGAATGTGGATATGTGAGAAAGCTTGCCAGTAGCTTCTCGTGGGTGGGTGGTTCTTTCCGCAGATTTCCCGGTTTCTTCCTCCACCAATAATACTGACTGCCATGTATAGTCTATCATGTGCTGAAAAATGGTATTAAGCCCCAGAACAATAACAACAACAATTAACTTTATGCATTGATATGAATTATTCATTACACATGGTGCTGATATGAATTATGCAGTACACTTTGTCTTGTTATGAATTATACAATTTACTTTTATGCATTGATATGATTTATATACATTACGCTGTGTAATCTGATCTAATGATGTGATATGAATTATACATTATGCTCTGTATTGGTACAAATTATACATCAAACTTTGTGTTTTCTGAATACTTTCAAAGTCAGCTAGTTAAATGGATCTAAACTTTCTAGAACCCTCTATTCCTCCTTGCATTAAAGACTGATCATCCATCAAGATGTGTACTCTGTTTATAGATTTTCAGATAGATTTTAGGATTAATTATTTTAATTAATGCTGCATCAACAACAGTAACCTGTTATACATCATCTTAGTACCTCAAATACGATATGATAGAGAAGAATGAAACCATTGCTGTTATGATCTTGACAATCAGTGTTAGTATATGCTGCCATTTTTTTCAGTGCCAAATAGGTGTGCTGCCATTTGGAACTGGAAATGACCTGGCCAGAGTTTTGGGCTGGGGATCTTCCATAGATGATGACACACAGCTACCAATTATATTAGAAAAACTGGAGCATTCACAAATCAAAATGCTAGATAGGTAATGGAAGAGGGTTACAATGAATGCAGTACTTGTGTACATATAAAATTTTGAAGGAGGGATTTCTTTTTTCTTACACATAGATAATGAATGATAATAAATTCCTCAAATTTAAAAAGTGATACATGATATCCTTCACGTTATAGTAGAATTAAATTTCCTGTGAATAATTTGCAATATTTTACATCTTGTGTTATCATAGTATCATATGCATTGATATGATTTATATACATTACGCTGTATATAGTCATGGTATCATAGTCATTCGATGAGATTTCTTACAACCAGTGACCATTATTTTTAGGCCAAATGTGTGTTTAATACTACTATGAATGGCCACATTGCAAAAATCACCACTGACCTTGATTTAATCCCTTGTTAACATGACTTTAAACCAGACTAACATACATGTCCCTAACTGTAATGCCTGGGATGAATGAGTTGTGTTATTTTCATCTGTAATACTTAAGGATGATGTTGTTTTCTGCATTTGATTAACATTATTAAAGAGTGGTAGTAGTGATGATAATGATACAGAATGTTATATGCAAATTAGACTCAAAGTTGTTTAAATGTTTACACTGGGCCATGGAAAAACATTGTCATAGTTTGAACCTTGCATCAAGGAAGTTTTATAAATGTACATTTATAATACAGGCTAACAGGAGAACCCAAAATAGCTAATTCCCATCACGGTTCATTATATTTCGTTCAGCAAATACTAGTCGATAATAGTGATGAAGGCAATTTATCTTTAAAATTTTACAGTATAAGAAATTTTTGGAGCTGGGAAAGTGTTAATGCAGATATCAGTGAGTGATTTTAAACCTGAAAATGGTGTTAAATACGAGTCCAATGTACGTGCTAGATAGACAAAATGGTGTTAAATAGAGTCCAATTTACATGCTAAATAGACAAAATCTGAAGCATGCTGGTTTTAGTCAAGCCCCATTTAAGTGATATTTCAAAATTCAATGTAGAAAAGGCTGTATAACCTGGTAAATTAAAATAAATACATTTTAAAAGCAGAGTATCATTTTAATTTCGTTTCTCAAACAATTTAGCCCTGTTGAATTGTGTACTATAAAACCATATTCTGAATATGTGTTAAGATAAATTTAATTAATAATAATTTAAAAGTGAGAATATTTAATCAAAACACTTCTCTGAACAAACATTATTGGACTTAACAATCCTAATACATCATTGTGGGGCAGATAGCTAGACTGGCCTATTAGGAAGTAAAGCACTGATTCAGATACTTTATCAAAGCTCATGTTAGTGAAAAATCTTATTTTGGACCAGAAGTATAAAAAAAATGAAGATAACTCAGAGCTGCGAAAGATTGTACATAACAATCATAAAGAACCGTTTTAAACTTATTCCAGCTGGCCTAGCTAGCTGTGCAGGAACAGATTAAGCTCAGAAACAATACAACTGGAGGCAGCATCTGTTAAAGATTTTGAATTCGCTAGGGCTTTAACAGAATGCATCAGGTAGAAAGAGATGGATATTGAAGTGTTAGGTAAATATTGAACTATGGCTGTTTTCTCCTCCCCCTCCTTTTTCTCTACTTCCCCTCTTATTTTGTGACAAGGGGCAGCCCCCCCCTTTTAGATAAATTCTTGGAAGCACCTAATTGTCATTGCTATATTTTTCAGGTGGAGCATATGGGTATATGAAGGGTACATGCCACCTCCTAGAAAATTGTCTCAACAAGTAAGACATGACAGAAACAATTATACAGTTGTAATTCCAGTTCAAAAGATGCTGTCAAATTTTCATTTATAACTTGAAATGTCATATAATATGCCTTATTTTCTGTATTTGTTTCAACAGAAAACATTGAGTTGTTTGCAAAATAATAAGAAAAAAGTTACTACTGTGACATTTTTATTTAAGCTTTTAATCAGAGATTATGTATGTATTGGTAATGTAGGATGGTTTTATTTACACTGTTTTGTATAATGTTTTTTCTCCTTCCAACATTTTTCATTGAATGTGGTAAAGAGATTTGGACTTACATTTGGAAGTAAAGTTAGCCATTTGTTGTCAATAAAATTATTAAGTTGATTAATTATAGTGAAATTCACTTATCACTTGAAGTTTTCAAGTCAGCAAAAAGACTATATATGATAGGGACTCCCACTCACATTTCTTGACCTAGCATGGAGGAATGCACTTTTTGTGGTTGTAAATTTTCTTACTTTTGTCTGAAATCTCATTCTTTGGTTACTGAAATTCGGAATAAGAAAGGAGTGTTTTTGTTTCTACACAAGCATCATTGTTCATTGGATCATTGTGGTTTCTAGCAGACTGTTATTCACTCCTCAATGAAGCAAATAATGATTTCTCTGTAACAGGTGTGTGCTTGAAAAGTTATGACACCAAGCACACTCATCTGGACCCCAAAATGGGATTAGGTGTATTTTACATTTAATAATGACAAAGATTAAGCCATTGAAATTGATACAATTTTTAAAATTAATATTCAAACAATGTTAATTGTGTAAAATATTAAAAGTAAAACAATAAATATTGTAACAATATTTAGACATAAATATAATAATGTACAAAAACTCTTAATTCTTTAGGAGTATAGTGATACACCCAAATGAAAAATAAACAGTGTAAATGATATCTGGGTGAATATTTGAAATATTATTTTAATATTACAGTAAAATCTGTCATGAGCTACCTTTGCTATGATTACAATCATAATGTACGGATCTATTCTATTATATATATTTGCTCTGTTATGAGCGACAACCTGCTGAACATGACCAGTGACCACGATGTCTTGGCAAAATATGCATTTTGACACTGCTATGAAAGACCGTATCATAAAAACAAGTATAATCTCCACCGACCTTTATTTAATCCCTGTAAGAAACCACTCATACTGTTATAAATAAAATAAAAAATTAAAAAATAAGGCTCACTACCGATGTGTGAATATTTTAATTATGCATATAGTGTTTTATAGTTTCTGTTGTAAACCATACTAAGGTATGTGTAGATTATTTCCTAGTCTGGTTCCCTGCTTCATATTCTCCCTATATCCATGTGACTGACCATATAATGAGAACAGATGGATACCACTGACCTATATGTAATCAATTGTTACAATGACCACTTGATTAGTAATGATTGTTCTGATCAAAAACAAGCTTAAAAGGAATATTTTTTAAAAAAATATTTATTGCTACCGGTGATGGATGCTACATTCCGTAAACCAGGCTAATGTACATGTCATGAATTGCTATTGATGTGCCAAAGTTTACATAAAGGTGTCGTATTATATATATTGTTTGTCTTTAGAGATAAGCTCATTGTCTATTAAACCAGCAAAAGAGAATCGTTTCTGGGATTCGATTCATAGTGTTCAAGACTTGTGGTATATGTTGTTTTTCACCCTGATGTTAAGTGATCACAGCCCAATCACAAAGTTGTATATTCAGGTTGATGCGACGGACCTTGTTACACATTTAGCATATAGAGTTAATTCTAGTATGTCATTATTGAATAAAGCCATTGACTTTTGTCTCTGAGTAAATGGTTCTCTTTCAGGATTAGATAATTGGTTCTTTTTATTTTGTTAATTGTTAGATATGCAGTGCACTTGTATAGATTTTTCAAATTTTCCCACAGCCCAGTCAAAACCATCTTTACGTTTGATATTGCAACGAAGCACTAATAATTTTTACACCTAGAATCTTAATGACAATGGAGGAACATCCAACTAAAAAGGCACAAATTTTAAGGCTGGAGAAAATAATCTTTGTAACTGAAAGAAGTGAAAAAGAACACACCACCAGACCTGTCAACTCTTATGATTTTGCAGTAAATTTTAATTACCTTCAAAATACGTACTTATGGCATATAAGCAAAAACTACAAAAAAAAAGATCATTGCCGGAAAAATCTGGAAAATTTGTTCATCTGTGTTTTATTTGGATCAGGGTTTCATATTAGAATTAGTGAAATTCTACAGGGAACCAGTCTAACTTTGCAGCAGCACCTCAGATGCTTTACACTGCCACTATTTGTTCATGCGAAGTGTTTGCATGATCCAACTGTTAATTATGGAATTTGTTTAAAAATGGCATCCAAACGATGCATGTTTAAGATGAAAGAGAAAATAAGCCTCATAAAAAGTGTTAATAATGAACACAGAAAAATAAAAAGGAAAATTAAGATTATTGTGGATAAAAGATGGAATGGATACAATTACATTTTTTGGACAATATTGTCAATTTGAATATGACTCGTGGCGGGAGATATGATTTCGTGGAATGGCAAAAGATAGAATTATGTCTCTTTGAGAAACAGCTACTAGCCATTGAGCTACATAGGGTTGGAACTTGAGTTTGTGCAACTGTTCTAGTGGTAAATAACATCCACACGTACTTTACAATCTCTTCAGTTGAACATAATGTTTATTTTCGCTGCATGTATCAAATACTGAACTTTTAATTATTTTTTCTAGCTTTACATATGAGCTTATGATTTTTTTTTTTTCATCTTACTGAAAATGTAAAACTTATGGAAAAAAAAATCAACTGCCTTACTGAGAATGACTCGTGAGGGTTGGTAGGTCTGCACCACAATTTACAAAAATAAGGTTTAAATGTTAGCAAAACAAATTTAGGTTGTTACAGACAAAAAGAAGTAATTAAGAAACGATTTCATATGCTAAAATGTGATCTTCAAATGTAAAATGTGAATGCATGTTTAACGACAGAAGTATATTTTTATTGCTATATAAAACTTTGTTTTTAGATGAATGCATACAATATTTTAGCAAGAAATATTAATAAAGAATAGAATATAGGTACAGTTATTACGGTTATTATTCTTGAAATTGTTCTGAAACTGGACCTTGGAAACTTTTTTGTACATGTCTGCTATGAGAGATTGACTTTCTTGAGAGACCGCTTTTTGTTGGCAGAAGGGGTGGTCTCATAACAGGTTTTACTGTACAATTCAATGTATCATTATTGGATGTTCAATTCAGTTTAATCCTTTTGTTCCTGGCAAATTATTACCAACATCTTTACCTTAAATTCTGTCATTTATATTTCAATAAGAACTGATTTTAACTGCTGTAATTGGACAAATAATGCACATTTCCAATTAATTATCTTTTATTTTTCTGTATTTTCATCATTATCACTTTCACTTTCTATGCCTATCTCTGGCAGATTGCATGAAAGATATTGTCTGCATACATGTAAGTAACAGGAGTAGTGGGCCTTGGTTACATTTTTTTATCCTAAATGTCACAGAATACTAGCCACAGGGATGCAGCATTCAACCACTGTAGTTCTCATATATATGCAGTACTTAGCCCCGAGTGGTTCATTTTACTGCAATGTCATTTTAAATCCATAATATATTAATTTTTTTTATAGTGATAAACATATCTTGTGAGGGAAAAATTACACAACACTTGTCCAAGCCAACAGAGAACCTGATCTGCTGTTGCAAAATGTGCCAGCATATCAGGGTATATGTTATTTATTCTACTAAATGTGCCAGCATATCAGGGTATATGTTGTTTATTCTACTAAATGTGCCAGCATATCAGGGTATATGTTGTTTATTCTACTAAATGTGCCAGCATATCAGGGTATATGTTGTTTATTCTACTAAATGTGCCAGCATATCAGGGTATATGTTGTTTATTCTACTAAATGTGCCAGCATATCAGGGTATATGTTGTTTATTCTACTAAATGTGCCAGCATATCAGGGTATATGTTGTTTATTCTACTAAATGTGCCAGCATATCAGGGTATATGTTGTTTATTCTACTAAATGTGCCAGCATATCAGGGTATATGTTATTTATTCTACTTAATGGTCCATCATATCAGGGTATATGTTGTTTATTCTACTAAATGTGCCAGCATATCAGGGTATATGTTGTTTATTCTATTAATTGTGCCAGCATATCAGGGTATATGTTGTTTATTCTACTAAATGTGCCAGCATATCAGGGTATATGTTGTTTATTCTACTAATTACTTAATAAGTTGTATAGACCCAGATTTGGTGACATATTGTGTGATGTCAAATCTTGGTTTGTGCAGCTGGCAGTTGGATCCAGCTTATAAGTGAGTAAATACAGTTATCCATCAGTTGATCTTTCATTGCTGACAGAACCATGTAGATGTTTTCAGAAGTTCATGTACCACAGATGTATAATCCTTGACCATCCATCCATCATTCAACTTTCTGTACAGATGCCTCATGGTAATTTCAGTAATGTCCTATTTAAAGTAAGTCATGGTTAATAAAATTTGAACTTTTTTGAAATATTTGCAAATTATAGAGGCTAATAATTTTACTCTTAGAACGTATCTTGAGTTTCCTCTGTGTATTGTTCTTAAACAAAATTTTTCTTTCATTTCAGTTTGACCCGATATCAGTGTATGAGGACTCTGTAGCAAATCATCTCTCCAAAATTCTCCATTCCGAAGATCATTCCACTGTCATCAGCTCTGCAAAGTGAGTGTGACTTTCTTCATCACTTCAGCTTCTTCTCTTGTTCATAATCACATCTTTACAAATGTTTTGGGTATAAGATCATAGAAATATTTATGTTGAAGCCTGTCTGTTAAGAATATGAACAGATGACTGACTGACTAGTGTCAGAAGGTTGCAGGATTTTATCCTTCCATTAGATCAGTTTATATAAGCTACCATAGTGTGTCCACCACAAAGTACCAAACACATCATTAAAGTTTATTATGAAAATTTTAATTTCTACTTGCAGAGTTTTATGTGAAACTGTAAAAGATTTTGTAGCCAAAGTGGGTACAGCTCATGCAAAGGAGGGAGGCAAAGATTCTGAGATAAGTCAGAAGTGCAATGTTTTAAATGAAAAGTTGGAAAGTTTGCTCAAGACACTGAATGAGGAGGCTGAGGCATCGAGTCTGGTTAGTCACACAGCATAAAGTTTATGAATTTAAAATACTTTTGTTAATCCCCACTTTTACAGCAGCATAAAGTCTTACGGATGCTAAAACAGGTAATTTTACTTCTGAATCAAAATATAAATGAGGAGAGAATGAAGAATGTGAAAACAGAATGCTGAATACAGTATGAATACAGACAAAATGATGAATGCATTTTGAAGAATTGGAGAGCATAATAATTAATATTCAGTGATGCACAAATACATTTCTTTATTTGTTCAGTAGTTGTAGTTTAGTTTCTTTACACTATTGGATATTTCTTACATTTTCACCACATAGGTGTGACATTGTTCTTGTAGAGGCTGAAATAAACAACTACCATTAATGCCTTGACATTATTACCACTTGATGTACCTTTTATTTTATCAACACAAATTGAAATAAGAAATAAACTTGGTTGACAAATACTCTACAACATTCTTGTACAATTTTTTATATATTATAAGTTCAATACTATCTTTATCATTTTGTGAATTTACTTTAGTAATAACACACTTTTATAAGACAAGATATTAAATCAATAAATCTCTCATGAAAATATGCAGTGCAAGGTAAGCAAATGCATTTCCATTTAATTTCCATTCAATTCCAAATCAGTGAAAATGAAAGAAAACATGGAATGGAAAGGATAGGCACAAAATTTCTGAGACTGAGTGAAACACAAAAGATGAATAGTAAATGGAACAAAAAGGGAATGGAAATGAAATGAATTCAAAATACATTTGAAATGAAATTGAAGTACATATTAAATGCAGATTTAGTAAAATTTCAGTGTCTGTACCATTGTCAATATGTTTTGTTTTTTTGTTTAAAATTCTATGCATACATAACACCATGTACAGGCTTTGCATATTTGTCAATTTGTAGTTTAAGGTGGTGGGGCATGTCTATTTTTGCACAGTTTTGCAGGTAAAAAGAAATAGATATCACTTCTGACCAACAACTGCAATGATAGGAATAGTATCGCATCTAGAGAACATTTGTGCATAGTTGTATGAAAGTCTGGCACATTTGTGGCATAAAATTTACAGTTTATGTACAAAATAGTTCATAATGTGTCTTCTTCTTTATTTTTGATCTATAATATCCTTGAGAATGCTTGACCTTTGGAAATTGTGAACTGAAAAATTGTATTTTTCAGATATCATGACTTAATATACCTTGCAGCATTGCTTGCAATTTGGAGAAACTCATATTTTGGACACATGACCATGTACTATACCACATGATGAAGCCAAGATCATTTATTGACTGCAGTAAAAGGTGTAATATCTGTGAATCTATATAAGACTTGTATGGAATCTAGACAGTGATTAGCAATCTGCAATTTTTCAAATGCTGCTTGAACCATTTAAAAAATGGAATGGTGAAAAATAATTAAAGGTATGATATTTTTCAAAGCTTGACCAAAATGGCTGTTTTATTTTTGTCAACCACTTATTTCTATTAACATTTTTTCCCACTTTGGTGATAGAAGAACAGTCATGTACTTTTATGTCATGGTATTGGCAAGTAAGTCTTGTCGTATCACTAAGTTTTAAGAATATACGGAAGTGCGATGAATTACTGACACATAAACACCCTGTTTTATCAGGCCGTACAATATATTTTATAGGTACTTAATGTGGTATTTAACTTTTGTCTTGCCATGATAAGCAATAGGTGCTCACCATTTTGAAATGTAATAGGCCCCACTTAGGGTCAGATCTTGAGATGTTATAGGATGCACTTAGGTTCAGACCTTGAGAAGTCATAGGCCTCTTTTAGGATCAGACCTTGAAAAGTCATTGGCCACACTTAGGATCAGACCTTTGGAAGTCATAGGCACCATTTAGTATCAGACCTTGATAAATCATAGGCCTTGCTTAGGATCAGACCTTTAGAAGTCATAGGCCTCTTTTAGGATTAGACCTTGAAAAAAATCATAGGTCTCACTTAGGATCAGACCTTGAAAAGTCATAGGCCTCACTTAGGGTCAGACCATGGGATACACTTAGTCTCAGACCTTGAAAAGTCATTTGCCCAATTTAGGTCACATTTCAGACCTTGATGCAACTCGGGAGAGTTTATGTGGAATACAGAGTTGAATATTTTTCTTTTTTACTGGGATGGTACATAATAGCAAGGTTCGAGGGGTTTGGTCAAAAAATGATTTAATAAGGTCAAAATTTCATGAACCTTTCCTTTTCATTGTCATATATGTAATAACAATTATTTTGGTTTAAAGTGTGGATCACTAAGTGCCACAAGAAAATAAATTAAATTTCCATTGACCATTATCTGAATACAGCATCATAGATCCTTATTAATTCCTAATCAGTGTTGACCTTATAGTTCTCAGTTGGTTACTGATCTCACTAGGTTTCTTTTGCCTTACTAAACCACTCAGGCTGTGTTGACCTCATTAGTTTTTTGTTTTTTACCTTGCTAACCATTCTAGACTTTGTCTACTATTAATCTCGATAGACTTCTTTTATCTTTCTAACCAGTCTAGGCTTTGTTGACATTTTTGACCTCAATATGCAGTTTTTACCTTTCTAACTAGTCAATACTGTATTTGATCTTGTTGATCACAGTAGACTATTTTTACCTACCAGTAACTATCCTGTTTGACTCTGTTGAACTTATTGATCTCAGTAGACTATTTTTACTTACCAGTAACTAGCCAGTTTGACTCTGTTGAACTTGTTGATCTCAGTAGACTATTTTTACCTACCAGTAACTAGCCAGTTTGACTTTGTTGATTTTGTTCATCTCAATAGACTGTTTTAACCTTATTCTTGGCTTTGTTGACTTTATTGACCTTGCAAAGCTGTTTTGAACTTACTGCACTCACAAACCTCACAACTACAAATTCTTTGCTATTAAAAGCACCTACTGTATCAAATCTCATAGCAACGAACTCTTACCTTTTACAAATATCATCTTTAACAACCCCCACATCTACAAACACATGGCTATTTAAACAACCTTCTGTAGCAAACAAACCCCACAGGTACAAATTCCTGGCTTTGAAAAATACACTCTAACTCCATGTCTATAAACACCTGGCTGTTGAAGCGACTTCTATCAAAACCCACTGCTAAATTCTTATGGCTATGAAAGATGCTCAGTGTAGCATCACTATGCTTCAAACTCCTGGCTATGAAAAGCACTTTAACAAACCCTACCCACAGCAACAAATTCCTGACCAAAAAAGATACCTTCTATAACAAACACCACAACTACAAATTCGTGACCATAAAAGATCTATAACAAACCTCACAACTACTAATTCCAAACCATAAAGATTTTTTCTATAACAAACCCCAGAGCTCCAAATTTACTTGAACATTAAAGATTCCTTCTATATAACAAACCACCAACTACAAATTCTGGCTGTGAAAGACACCCTCTTAAACCCCAAAATGGTGGAGTAACTCTGTACTTCCTTAAAGAAATTATAATGAATAACCTTTCTTTGCATCATTGTGACAAATATTAGTATTATCCTTGTCTATCCATCTTTCCATTTATCCATAAATTTTGTCATTAAGTCTGTTTTTGAATAACTACTTTAATCATTGGTCTGTTTTGATGTAGAAAGGCAGCATGGAATTTTACCTAACAGGTTTTATTTCAAGGAAAATTTTCCCTCTTCAGTCCTACCTGTCATTCCTTAATATTACTCAGCTACATTTGGGGAATTGTATTACACAATAATGATAGTGGTAGAGGCATTGAATAGTATCTAATCTGTCATCCTTTGATATATTTATCAATTAATTTGCCACATCTTGGTTAAGGTTTGCATTTAGATAAATTTACACACTCTTGTGGCACAGTTTTGCTCCATAAACACATTTCTAGTTTTGCATCAGATTTAGTCAACATTATTATTTTATTTTTCTTTCCCAGATGACAACTGACTCAGACATTCATGTAGTCTCCCAAGAGAGGGATATTGTACCAGGGGAGATAACTGCACCTACATTAATCAAATCAGTAAGTTTGATTGATTACCTTTTCTGTTTGTTTGACTTCCACATCAGTTAATTGGTAATGATTTGGAATTTTTTTGTTAAAGTAATAAAATAAATAAGAAATAAAAATATTTAACAAACAGCTCTTGTTTGCTTTGTACTATTTTATCTGTTTTTGTTGCAGCATGGTTCTAGCTCTTAAAGATGGGATCATTTTCGTCTTAAGAATAAATAGTCACATTAATCATGAACAAACTTAAGAACCCCTTTCTAGTATGAATTCATGTGATAAAATCATTAACAGATAATTTCAACTAAAAGACTTGACAACCATATGAATACTAGATTGTTTGATTCATGTGTTTACATGACACACACTTGATGAATGATGCTTACTATATGTATTTTTAAATAGTTGTTGATCAGCTTCATTTGGAATTGCTTAAAATGATGAAAATATATTTTTTGATAGTCTTATAACTGCCATTGCATTCAGTTCTAGGTCATATAATACAGTGAATTGTTACATTATTGTAATAAAGGCATACTATTATGCAGTGAACAGCCTAATTCTTCCGGGCTTTGTGCTGATAATGTGAAATTAAACTGTTGTAAGTTTTAACTTTATAAAATAAAAAAGATCTTTACCTCACATGTTTGGTAGAACTTGGCTCATTTACTGTTTTTCTTTTCATTGACAAAATTGTTCTGCTTAAATCTCAAAATCACACTTAACAGTAATCTTGGAGGTGGATTATGCTTAACTTGCTTGGGTTGTACTTGTGTACCATTTAACAACTAACAGCAAAAAAAAAGTCTTTTTTTGTTGAACTTTGAAAGAAATATACCGTTTATTACTTAGTAACTTTTGTCAGAAATTTGGAAAATAATTAAAGTTCCTTTATTTGAGACAAATGATAACATAAAATGATTTTTTTCAGGCAATTTTCAAGCCAAGAGGTGCTCTAATGTCAAGAGCTAACAGTTTGAAAAAAGCAATACGGCAGATTATAGAGCACACTGAAAGAGGTAAGTAATAATAATAATAATAATAATAATAATAATAATAATAATAATATTAATAATAATAATATTTTAAAGAGGGTAACTTATTTGACTAAAATCAAATACTCTTTATTTACTAATCATGAAATACCCTGCAGTAAAAATGGAAATGCCTTACATGGAAATACCCAAACTATACATGGAAATTCTCTACACTATACATGGAAATTCCCTACACTCTACATGGAAATGCCCTACATTATATATGGAAATGACCAACAATATATATGGAAATGACCAACAATATATGTGAAAATTTCCTAGAAGATAGATGAAAATGCAATACAGTTTACATGGAAATGCCCTTCAAGATACATGCACAATTGCACAGATTAAATATGAGACAGATAGAAAAAAATAACATACACAAGGAATCATTCTTTTAAGACATCAGGATTTGTATTGAAATTTTTTATAAATTGTGAATACCCTTGGTATTTTATTAGATACAAAAAAGATCCTTTTAAAAATTTTATATGTTTTTGTGCTTACAGCAAAGACTTCTCAAAGATACAGTTGTTCAGTGATAAAAGTACCAATTTGTATAATATCCAATTTTTTTGGAAATGTTTGCTTATGTGTAAGAAGTGAAACAGTTATGGTTAACATTTCACCTTTGGACTATATACCATAATGCTGTGATACTACTATAAATGTGTAACATTAAAAGTATAAATTGGCTTTGTGATAAAATATTATATTAAATACCAATTGTGATAAAATTATTTTCTAGCTGTTGATGAACAGAATGCCCAGACACAACAGCAACAGCACGATGGCTACCTGCATGATCCACCTCGAAGAACTTCAGGTCTGGACAATACCACAACTTACCACACAAGTAATTTACAAGCGGGAAGTCCTAACTCTAGATCAGCACCATCTTTCTCTGTCTTTGCCACGGAAACTCCCCTCAAACCTCCACAAATTCAATGGGTCCTAGGTAATTTCATCAGACATGTATGGCATGGTTGTTGTGGTACGTGGTTCCCTCTCCAGGCATGTACATGGAACAGGACCCTATAGAGTGCTGCTGTTAAGTTTTGGTTGGGTTTTATTTTAAGTCTACGCCAATACTGCATGCTTTCGTATATACATATATATTCATATATACATATATCTATAGATAGCTACTTTTTCCATATGTGGATATATAGTATTTCTTTCAAATCGTTTGCTTTATTCCTTGCATCTACACAGCCTGACCCTCTCTGTGTTAAAGAACACACAATCCTATCTTCACAAACCCGATAGATAATTTCCATCTTGACCCAGTTTCTTCTGTTGGTCAGCTGGCTCATTTACTTGATGCTTATTGAATTATACCCACATATCAGTTAAATGAGAATTAGTATACATTAATATTTTCCATGACATTTGTGAACTTTTACAATATGACACTTAGATTTTCTCATTTTCACAGATAGTTGTTTCCTTTTTTAACTGGATTCAAAGCATATTTCTATTCCCACTTTGAATTGATTTTTGAGATAAGTAAACATACAATCACTTGCTGCATTTTGTGTTTTGTTTAAACTTTTGTTCGTTTTGTGGGTTTTTTTGCTTAATTTAACTCAGTTTCCTTTACCTTCCATGAAGTTATTCAGCTTGTTAAAAAATTCAGTTACATACTTGACTTTAACCTAAAAAATTTTACCCAGTGTACATTTCAGTGGCAGATAAGTAAAATTATTATTTTTGTTTATTTTACTAACCAGTATTATTGTTTTGTTTACAATAAATTGATGGCCTATTTTCATGCTTTGAATGCCTTTGTTTGCACACGTTTTACTTTTGCATTATGTCATTTTATTTAATGTAACTAAATGTATGGATTTGGCTTATGTATATTTATTGATAATTTTATTATAGATACTTCTTTTTGGTAAATTAAACAAAACTTAAAATTTAAATTTTTTATTATTTTTAAAAACTCTTTAACATTTTGATAGATTTAAGAGTATGAAGAATAATTGTGAATGTTGGATATTGTTATGAAAATGTTTTGTTCTTTGGCTCTGTTCTACCAGATGTATCCTAGAAAAGTTTGAATATACTGTTTAACAATCCTAATATAAAAAGGATGAAAATTGAAAATCTTAGATTTTAAAAATTCTTCAAAATTTCTGAAATTGCAACAGATAACCAATTATAAAGCAATTACCACAATTTTTTTAAATACCAAAGTTATAAGATCCAGTAAACTAATTAAAGCTTTAATTAATCAGGAAAGTTGTAAATATAAATTTCATGTTTGAGAACACAGTATCATATCTTCATATAATCAACTATGTACATATTAACAATTATTGAGAAATAAAATTAAACATTCCTAGTTATATATATATATATATATATATATATATATATATATATATATATATATATATATATATATATATATATATATATATATATATATATATATATTATTAAAGCCATCTCTAAAGTACTAAACACTTATGTTTTCCAATCAAATCAATATTGGTTAAGAGAAATGTCAAGTTAGCTATTTGCAAGATGATGTCAGATTCTAAAAATAGATAGGGAACTTGCTTCTTTAATATAATAAATGTCAAAATATTTTGGAGGGTTGAAGAAATCTTGAAAGTTAGGTTATATTTATTATTTGAAAGTAATACTTTTCTATAATGGTTCTGACCTTTCTTAAAACAGATATACCCTATTCTAGATGAGATGCATAGATTTCAGCAAGTCCTCATATGTGTACATAACAAAGATAGGATACCAGCCATAACATTGTCTGCCCTGAAAATCTGATGCAAAACCAGTCTCATCTTGAATGTAACTTTATCCTTCATATCCCATTGCATTCCTGGTTGCAAGCTTCTGTATAAAAAGATATTTTTAGTACTCAACTTGCTCCTTAGATTTGCTGCTTTTTTTTCCCACTGGACATCATTTTATGTCTGCCCCTGCACATTTTTCAGATGCAGAGGAACTGCAGTCTCCCAGAGTTCAAAGTTCACGTCGTATCAGCAGCATGAGCACATTCAATCGGTCAGCGAGTGTGGGGTCCAATCTTTCTTCTCGGGGGCGGGATAAAAGCCCCACCAAAGATAACATTCCATTTCCTTCCTTCCAGTTTCCTTATGCCCATTTTCCTCCTATGTTGCCTAGTGAGTTACCTATCATACTATTTTCCCACTTATCAAATTTTCGTCATGTGCTTTTAAAAATAATTCAAAATATAGTTTCAACATTATTGATCTATGGTCTTATTAACCACTTTCTTGTATGATAAAGAGGTCTCCTGCCTTTATTATACCAATTGCTATCTCATTGTTGCATAGCAAGGCATAGGTATAACTCCCTAGCTTGTGACATCGTTAATAAGAATGCTAAAGTGCTGTGTTACAGTTTTTAGTTTTTCTGGGTTCCCACATGGGTCTGGAATTTGGGTAGAAAGTTTAAAATTTGAAAATTGCTTACATAGATCTTCAAAATGTCTGGAAAAATTGAAAAACAAATCATCTTAAGAAAGTCTTAAATTTTTGTTATTACAACTGTCTTTGTTGAAACTGGTAATGTGGCTGTTCTTTTGCATGTGGGAGAAGTTTCAGTAAATGGAATCTGATCTTTTCTGGAGGTCTGGAGATTTTTTTTGGTTTGGAAAAGGTATGGAAAAGGTTTGGAATCATTTTTTAAATTTGTGGATGGTATTGCTGTATGTGCAATATTCTACCAAAACTTGGTAAATTACTACATATTTATGATTTGTACATATGTATTCAGTTTGTTACTCTCATTTGCGTGAGTATGCCAAAGTATAATTTTGCCTGTTACAAGTGAGATACAGTGTTATTTAGAAATTAACGTTAAAACTGCTACTTTCTACCATAAAGCTCAAGTTTGATATTTTAAAAAAAATTATTACTGAACACATTTTTCTTTTATTTGTAACCATCTGTACTGAATTGATACTTTGTGTATTTAGGTTTCCTTTTTTGTAATGTAACCTTTGATTTAGTATTTTCATGCGATTGCTAGAGCATATGATTTATTACATGTTTAGTGTATATCCATACTTTATTTCAAAGTTAATTTATGTTTCCTATATAAATCAGTATATTTTTTTATGATTTTTGTATTATTTATTATGATTCAGCACATCACAGAATTATTTGTAATGACACTTTTTTGAATGCAGTCAGCAAATTATAGTACCAGTTATATGGGTCATGTAGGTATTCAACACTGACAATTTCAGTAACGGGTATCATTTTTTATAATTTGAATCTATATATCTTTAAGTGGCAAGTATTCACTACATTTGGATTCATATACATCCATATTCCTTTGGAAGGTCATTATTTATATGTCCAGTGAGGTGCATATGGCAAAATCAGTGTTAAAGTATGTAGATATTGTTGGACAAAATGAACCTAGAAGTGTGATTGAGTACAGTCTGGGTTAAATGTCATGCGCTGTGATGTTACAGTGAAAGCTACGCATATTAATAAACAAATTCTTACTACCCTCGATTGTGATTCCGCAAGATGCGCTCTTATTTTGAGCCAAATTTTGTACATGGCCACAGTTATCAAAGTCCATACCAATAGTTTTTTTTTTCGGAAGTTTCTTGGTGACAGTTAAAGCAAAGAGTATTCAGTAATCATGATTGAATAGACTAAAAGAAGAAAAGAAGAAAATTAGTATTAAATTTTAAAAGAAAAGATATTTAATATAAAATGAGTATACATGACCCATGTGACTTGTAGTATAAATTGTCACAAAATATTGTTCACAGAAAATGCAGATAAAGATAGCTTTAGTATATTTTGTTATTTTTTGCAAATGTTCCACTTGATGATTATTTCTTGCTTATTTATTCATGTTTTTGAAATTGAATGAGGCTAAAAGCAAATCTGTATATTGTGTGTTAATTCATCAATGGAATATTTTTAAACCCTGTTGATAATCAGTGGAGTGATGATAGTACATCTCATAACAGCCAGTTGCCTATTGAAAAGTTCAAATGTTGCTTCTGTACTTGCCGGTCTATTTTCATAACTAAGGAGCCATTGAAATTTATCACTTTCAAAATTGACTAGCTGGATAATTTTTATGTCAAGTCAAGAAGTTAAAATATACATTACCTTCAAACATTCCATAATTTTTTATGTATACTAAGTACATATTAGTGTTTATATCTGGAGCATAGAAATGTTTTTAAAACATTATTTGTTCCCATATTTCATTTGTTATCAACAGTTACTCTGATGCAGGTTTTTACTCCATTAGAATATTAGAAATATTAGAAAACATCAACTGGGTACCCATTGATCATCGGATTGGTTGCTTGTCTACCCAATCAAAGGGAAATTGTATTAAATGTGTACAAACCTGAAGTTTGAGCCCACTTTTTAAAAAAATTTACAGTGTCCTATAAATATCAATTCCTAAGGTCATCTGTTACAAAGTCCAAAGGGGCCCAGAGTGGCCAAGTCTTCTAAAGTGCTGTCCATTACAGATCACTGCCATCTTACCTCTGTCTGCATGGGTTTGAGTAGGATTCGGCGAATGTGGATATGTGAGAAAGCTTGCCAATAGCTTCTTGTGGGTCGGTGGTTCTTTCCGGTGATTTCCCAGTTTCTTCTCCACCATTAATTCTGGCTGCCATGTATAGCCTATCGTGTATTGAAAAATGGTGTTAAGCCCAACAACAACAACAATGTCCAAGAATTCATTGCCTGATAAAGTTCTGAAATCCTCCATTAGCAAGGTCTAGTCATACAAATATCATCTGACTCCCTTTCCTTGTCCAAACTGTCGTATGTGGATGCTTATTTAGAGACTGGGCTTGAGCATTGTAAGTAACACTTTGTGAATTCTATTCAAGGATACAAGGATACAGGTGTGCGCCAAGATCAGAGAATCACCCTCTAATACATGCCTCTGTACCACACTCACTGCTCAATCAAAGAGTTTCTCACATGTGAAAACAAACTATGGGATTATGGTCAGTTATTTATAGGAAGAGGCAGTCATCTGCTTGGCACTGAAAGGGTGAGAAGAGGCAGATCTCTGATTGGCACTGAAAGGGTAAAAAGATTCAGACATTGCTTGGTACTGAAAGGGTAGGAAGAGTTAAACTTCTGCTTGGCACTGAAAGGGTAAGAAAAGTCAGAACTCTGCTTAGTACTGAAAGGGTAGGAAGAGTTAGACCTTTGCTTGGCACTGAAAGTGTAAGAAGAGGCAGACATCTGCTTGGCACTGAAAGGGTATTAAGAGGCAGACCTCTGCTTGGCACTGAAAGGGTAGGAAGAGTTAAACTTCTGCTTGGCACTGAAATGGTAGGAAGAGGCTGACCTCTGCTTGGCACTGAAAGGGTAAGAAGAGTCAGAACTCTGCTTGACACTGAAAGGGTAGGAAGGCAGACCACTGCTTGGCACTGAAAGGGTAGGAAGAGTTAGACTTCTGCTTGGCACTGAAAGGGTAAGAAAAGTCAGAACTCTGCTTGGCACTGAAAGGGTAGGAAGGCAGACCTCTGCTTGGCACTGAAAGGGTAGGAAGGCAGACCACTGCTTGGCACTGAAAGGGTAGGAAGAGTCAGACCTCAGTTTAGCAAAACTGTATTCTACAAGTTTTATGGTAAGATTAAATTCAGTGCATAATAAACAATAAAATCAAGATATGGGATGACAGTGAGAGGAGGAGGAGGTAGAGGCCATATGTTCTAGTATATACAAAAAATGCATTTTCATTGGTGAATTTGACTGCATTGTTGTCTTTGAGAAGTTTTTTGATGACTTTCCAGTTTGTGTTTCAGTTCAGTGATAAAGTATTGTCAGTGATAAAGGTTTAAATCCTCAAGATATTAACATATAATTGCTTTGTAAACTTGAGAAAAATTGCATATTTACTATTTTTTTCAAACAAAAATACAATATTTTAATATATATTTCACAATACAGTTGTATACTCCTTCATTTTTAATCAAGGGCTTCAGATGCAGAATGATTAAGGAGCTTGCATTTACTAATCACTCACACATCTCACCTCTGTTGGGCTTGGCCACAGTGGGTATGTGAGAAAATTTGCCCTTACATTTCCGTGGCTAAATGGTACTTCTTCAGTGTTTTCTTGGGTTTTACCTCCACTAAATATAGCAGCCACCATATATATCCTATCATGTGCTTAAGAATGGTGCTAATCCTATAACAAGCACATTTTTTTTATCTAAAACTTGCATGACAGCCTGCCTTTATTTTATTATAGTTTTGACAGTGGGTACAAAAATGGTATGACAAACGATTTTTAAATAGAATGTTATAACATATAACAACAACCTAGCATAAAGATATATAATTGAGCTTAAAATCCCTGTATTTCTAAGGCTTCTTGAGTGTGAAATAGAGACTGGCAAATGCCACTAAATGTTGAGGGTAGCAAAATGTGGACTATTTTGCAATAGGCAGTTGACCCAGATATAAAAAATTGATATAGTGACATCAGAGTCTCCGATTTCTGTTTCTTGTACTCATTTTATTTACAGATATGTGCATGTCTGTAAGCTACATACAAGTAGACTTAAATCTGTGTAGACAGATTAGTTACCTTTGCCTTATTTTTGCATTGATTTTGAGGTCAAAGGTTAAGGTTACTTACTGAAGTACTGAAATTAGTTTCTGCACATTAACATTAGATTTACTTAAAAATCCAGTTCAGACTTTTTTGGATGGGTTGTTACTCAGAATAGAAATAAGCTTACCGATTTAGGGGTCAAAATGTCAAAGGTCAGTGTTATTGACTGAAACAAGAAAAATAGTTTATATGCAGTCACTTCATTTCAGTACTAAAGGACTAACATTTGTAAACATCTTGCACTTGTAGTAAATAAGAAGCCTGTTGATAGGGTCAGAAGGTCAAAAGTTACTATGTATGAAATAAGATAAATGGCCCTCTTATTATAATTTTTGTTATCGATTATGTACAGAGAGACCAAACATTATTGCTTCTGCAAAGCTTGGGATGACCTGATCATTCTGATGATATGTTTTACCTAGGTGTATCAGAGCAATGAATTCATGGTGAGATTGTACAGAAGATGCACCTTCTTTTCAGTATTTAAAAATGAAAAATAAATATTCTTAAAAAGTTGTAATAATCACAATGACATTCCTATGAACAAAAATGATACATTCAGTTCAAAGCGTACATGACTTGAGAAACTTGTTAGCAGTTTAAGACCTGCCACTGATTCACTGCAGTTTTCTTTTGCATAAAACTAATTTGATTGTGTCTTTAATTTATTAACCAGCATATTCATTTTTTTTGTGCATTTGATAAGAGAAATCCTTATTGTTGAACCTGTGTAAATTTTGATAATTTTTAAAATACTCTTTCAGCTGTTTTTGTGTGGACAGTTAGTAATGGGTTATTATTTCCAAATTTTGTTGTTATATTCAATTTAAAATGGTGCAGTGCACACCAGCTTATAAACATTTTTGTAATGTGGGTTTTCTTGAACCCTTGGCTATATGGAAATGTCAGATTTATGGCTATATGGAAATGTCATACTTATAGCTATGTAAAAATTTTGTATTTATTGTAATATTGAAATTTCATATTTATCACTATATGGAAATGTCAGATTTTTTTTAGGGTCAGGAGGTCAAAGATCAGATGTATTGTTACTCAGTATAAAAAGGGAGATTTTGCACACCACCTTGTGAATGGCATGCACTAGGGTAAGAAATAAACCAATAGAGTCTGGGGTTTTAAGGTCACAAGTGAAGATCATGATAAGCATAAAATGAGAATCAAGACCATGGTCATTTGGTCATTCCTCAGTAATTGCCATTGACAGCCATGCTTCATTGGTATTTGTATCTAGGATTATTAAATATGGGTTGGGCATGTAATGGACTATTCCTTTGATGATTTGAAACAAACAAGGTAAACCATCAATTGCCTGTTCCTTATTTAATAACAGATCTGGGTCTACATTGTTTACATGTAAATGTTGAGACTGGCTGGCCAGACCAACTGAAAATTTGGGTCATCCTGATATGATGCCCACCAAAATAATAATAATAATAATGCATGTGCTTATGTAATGATAGTTGCATTTCTGTTTCCCAGGTATTAGCAGCACAATAGCAGGGCGGTTGGTTGGGGGAAGTTTTATCAGCAAGGTGCTCCTGGCTAATGCAGATGCCCTGTGTGCTGCTGCCTCTCCGCTTGTGGAGGAGGACATCCCAATGTGAGTATTTATTGGACAGAAGTTTCTGCAAATTCTTTAACACCTGGTGCTTGTTGATAGATTCGTTCAAAAGAACTGCATATAGAAACACTATGTCCTGCATCACTTTATTTTCTAAATTTTTGTGCCACACCATGAAATTGGTATTGGCATATAGTGTTTCCTGTGTCCATTTGCCCATCACACATTGTCTGGATTGGCATTTAGGTCAGTTTTCAGGCACTTTGGTTGGGCATCTTTGTTCCATGAACACAACTCTAATTTGTATACACCCACTAAAAGGTGATACGATGTCAGTCTGTGCATTCATCTCCTGTTACCTTGCTTCTGCACAATAAATTTTATTGTATGTCATCTAACTGAAGATTAGGGGTGGCTTGAACTTGGGATAAGAAAGAAGAAGCCTGTTTACTTTTTTTTAATGGTCAAAGTCACTGAATGAAAGAAGAAAATTAGTTTTCAAATTATATCAGTTCTAATCACAGATCTGGACTAAACATTTGTGCTTGGAATGCTCTTTGAGTAAGGATAAAGCCTGTTGATCTTAGCATAGAAAAGTCAATAGTCAAGGTCACCACAGGTGAAAATTCAAAAGTAGTTTCTTTACAAATATTGTTATCAACCATTTGCCTTCACTAATTTTTTTTAATAAACTTACTCTTTGAGTAATTAGTCCTATTAATTTTGGTGTTACAAGGTCAAGGTCAAAGGCAGATGGTGCTATAAGAGTGGTGAAATTTTTTAAAATAAAATTTACTGTTTTTATTGATTGATCATGTGATCATGTAAATAAACAGGGAAGACAGTAAATAAAATACAATACAGTCGATTAAAGAAATATAACTATAGCAATTTGATATTTGATGATACAGAAACCAGTCATTTTAAGATGAAATGCCCTTGAGGTGTTTGTTACTCTAAATCTTAAACTTAAGAACAGAAAACACGAAACCAACAAGTTTAGTAAAATTCAACAAATAGTTTATTTCCCTACAATACAAAGTGAAATGGTGTATCAGTGGTCTTGCAATGGACTGATATGTCATTGGTCTTGCAGTTTGAAGATGTATTATTAGTCTTGCAGTGGGATGATGCAACATTAGTCTTGCAATGGGATGATGTAACATTAGTCTTGCAATGGGCTGATGTATCAGTGGTCTTGCAATGGACTGATGTGTCATTGGTCTTGCAGTGTGAAGATGTGTCATTAGTCTTGCAATGGGATGATGTAACATTAGTCTTGCAATGTGATGATGTAACAGTGGTCTTGCAATGTTCTGATGTGTCATTGGTCTTGCAGTGTGAAGATGTGTCATTAGTCTTGCAGTTTGAAGATGTATCATTAGTCTTGCAATGGGATGATGTAACATTAGTCTTGCAATGTTCTGATGTATCAATAGTCTTGCAGTGTGAAGATGAGTCATTAGTCTTGCAGTGAGCTGATGTATCAATAGTCTTGCAGTGAGCTGATGTATCAATAGTCTTGCAGTGAGCTGATG
Source organism: Potamilus streckersoni (assembly GCA_016746295.1). NCBI lineage: Eukaryota > Metazoa > Mollusca > Bivalvia > Unionida > Unionidae > Potamilus > Potamilus streckersoni. Next base: position 847,442 of record JAEAOA010000943.1, on the reverse strand, counting down.
TATCAATAGTCTTGTAATGTTCTGATGTGTCATTGGTCTTGCAGTGTGAAGATGTGTAATTAGTTTTGCAATGGGATGATGTAACATTAGTCTTGCAATGAGCTGATGAATCAGTGGTCTTGCAATGGACTGATGTGTCATTGATCTTGCAATGGGATGATGTTTCATTAGTCTTGCAATTATCTGATGTATCAATAGTCTTGCAATTATCTGATGTATAAGTGGTCTTGCATATGTTGATATTTCAATAGTCAGATGTATCACATTGATATTGTGCAGAATATCTTTAAATGAATCCACATTAATCCCAAAATAGTGTTTTAATCCAAAAAATAAGCATTTTTGTAATGGCAATAAATAATTAAAAAAAATAATTCTTCTCAAATTATATCTGAACACAGCTAGAAGTGATTTCACAAAGACTTATTAAAATGTAAATGGATAATTTTCTTTATCAGAACATTATATAAAAACTAACACTCTCTAAATGGTGAGGATGTGGGTAATTTTTCCATCAAAGTCATAAAAAAGTTGGCTTCCAGCAAGTACAAATCTAGCAAGCAAGGTCAGGCCTTGAACCTAAATGCAGATAAGCATATCTTTAAAAAATGATATTAGTTGGGTAGGCCCAAACTCCTGTCATCAATTATGGAGATATGTCAGATACAATACAATTACAATGTTCATAGCATTGATAAAAGTGTTCAATAAGTAAATAAAAGAGTTCTTTAAAAGTGTTTAAAAAAAGTCAATGTTGCATTTATTTGTTTCTCTCTTTTTCTTATTTTTCTACTTTTGTTGAGTAAGAAAGATGTATAGCATGAAGTTTATCATGTTTATCAACCATAACATTTTCTTTGCAGTTATGGAAAGTTGGAATAAATATTTTTTTTTAGAATATCTGATGATTAATTTTGAACTGATGTCTTTTGAGCTGTCACTCTCAAAAGTAGTAAATGCATCAATTTCAAATCATCATATTGATAATTCTATCTATTTTATAGCATAATAATGTTTGTTCTAAACAGCTTGACCATAATTTCAGGAGGGGTTGCACTAGATAAGGAAGAAGCATTTTGATGTTTTTGTCAAACCGTAAAAGATAGGATCATTGTCACTCGGAGTAAATGAGTTTTGCACAATAACTCATGTACTAGATCAAATTCTCTAACCAAACTTTGTGGATGAATTATATTTGGAATGAAATGTCTTAGTTTTGGCTGTAAAGGTCAATTGTTTAAAGATCTTGTTCATGGCTAGTTTGATAAGAAAATAATGGTTTCTGCTCGGTGAGTTTGTTTCAAGTTTTTATGGGGTCAGGGTCATTGAGAGCCATTATTTTCTGCATGGTGAGTTTATATCAGGTCTGTATGAGGTTAGGGCCATTGAGACCCATTAGTCCTTTTAGTACCTCAGACATGACAACTCTTATGATTTTGCCGTAAGTCTTATGAAAATTATCCTTAAAATACAAACTTATGGCATACAAACAAATACTACGGAAAAATAGTCACCAAACAAATCTGGATAATTGATTTATCTGTGTTTTATTTGGATCTGGGTTTCATATTAGATAAGGTACAATTAGGTAGGGAACCAGACCAACTTTACAGCAGCACCCCAGATGCTTTAAACTGCACCTATTTGTTCATGTGAAGCAGCTGCATGATCAAACTGTTGATTATAGAATTTTTTTTCTTAAATGGCATCCTGAAAGTAATGCATGTTTAAGATGAAAAGGTAAATAAGCCTCTAGAAAAGTGTTAATCATCAAAATAGAAGAATAAAAAGGAATATTCAGATTCTTGTGAATAAAAGATGGAAAAGACACATTTTTTTTTTAAATTGGACATTACATGCCAATTTGAGTATGTCTTTTGGGGGGAGATATGATTGCCATTGTCATATGAAATGGGAAAAAGAATTTTCAAGAATTCCAAGAATTATGTCCAGTTAAAAAAAAACAGCAAGCCATTGAGTTGCATAGAGTTTGGAAATAAAGTTTATGCAACTGTACTAGTGGTAAGTAGGGTCTACACATACTTTACAAACTTTTCACTTAAACATAATGATAACTTCGCTGCATCAAACTTTTGTGTTTGCCAGTTTTATAGTAGCAGTTATTGATATATTTTTACACCTTACTGAAAACTGATCAATTTTATGGAAACAAATAAGCTGCCTTACTGAGACATACTTGTCGGGGTTGGCAGGTCTGGTACCTACATAGAACATAGAAGATTATTATACACTTGAAAAGTGTCTAAATATACCATTTTTTTTTGTACTCTTCTTGTCTTTCATTCATTTTTTTTATATTTCTACAATGCCACTTTAATAAATGCTTCAAAATTCAGTCATAATTTGGAGGTTTTGTGGCCAATTTGTGCTAGTAAGAATCCATTTTTTAATAGGAGCTGTTCAATAAATGAAGTATGTCCTAAAGTATAACCTGCTTAAACTTGTACCAGATGTATTAGATTTGACCATTTTGATTGTAGTTCAAATGTATGTGATAAAAGCTTATTCACTGATCCAGAGATGCACAGTTTTGTTCACTCATGTTCTGCATGTTTGACCTGACATGCTTATTGACGGAAGGATTGATTTTTTGTTTAGGCATAACTCTCCATTGTAGTTTTTATTGTGGGTGACATATTTCCACAAAATTAAATCCACTATTTCTAAGCACAGTGTGACTGCACATAATTTTAATCTCACATGTTTAACCTTGAAATTTGATTCCCATGGATTTTTTTTGATTTTTAAGTACTGTCTTACCTATGTATGATGAGACATGGGTACAGTAAAATCTCATTAGAGTGACCTCTGCTATGAGCAGCCATAGGTCATTTATGACCACAGCCAATATGATGGATTGATTGTAAATGCACAGTTGTGACCAACTACCTGCTGAATGTGACCAGTAGCCATGATTGTAAGGCACATTATACAGTTTTGTTGCTGTGAATCCATATTGCAAAAACAGATGTAAATATCACTGACCATTAAGATACAAACATTACTGACCTTTCTATAGGATTTTAATGCCATTTTTCAGCACAAGATAGGCTATGCATGGTGGTCAATATAAATGGTGGAGGAAGAACCCAGGTAAACCCTGAAAAGAACCTTTTACCCATGAGAAACTACTGGCAAGCTTTCTCATTAGCCGAGCCTGAGACTCAAACCCACACTGACAGAGGTGAGATGGTACTGATCCAGAAGAGTGAGTGCTTTAGACCACTCGGCCACTTTGGGCCTGTGACCTTGCTGTAATTCTTTCTAACCATGATCACCTCTGTAGAGTTTGCATGCAGCATACAGATTGTTTTGAATCTAGATGCATTAAACAATGAGGATGAAGTTGAGTCTGGGGTTACTGGTTGTATAAATTATATGGTAAAGTTGTATGCCAAAGACCATAAACCAGACTTGCATACTTCTCACGGACTAAAGCCATAAAAGTCTCTGTTAAATTTAACTGTTCCATCTTTAAAGGATTATCAATCATAAATGCACATAGCTCAAAAGGTTTGTATTGTTTACTTATCTGTTATGAAATCTGCTCATTGCCATTAAATGGTGTAATGAGAGATCTTCTCACCCAGCTATCACTGTAGCATGACAGGTCCCACCTCATATTGTTTGTCTTTTGAGTTCCATTGTGCAATGATTGAAGTGAATGAAGTCATTGTCTTTCTCTCGAGTTTTTTGATTTGTGCAGATTAGTTAGTTTAGTATTTATTATAAAATTCCATTTTCTTTGTTGCTTTATCAGCATTACTGTTATTAAAAAAGAGGTCATGGTTCTCATCAGATCACCATAGTACATCAGTTACATCCATTTGTTTATTGAGTTTATTCATTTGTTATTGATCACTCTAATGGTCTAATGTTTGATTGTCCCCCTCAGATGCGGGAGGTTGCAGGTTCGAACCCCGGCCAAGTCATACCAAAGATTTTAAAATAGTACTAACAGCTGCCTTGCTTGGCGCTCAGCATTAAGAGGTTAGTGTTAAGACTTGTAAGCCTCGGATCAGAATAATGTGACTGGGTGGGACATCATGTTACATGCATGCAGCATGATGCCCCAGTGCTAAACATCACTATAAACTGTCACATTGCAGATGTTGAAGCAATATGACTGAAAACTTGTTAAAGCTACATTAAAAATCTAAATCACAACAACATTTATTATTGAAATGGTGGGTGAGTTAGGTTTGGGTTTTGGCTGTACATAATTTATTGAGTAAGTTCTATCATAGCATACTTTTTAGTTTATGCATAGGGGGGGGGCCCTGAGTGGCCAAGTGGTCTAAAGCGCTCTCCGTTAATGATCACTGCCATCTCACCTCTGTCTGCATGGGTTCAAGACTAAGATTCGGCGAATGTAGATATGTGAGAAAGCTTGCCAGTAGTGGATTTTCCGGTTTCTTCCTCCATCATTAATACTGGCCGCCATGTATAGCCTATCAAGTGCTGAAAATTGGCGTTAAGCCCCAGAACAACAACAACAAAGTTTATGCACAGGATAAGCAAGTGTTACCAAACTTTGCAATTCATATGCCATAATGCCAGTTGACTAACTTTGCAATTCATGTCATAATGCCAATAGACTAACTTTGCAATTCATGTACCAAAATGCCAATAGACTAACTTTGCAATTCACATGCCATAATACCAAGACTAACTTTGCAATTCATATGCCATAATGCCAGTAGACTAACTTTGCAGTTCATGTCATAATGCCAATAGACTAACTTTGCAAATCATGTGCCTTAATGCCATAGACTACATCTGAAGTTCAAGCAATAAATTATGTTTGCAATTGATGTAGTGCTATAAATTTTAGTGCTATATTTTTTTATATATGAATGCACATAATAATTAAAGAAGAACTAAATAAAGAAAAAAAAATATGTTCAGTAATTCTAATGGGTGTTTTTCATTCATGATGTTTGACCTTGAAATTTCTTCCATAGATTTAACTTATTAACCCCTGGTGGTTTTTGTCATTTTTGCCAGAAATGCGAGTAGGAAACCCATTTTGGGTGCTATTTCAGAATACAACCTGATACATTGTCCTCAAAGACAATTTCGGTTAACTTAATGCCTAGTTGTGTTAGAAACATTGTTTTTTCATTGGCTGTTTTGCCTGAGCATGAGCAGAAGGGTAAAAGTTGGACTTTTTTGTTTTGTTTTGCTTAATGGACCCATCATTTTCGTATCGAGACCACTCTTTATTCTAAATGCCCATCTTATCCTACTTTTTGAAAAGGTTCACCTGTCTGTGTGCAGTTCAGACCAGTCTGTCTTAGATCTAAGGCCAAAAAGTCTAAAATCTGAACACAAAACCAGATTCTGACCTAAGGCAAATTTTGGCTGGAAAAACTCTGGTCCAAAAAGTGATGTTTTTACCTCTGTCTTTTGTAGTGCAACTAGATGTCTTTTGTAGTGCAACTAGAACATACCTATTATTTGGTATCATTGTAAAGCTACATCTGTCTGCCTTTCTATAATACCACCCACTTTATTGTGTCTTACATGACCTTGACGCTACAGAAGTAAGCTACCACCTCCTGCCCTATAAAAATGGTTCCAGGGGTTAATGAGTTAATAGACATGACCTTCTGCAGACCTGCAAACCCTTACAATTTGACAGTAAGTCTGCATGAAATGATCCTTAAATAATATATTTCCAGAATAATAGCAGAAATCTTTGATTCAGATCTGGGGTTAATATTAGTTTCAGCGGAGTTGGTTCAGGAACTAGACTAGTTTTAGAGGAGCGCTTTGAACTGCCCATATTTTTCATGCAAAACACTGTTGCTTATAGTATTTTGTAGAAAATGTAGTCCAATATGAAAATACATTGAAGGAGAATGTTACAATATGCCTCTTAAAACATTGAAATAATTACACGGAAGTATAAAAAAGTAAATTTAGATTATTGGAAAAAGCAGGAAGGCAGCAATTAAATTTACTGGTCATCATGTTGTGTTGATTGAGTATGTCTAGTGGCAGGAGAGATGATTAACTTCACAATATGAAATTGAGAAGAAAATAAACCAAAAATAACATTTGGTTGAGATATCTAGCAAGAAGGCATTAATCTTTGATGGTTTTGGAACTGTAGTTTCTGAAACTGTACTAGAGTTAATTAGGTTCTAGGTGTTCCAATGTTTGCCTTTACTGCATCAGTTGGACAGTTTCAGGTTTGTATTGAACCTTGAGCCACAAAATTTCCTCGGCAGAAGTAATAGTTTTAGGACAAGTTTTACTATATCACTTTACTGACTGTGTCAGTATTGTCAGAAATGTTAATATTTTATCAAGGAAAGTCAAAATGGCAGCTAGGGCATAAAGGTCACTTTCAGGTATGAAAAAAAAGAGAAAAATGATATTTGTCTTGCTGTGTATTGCTGGTTAACAGTTATGGTTTAATCCTGTATGGAAGTTGAGTCCATCACAAACACCATTGAACCATACCTTCCATTGCATAATGCACTGGCAGATCAGAGTTTATGCAATTGTTTTGTTGGGAGTAAACACTGGAGCAAACAACATGGACTCTGATTTGGGTCTGTGTCATTTGCAGTAGAAATGGACTTACATAAACAAGTTTACGTTTATTTCCTATATTAGGATGTATGTGGTTTTCACCATGTTGAAAACATCCATTTTACTTTTACATTTTGAAGATGCCATTAATTTGAACAAAAAACCATTTTAACATCACACCGGACCATTACTAATTATCAAATTAAGACTGCTGCAAAATGTATATCCAATCCAAATAAATATTAGCCTTAGAACTACTAATTGGAACCTATTGGAAGATGTGTATGTTTTTTCCCCATTTCTTCTGCAAAATATAACACATATTTCTGCACTAAATAATTTGATTTTTGCATTAAATAATTGTTAATATGCTGTGTTAAATGAGATTATATACTCAGAAATTATAGTTATGACTAGGTAATTTATTTTTTTAAATTGTCCTTAAAAATCAACTGCTGCTCATACAGTGAGGTCATATTGCTAATGTACATAAATGGGAAATTGGAGACTGAACCTATGTCACTTCCTGTTATAATAAAGTTTGTTCATGGTTATGCTTAAAGTTACTTTTGTGGAAGAAAACTAGGGTAAAATAATGTCCAGTAATAATTAGTATATTCACTTATAACTTTTGATCAGCATGGATACAAAATTCACTGGCTCATGTAATACGTAAGAAAATTGAGAGATAATTTTGCACCATTAAAGTAGAAATAATAATAAGTACAGATGTTTTTTATGATTATTATTATTATTATTATTATTATTATTATTATTATTATTATTATTATTATTATTATTATTATTATTATTATTGTTGTTGTTGTTGTTGTTATTGGTGTTATTATTATTATTATTATTATTATTGTTGTTGTTGTTGTTGTTGTTGTTGTTATTGGTGTTATTATTATTATTATTATTATTATTATTGTTGTTGTTGTTGTTGTTATTATTATTATTATTATTATTATTATACCATAGCCATCATTATTATCAAAAAGAAAAACTGCCAGTATACATCGATAATGTACTATGGTCAAAATTTATCAGATCTCCCTAGTGGCTTGTTTAGTCATTATTCAGCATACCCAGTGACTTCTTAATTAGTATTTGCTCTGTCCAGTCCAAGTGGGAGAAGCTTCTTCTAACTTAGTCCCAGTTCTGTCCAGCTGAAATGGGATACTTGACTTCTCACTTAGTCCCTGTTCTGTCCTGTCCTAGTGTGAGAAGTGACCTCTGATCTAGTCCTGTTTCTATTTAGAGGCTGAAATGATATCACCCTCAGTTGGTAGTTCAAAATGATCTCTGATTCACTGTTAAAGTTTGTGAAAGTCTGTTGTTGCTTTGTTTAATTGTTTGTTTGGGTACTCTATGTTTAAAGTTTTACCCTGATATGTTTAGACTCTCTTTTGCCTGTAATTACAGGAAAATACAGCATTATAATGTTCATAGGTAAGACAGCTGTTTAATGAAATCTTGTTGCTAAATATTATGGAGAGAAGGGATTTTATATATTTATATTTATAGCTAGTTTGAATACTGTATCTGAATTTTTCTTGACAGATGTGAATACACAGAGAAGTGTGTTATGAACAACTACTTTGGAATTGGTCTTGATGCCAAGATCACTTTAGATTTCCAGAACAAAAGGGAAGAGCACCCAGAAAAGTGCAGGTCATTGAAATTATTTTTCCTGCTTTCTTTCATTTCTGTTTTTTTTTTTTCATTCATTGACTCTTTATATCTTCTCCTTTTTTGACCCATTTTCTTTCTATCATTTTACTTTTTTATTCAATTCCTGCTTTATGTTTTGACAAAGCTGACTTATTTTGCAATATGAACTTCATTGTGCCATATTTCTCACATAGAAACATGATTATTTTATCTTGATATAAACACTATCTTTGATATGTCATTGTCTTTGCTAACTCATATGCATAAAACATGGTGTCATATCTTCGACTTGAGATAAATTGTTGCTAGTGTCTACAACTTAGATTTGAGTCATTGTTATTACTAGATATCAAAATGTGACATTAGCTTTTAATAATAAAGCAACAATGTGACTGATTCTTATTTATTTTGATGTTTGAGGGTCTTAATTTAAACAATGTGTCAGCCTAAAAGCGATAGTAATGTATCATTTGTTAGGTTTAACACTAATTTTCAGCCCATGGTGGCCAGCATATTTGTCAGAGGAAAGCCTAGGAAAACCTTGAGAAGAACCACTAACCTACAGGAAGACACTGGCAAGTTTTCTCAAAAAACTGCATTAACCCTGCTGAGACTTGGAACTGGTGTGGACAGAAAGGAAATGTCATTGATCAATAAAGGCAGGCGCCTTTGACCACTAAGGTCACCCTAAGTGATAGTTAAACCTTATCAGATGATATTATAAATTTGAAGAAGATAACTTATAAAAATAAAATTGTCTTTTTAACATTGACATTTCTAACAAAATTTTCTATTGTGTTTGTAGGAGTCGGACCAAAAACTTAATGTGGTATGGTGTTTTGGGTGGCAAGGAGATTCTTCAGAGAACTTTCAAAAATCTGGATCAGCGGGTTCAACTGGAGTGTGATGGGCAGCGCATTCCACTTCCAAGTCTGCAGGGCATTGTCATACTCAATATTCCAAGGTAGGCAACTCTTGATCGAGAGATAACTCTTCTAAAACATAACGTCAATCAGCATATTCTTATTAATTCGACTAATACATCAAACTAAAAACCCATAAACAAAGTGACAAACATCAAACCCACTATTGGGGAGTGACATACCTTTTATAGAACAAAAACATGGAATGAAATGGTATAGTGCTGATAATGTATTTGGCCATACTTTTTTTTTTATTTGTATACCTCCTGAAAGGTGAACATCATTCAGAGTGAATGCTGAGAGTGGAACACATTATTGTTGAGTATGTCAACTTACACCCTATGAGACAAACATATTTTTATGTGAACTTGATGAAGAAATTGTACCACTTTAGAAAATCTTGAATTATTTGATGGAATACTGTTTGTGTATCTTATTTTAAGCATTTCACAAGTGTCATTGTTATCTTTTTTCAATATACCTTTTACAGAATTTTATCCTTTAATCGTGTTAAACTTCAAGCATACATTTGTATTCCTTGGGATGTTTGTGAAATTTTTAAATATTACATTTCAAGTTGTAATTATAGTTGGCACTTTATAACAACCTTGGTGTTGAAGTGCCATTAAAAGGTATATGCATGCATATGTGATTTCAATATACATGACTTTTGCTAAAAATGACATCACTGGATGTATACAGTATTATATAGCCCTTGGGATTTATTTAGCTTAGGGTAAAAATATCTACTCTTGTGGCCATATGGTTATAGTATTGGCATCAGATGCAGGAGGTCGAAGGTCAGTCCCCAGCCAAGTCATATTGCAGACTTGTTAGGACTGGTCGGCCTGGTGTCAGGATAATATGACTTGGTGGGACATGATGCTACATGTCTGCAGCATGTTGCCCCAGTGCTAGACATCACTATAAACTGCCACACTGCAGACAATTTATTAGTATGAAATTTTTTAAAGCTGTGTTAAAAATCCATATTTCAACACGCACACCAGACCTGACAACTCTTATGATTTTGCCGTAAGTCTTATGAAAATTACTCCTAAAATACAGACTTATGGAATAAAGGCAAAAACTACAGAAAAATGATCATTGCCGAAAAATCAGGAAAATTTGTTCATCTGTGTTTGGTTTGGATCTGGGTTTCATATTTAATTTAGCGAAACTCGACAGGGAACCAGACTAACATTACAGCATCACCTCAGATGCATTAAACTGCCACTATTTGTTCATGCATAGCGTCTGCATGATCCAACTGTTGATTATAGAATTTGTTTAAAAATGACATCCAAGCGAAGCATTTTTAAGATGAAAGGGAAAAAGTGTTAACAATCAACACTGAAGAATAAAAAGGAATATTCAGATTCTTGTGAATAAAGGATGGAACAGACACAATTACATTTTTTGGACATCACATGCCAATTTGAGTATGACTCATGGCGGGAGATATGATTTTGTCATGTGCAATGGAAAAAGATAAGAATTATATTTCGTTGAGAGACACCAACAAGCCATTGAGTTGCGTAGGGGTTGGAACTTGAGTTTGTGCAACTGTGCTAGTGGTAAATAACGTCTACGCATACATTACAATCTCTCAGTAACCATAATGTTTATTTTTGCTGTATGTATCAAATACAGAACTTTTAATTACGTTTTCGAGCATTACATTAGCAGTTTAGGATATTTTTTTACAACTTACTGAAAACTGATCAAACTTATAGAAAAAAAATCAACTGCCTTACTGAGATGGATTAGTCAGGGTTGGCAGGTCTGGCACACACATACACACACTCATGCACACACGCACAAACTCACAAACACGCTTTCATCACATGGTGGCACAAAAATATTTATGATAAATTTGGTTTACTATTCCTGGATCTTATCTTTGTTTTTGTGTGGGTAGTACTTAAGGTGACATTTTCAAATTAAGCTGTATTAAAAATAAAGAGAGTTGTGTGCAGTGGTGACTCATCATTATTGGATCATTCTGTTAGATTTAACACAAAGTTTAATATTTTTTCACCATCATGCTATATTTGTTGATTTATTTTACTGATATTTATTTATGACTTGTAGCTCTTTGACTTTGAGTTTAAGTTGACGAAAAATCTTTTTGTAAGCAAAATAATTGACTTGTATCATTTTTTTTTTCAGTTATGGAGGTGGTGCTAATTTTTGGGGTGGCACAAAGGAAGATGATGTAAGTTAGCTGAAATAATATGGCTTACAGTTCTATGTTTTGTGCATCCTTGGTTGGCTGTATGTCTTCCATATTTTTATTACCTGTAAAAGACCATATTAGGTAGGTCTGTATGTTTTAGTTATTTATGTATTAATTGTAAAGAACCATAGGAAGTGGCTTCAGCATTTTAGTAATGTATCAATATCATTTGTAAGGATCATATTAAGTAGTTTGCACTGTTTTTGTCATGTCAGTATTATTTGCAAAGGATGATGGGAAGTGGTTTGTCATGTTTATGTCATGTCATTAGCAAAGGATGATGGGAAGTGGTTTACTGTGTTTTTGTCTTGTTATTAATAGCTGTAGTGGATGATGGGAAGTGGTGTGCTGTGTTTTTTTATCATGTCCGTATTTGCTGTAAAGGACAATAGGAAGTGGATTTTGTGTGTGTGTTAGTATTGGCTGTAAAGGATGATGGGAAGTGGTTTGCTGTGTTTTTGTCATGTCAGTATTAGCTGTAAAGAACAATATGAGGTGGTTTTCTTTTTTTTTGTTGTGTTAGTATTGGCTGTAAAGGACAATAGTAAGTGGTTTGCTGTGTTTTTATCATATTAATATTAGTAGTAAAGGATGACAGGAAGTTGTTTGCTGTGTTTTTTTGTCATGTCAAATATTTGCTGTGGAGGGTGATTGGAAGTGGTTTGCTGTGTTTTTTGTCATGTTAATATTAGCTGTAAATGACAATAGTAAGTGGTTTGCTGTGTTTTTGTCATGTCAGTAATAGCTGTAAAGGACAATAGGAAGTGATTTGCCTTGGTTTTATTTGTTATGTCAGACATTTGCTGTAGAGGATGATAGGATGTGGTTTTGTGTTTTTTTATTATGTCAATTCTTGCTGTAGAGGACCATGAGTTGTTTGTGATACAGTAGTTAATGTATATTATATAATTTATAGACTCCAGTAATGTTAGTCCAGATTATTTGATGCTTTTCCATACTGCTTCTGCAGAAACCAGGTTAGATAATTCTTGGCTTATTTTATTACAACATACCATGTTACTTACAAACCAATGATAGGAATTTACCCCTCTGAAGACATTATCTTGTTTCACATGGATACCCACTTTAAAAAAAAGTTAAGAGGGAATATAGTGTTTTGTCAATTCATTCATGTTTGTTTTTCATGATGCCCAATATTTCTTGAACTTTATTTCACTAGGTCTGATTGTGAGTACAGCTCTAAAAGAGTAACTCTTCCATTATTTTCATTTCTGTGTGACTTCTGTAGTTGGAGTGCAATCTGCTTATTATACCCTGAATATCTTGCACCCCACTTTGTCTACACTTTTGAAAGTAGGTATGTGAATGCATCTTAAGAAGTATTACTCAGCTGTATCAAAATAAAGTCATTGTGACCCAATTTGTGTGTATTTTTAGCAATTTGTTTGTTGTATCCTTACTGGGCAGGCTGTAATAATTTTGTAACCTAAGACATTGAGAGCAGAAATTTGTTTGTGATTAATGGTAGAAAACAACAAAAGTGATTACTTTAATCTGTTGTACAGAACTGTCACCAGGTCACCATATGATCTAAACTCAGGTCAGCCTTTAAAATTCACTATTTTTAGCTCAATAACCCATTTCTATCCATATTAAAATGGATTCATGTTTACTGATAATAATATCCTTTAATTATCCAGAGTGGCATGATAAGTTAACACCTTGTCTACATTATAGACAGATGAACTTGGTCTCATCTTTGGTAGCCCAGGCAGTGGAGCATATATGCTTATCTCTCCCAGCTGTCAAGGCAGATTGTAAGAGCTATGTGAACATTGCAGGGAATCTGCTAAGGTGCAATAGGACGCGATGGCTATCTGCCACAGCCTAATTCATCAACAGATATTCTGTCATGCCACTTAAATCAGACATGCCTCGATGAGAAAGGAAGGGTGACTTGCAACATTCCCTAACTTGAATCCAACTTTTGTGCAAGTCATAATATTTTCCCTTTCCTCACACCAGATAACTTAAGTGCCTGTGGTGATGAGTGAATGGCAAACCAGTAGAAGTGGAAACACTGAGAACTGTAGCTACAGACCAGCATACAAGTGGCTTAGGGCATAGAACAGTTTTCACTGGAACAAATGAGCAGTAGAAATTAACAGCTCCCTGGGTGACCAAGCAGATATATTTAGGATTACACTGTTCAACTCATTAGCATGAGGAAGGGGCTTAAAAACGCCCTTAACTTTGGTTGCTTCACCTGAACACTGGTCTACATATCATGGCTGATAGCCATCCCACCACATAGCAGCTGTAAATCAAACAAGAAGGCAAAATTGATGCAACTTGCCATCTGTGCCTCTAATATGCACATAGTAATAGTCAGAATATCAGCAGATAGGACAGAGAGAAGAACAACATTTGTTGCAAGAGAACTAGCTAGATTTAACATCCTGAAAGTGTCTCTCAATGAAAATCACCTGAAAATTACATCTTCTGGAGTGACCGAAGTTAAGAAGAGTGATGTGTTTGGTTTGCTTTAAAATCATAGCTAGTCAGCATCTGCCTTGGATGCGGGAGGTTGTGGGTTCGATCCCTGGTTGAGTCATACCAAAGACTTACAAAAATGGTACTAACAGCTGCCTCGCTTGACGCTCAGCATTAAGAGGTTAGTGTTAGAACTGGTCGGCCTGGTGTTAGGATAATGTGACTGGGTGGGACATCATGCTACATGTCTGCAGCATGATGCCCCAGTGCTAGACATCACTATAAACTGCCACACTGCAGACATCATAGCGCTATGACTGAAAAATTGTTAAAGCTACGTTAAAAATCATAATCACATAATCATAATCACAGCTAGTCGGTGTACACCATGACCAATCCACATTAAATCATGACCAATCCACATGAGATCAAGGACAAATTTTATAATGACCTGAAGTCATTTATTGCAGAAGAAAGACCAGCTTCATTGTTGGTGACTTAAGTGCTAGAGTTCGTACAGCTCACCAGACATGGCCATGCATCATGGGCAAAAATGGCTTTGGGAAATGCAGCAACTGTGGATGTGATCTTATTCAAGCAGTATGCTGATCACAACGTCTTCTATTCTCCAAGCACTGACATCTCATTTACAGCATTATCATCAGAATATTTAGAGTGTAGAAGACCATGAGAAGTGAATAATGCTGGGCTGGCCACATACTTATGGTCTCCAAGCTCTGTATCTGCATTCAGCCTGGTAGAAGACCACAAGGCAAAAATATTGTTTGAAGACCGTGGTGCCTCCACATTGAAACAGGAAAATGCAAAACAGTAAATTAAATTGCATTTGATCAGTGTTTGTTTTTTCAGTGTGTAGAAACATGGTGAAAACTTGTAATGAGAATGTTCATGTCATTTTGTTGTTGATGAATTTATAACTCTAAAAGTTGCCAGGAGGACTACCAAGCAACAGTTGGCTAAAATTTTTAGTTGCAGACCACTTTAATTGCAAGTCTAAGTGCAAATATAACTCAGAAAATATAAGTAGAGAGTTGGATATAGAAATTATTTCACATCCAGTAATAGTATGTTTAGTAACATATATCATTTAAGATGATAATTTAAAGCTCAGCTTATTCATCTGTAGTTATGTGATCTTTCCGTCAGTCTTTCTGCCTGTGTTTCTTGCTATTTGAGCAAACATCAGTCTGTCTACATATCTGAATTTTCATTTGTCTAACTTACCATGACATTGTTTGATGATGTCAAGACTGTTATCTTGTAACTCATTCCAGAATTTCACGGCACCAAGTTTTGATGATAAGATACTGGAGGTTGTTGCAGTGTTTGGGAGTATGCAGATGGCAGTGTCTCGGGTCATTGACCTACAACACCACCGGATTGCACAGTGTCGCTCTGTTAAGATTACAATAATGGGTGATGAGGGAGTTCCAGTTCAGGCCGATGGAGAGGCCTGGATACAACCCCCAGGCTATATACGGGTAGAGCATAAAAATAGGTCACAGATGCTGACTAGAGACAGGGTATGTACTCTGTGTTGAATAACCTATAAAATCCAATATATTTCTCACACACACACACAAACACATGGACAAGATTACAAGCAATAGTATTATGCTGTTTCTATGAACTTTAATTCCATAATATTAGAGTATAACTGATTAAAAGCAAAAAATCCATCAATAATTATTAATCTTCATTCTTGGTGTAATTTATTCTATATAGCAATGGTCACAGTAATTACAGAATAAATTGTGCATTTTGGCCATGAATGGAACTAAAATGTTTGGTTCTTTTGGACAGTGAGCTTGAATACTTGGTGATCATCGTTACGTGGAGACTAGGCTAAACTAAATTTTACAGCAGAAATGATACTTCTCACCAAAAGACTCCTAAAGATATCTAGTTGATCCCAAATGTAAATGGTTCTGATCCAACATTCAACATGGCCATCTTGCAAATCTTGTTATCACTACCATACTTCTGAAAGGATATGGATGTCAACATAGGCATTTTGCTAACAAACTTATTAGGTCTTATTAGTTTTAAATAATTTTAGTGTAGATCTGATGTCAAAAGCAGCCATCTTGAAATTATGTTTGATGCTGCTTTTCCTGATGGAAAAGTCATCCTGACATGGCGTTATCACTGGAAGACTTTTTATAAAATCTAGTTTGGCCTAAAAAGTCACCCTGACATGGGGTTATCACTGGAAGACATTTGATAATATCTAGTTTGGCCTAAAAAGTCACCCTGACATGGGGTTATCACTGGAAGACTTTTTATAATATCTAGTTGGGCCTAAAAAGTCACCCTGACATGGGGTTATCACTGGAAGACATTTTATAACATCTAGTTGGACCTAAAAAGTCATCCTGACATGGGGTTATCACCGGAAGACTTTTTATAATATCTAGTTGGGCCTAAAAAGTCACCCACCCTGACATGGGGTTATCACCAGAAGACTTTTTATAATATCTAGTTGGGCCTAAAAGTCACCCTGACATGGGGTTATCACTGGAAGACTTTTTATAATATCTAGTTGGGTCTAAAATGTCATCCTGACATGGGGTTATCACTGGAAGACATTTTATAATATCTAGTTTGGCCTAAAAAGTCACCCTGACATGGGGTTATCACTGGAAGACTTTTTATAATATCTAGTTGGGCCTAAAAAGTCATCCTGACATGGGGTTATCACCGGAAGACATTTTATAATATCTAGTTGGACCTAAAAAGTCATCCTGACATGGGGTTATCACTGGAAGACTTTTTATAATATCTAGTTGGGCCTAAAAAGTCACCCTGACATGGGGTTATCACCGGAAGACTTTTTATAAGATCTAGTTGGGCCTAAAAGTCACCCTGACAATGGCCTAAATGGAAACGGTGCACATGTATATCCAGTATGTCTACCACAGTCATCATCTTTAAAATTTTGTTGTTGTTGCCACTCTTCTTGTCTTGATTGCTATATTAACATTGACTTTTTACTATAAACTTATAAGGCTTCATCAAAATTTTGTTATCTCTAATACTTCTAAATGTATGGTCAAATCAAAATGGAGGTTTCACTCAGATTTCTTTTGATGTCTAGTAGTTTGTACATTAGATTTTTTACAAGTTTTTATAAGGTTTAGAATTTGTTTGAGTTAGATGTTTATTCTGCAGTGAGGACATGTACTTCTTAAACACAGATTCAATTCTTGCAAAAAATAATAATACATGTCAGAAATTGTGTTAAATTTTTCAATAATTAAATTTTGTTTCACAGACCTTTGAGATGGTACTGAAGACATGGTCAGAGAAACAGAAATCCGAACGTTCAATCAGCCCACAGCCCAGCTCTCTCTCAGACGAGGAGACTCACATTCTTCAAGGCTTTGTTGATGTGGCCATAGGACTTATTAAAGTGTTAGTATATATTATTATATTCAGGAAACAGCTTTTTTGTTCCTTGCAGTTGAATTGCGCAAGCTGGATCATGATTGAACAAAGAGAAAAGAAATTGTATGATTCCTCAAGTCCTTGCAAAATTTTCATAACTTGCATGACCATTTTGTCATTTGCTTTACAAAATTGTGTTGAACGCGTTCCAATGTCCTAAGTAATGATGTAATTTCCCTTTTTCAGGTTTTTTAAAATTAGATTTTGCCTATTGATGCTACATGTTATATTGACTTCTGACATGACAAAGATATAGTACCTACTGTTAAACATAGATATAATTTTCCTACTATTAAATTTAGACTGATATATATTTCTTACTGTTAAAAAAGAAGGGCAGTACTTTCAGACTTTTATTTTACTTGGGTTTCAGAATTGTGTGCTTTTGTTGAAAAGTAGACATTCATTGGTACCTGTTTGTTTTTTTTGTTGAGGTATCATTTACACAAAAAAGATGATGTACATGTCTTTGTAAATTATTATATCACCATTCATTTGTACATGTTTGCAGCAAACATGTTTAATCTGTACTGCATATGTGCAAAATTGTGTGTGTGTGTGTGTTTGTGTGTCTGTAATAAAAGGATAGGCATTAGAAAATAAAATTTCAATATATTATGATTAATTGTTTATAAAATACTTATTCATTTATATAATTATAAGTGATATGCACATCATAATTTTTATTATAAAATTTGAGTTCAGATGAAATTTGTATTATGCATAATAAAAATATTAATACAACTTATATTAATAAAACTGTTATCTCTATTAATTCATAAAATTATATATAATTATATATATGTATGTATGTACGCTTGTACGTACATACATTCGTAAGCATGCATGTATGTATGTGGGAATCATGTGTGGCCTGGGTAATAAAGGACACAGACAGTGAATAAATCTAAATTAAACACTTTAAAACCTTACAATGAGTTTTCATGCTGATACAATTTGGCAATCAAATTAAATTATAATAATTCTTTTATTCATCATTATTCCTGTACTTATCCAAATGTATATTTAAATTCTCAGCACTATATATAGGCTGGTATTAAAACAAAGAAAAAAAGTAGGTGATCATGTGATGCCTTTTCACTGCATATGATGGGGAAAGGGCTTGGGAGAATGTCAGCTTATTGATATTTTGTTGTGACTTTATACTTGTGGCCTAGCTCACTCACGAAAACCTTGAGAATTCAAACTCAATGAATTTAAACCATTCAACAGTATATTTCCTATCATTTAACATAGAGGGAAAAATATTGGATTATTTAACTTAGATGGTTGTATATTTTTACTATGAAACATTGAGATCCATATATTTTCTACAGTAATACATAGATGGTTAGATATATCTATCTATTTGACATCAATGGCTTTATATTTTCTATTATTGTAACATAGAGGGCTATATAGATGCTAATGTATTCTGGTGGCCTATTTGGTTAGAGCATCTGCTTGGATGGGGGCAGTCATGTGTTCAAACCCCAGCTGAGTCATACCAAAGAAATTATAAAATGATCATAACAGCTGCCTCACTTGGCACTCAGCATTAAGAGGTTAGTGTTAGGACTGGTGTCAAGATTATGTGTCTGGGTGGTAGATCATCCTGCCTGTCTGTGGCATGATGCCCCAGTGCTGGACATAACTATAAACTTTTGTACTGCAAACATCATAACAATATGACTGAAAAATTGTTAAATCCATGTTAAAAATATGAATCACACACACACACACACACACACACACACACACACACACACACACACACACACACACACACACACACAACTCATAACCTTTAACATAGAAGGCTGATAGAGGGCTGTATATTTCCTACTATATTAAACAAAAAATGTTTTCACTGTTAGAATATTTGAGTTGCATTTCACATCCAAATTCCTAATTGTTATATATTCCAAAAGCTTTGTTATAACATTCTTTTGTACAATTTGTTATTACATTGCTTTTGAGTGTGTCAGCTTTTACCCTGTGAAACTGAAAGTTTTGACGAGAACTTGATGAAGAACATCTGTATGATCATGTTCCAACAAAGGAAAATGTTTTACTTTTTGAGAGAATACAGTTCATGTAAAAACAATTCTTTATACAGAAATTAAATGTCTAACATTTTTATA
Source organism: Potamilus streckersoni (assembly GCA_016746295.1). Classification (NCBI taxonomy): domain Eukaryota; kingdom Metazoa; phylum Mollusca; class Bivalvia; order Unionida; family Unionidae; genus Potamilus; species Potamilus streckersoni. The sequence continues at coordinate 827,976 of JAEAOA010000943.1, read as the reverse complement.
TCTTTTAATTGTAGTATGTGATGTTTACATCTTTTGGAACGATTTATCTTTCTCAAATTGGGGTTTGGTTTTCAGTTTTGACAGGTTTTTACTTTACTTTTAATCAGCACCATATAGACATTTGTTTGAGCAGCAGGGAGGGTGAACCCTACAAATTTTTGCGACAAAATCGATTAAAGCCTCAGAATGCCAAATGGAACCTTCCTACGAAATCTCATATTTCAACCAAAAAAAAAATAAAGACCCCATTTTACAAATGGAGCCTTAGCGATTTTGTCGCAAATACATTGTCATAACCACCCTCAAATTGCTGCCATCTACAGTTGCAAATATGTTGTCATCTCACCCTCCCTGCTGCTGATTAATACAAATTATTTAACCAAATATTTGATCAAGGCCAATACGATATCGTGACCGAGGGTCGTGTAAATTTATTGTTATAAATCCATATGGGACTGACTGAGCATGACTGAAGTAATTTTTAAATCCATTGAAGTCCATATCGGAACACCATGTTTGCCAAATATTTCGTAGCGTATGTGTATCAACGCCATTGAATACAGCAAGAATATTGCAGTTATCGCGAATCACTTTTGGAATTTGAGTATATCGTTGAGTGACATATATCACGTCAGTGTTTTTATGCCTACCTCGGGAAAATATTCTAGCAGGGTTCTTTTGATTATCTAACATTACATCATCGTACACTACAAGATTGTTTATGTCTCCATCGAGATCTTCTACTGATGGTGCATCATTAATATCAGTAATAAAGTCGATTACACTTTCACCTTTAAGTTCTGATGCATTTTCATTAAAATCTTTTAGCACTTCATAGCACCGTTGATCATCTACGGATGGGGCAACTAAATATAATTTATCCCACTTCATAAATCGCATTATCAAATTAAGCAGTAATTGTGTTTTGCCTGATCCAGATGGTCCGATTATAATGGCACAGACAGAATTCGGAAGCGCTGCGTGGTGTTTTACCGGTTCTCTTCTTTTAGTCGCTGAAAAATCAATTATATTCATAACGCTATATATAAATTATGGATCTATATTGTGTTAAGTGTAAACAGCGTACTGATACAACCGATCAGACAACCATTACAACTAAAAACAATAGACTAGCGCTTACTGGTAAGTGTGTAACATGTGGTACAAAAAAATTTAGATTTTTAAAAAAAAGCAACTCGGAGGTGATATTGCCGCAAAACTTGGAAAACTCCCCGGAACCCCATGGGCAAAATACCCCGGAGAAAAACACCTTCCAGGATATAGCTACTGTGGTCCCGGAACGAGATTAGATATCAGACTTGATGATCAAAATCAGCCCCGGCCTGGTGAGTATCCGATAAATGCTATTGATAAGGCATGTCATGCTCATGATGTTGCATATAAAAGCAATAATTTGCAACAAAGACATATCGCGGATGTAAAATTAATTCATGCCTTAAATGCTATTCCCGATAAATCCTTCAAAGAAAAATTGGCTTCATGGTTGGTCAAATCAGCTATGAAAGGCAAATTAGTGTTAGGTGCTGGTAATTGAAAACACCAGTGTTTTTATAGTATGGAATCTATTTATTATTCTCCGAAAGGATACTGGAGGGGTAAAGCAGCAATCAGTAAACTCGCTAACGCTGCAAAAGTGAAAAAATCCACTGCAAAAGATTGGTTATCCAAACAAGCTATATGGCAAATTTATCTACCACCGCCTAAACAAATTAATTATTCTCATTTTGATGTTACCGTACCCAATGAAGTTCATCAGGCTGATTTATTGTTTTTACCACATGACCATGGTTACAAATACGCGCTAACTGTAGTTGATATTGCGAGTCGATTTAAACAAGCAGAACCATTGAAAACAAAGTCCGCTTCTGAAGTCGCTTCTGCATTTGAAAGGATTTATCGACGAGGTCCTCTAAGATGGCCAAATCTATTACAAGTTGATCCTGGCAAAGAGTTTCAAGGTGCTGTTCTATCAACAATGAAAACTCATAATGTTACAATACGACGGGGACATACTGCGTTACATCGTGATCAGGCAATTGTAGAACGATTTAATCGAACTCTTGCAGAACGGTTATTTGGATATCAATATGCAAAAGAATTCATCCAAGAAAAACGATCTCGTGAATGGGTCCAAAGGTTACCGAGTGTAGTTGCAGCGTTAAATAACGAGATTACTCGAACTATTAATATGAAACCAAATATTGCAATAAAAAAAGAATATATTCCCGAACAACCACAGCGGGTTAGCACTCAGCCACTTCTCGGTGATGTTACTGTGAGATATTTATACGAACCAGGAGAGCTTGAAGGCGGTAAAAGAAGAGCTACTGATCCTATATGGAGTGTTACTACGCATAAAATTTCAACCATAACGCGATCAACTGGTAGACCTCCAATCTACAGATTGGATTCAACTGCACCTCAGCGTGGTTTTACACGCGAACAACTACAAGTCATTCCGGACGATACTCAATTACCGCCACATGGTCTTAACTAGCTCCGTTACGTCTATTACACTCAAGACAGGTCAACATCACATTGTTTCTGACATGACCAAGACTGTTATTTTTTCTGTCTACGGTGAATTGTCGAGGGTCTTTATCCGAATACTGCCAGTGCATTATACAATTGCAACTGGCGCAGTGATTATTCTGTTGTTCTTTTAATGCAATTATTACTTCAGCATCAATATCAAATTCTCGTTGTTTTTTTTTGTCTTGCTGTTTGTAACCAGAGAGTTTTTTATTAATGATGCTAATGTCAGTGTTGTCATCGTTTGCTTTAAGATCATCATCGAAAACAATCCTTCGTAGTTGATTTATTCGTCGTACTCTGGACACTGCGAGATAGACTAAATTTGACCATTCAATGCGATTATCAACTATCCAAACAATTGTATCCGTGATGGTCAATCCTTGTGACGAGTGTATTGTTGTTACATAACCAAGCGTCCATGGTGATTTATCAGCGCATAATGCATCTTCTACAGTATTGATATCAACTAGCACAATATCATTTAACACTAGAATCTGTTTCTCCGTCTGGCCTGGAATTTCAACTTCAATATTCTGCTTTCGTGTATCCAATGGTCTATAACACAACGGCACTGGAAACGTTGGGAATTTTTTCTTGTGTAGCTCAAACAACTTTTTCTGAAGTGCGTCTCTGACTATCTTTCTACTTGCTACTACAAAATCATTTGGTTTCCATGTTTCCCAAAAATCATTCAAAGGTGTTTCAGAAATTATTTCACGCGCTACTTCACATTGAATTCTATCGTGTTGTAATCTAATTAGTTTTTTAAAATCACGTAACTGCTCATCGAGTGCTCTATAGTCAGTATCAATTTCTTCGTAATAATCAACAAATCCTTTTAACCAATTATGTGGACTTCTACCAACAAATGGTGGTGGTTGACCATGATCGCCGCACAATATAATTTTTGTATTATTTTGCAATAACCAATCAAGAAACATTTTTAATACATCTTCTGAAACAGTACATGCTTCATCCCAAATAATAACCGCTGGAATAAATTTCTCACCCATTCGCTCAGGAGTCCAAGCATCACCCTTGTATCGAAAAAAACTATGATACGTGCAAGCTTCAACATTTCGTTGTTTGATCTCTCTCGCTAGTCTATGGGTTGGTGTGAGTACAATCATGGACGTTCTCTCTCGATATAATTCTATCGCACGTGTTGTCTTTCCAGATCCACCACAACCGTTTAAATAAACTGTTTTATATCTACAAATTGGATCTGATATCGGTGGTGCTTTAGACATAGATTTTTCACTGATAGAATTATCGTTCTTCAGGTAACTGCTTTTAATCTCAACGTCTGCTGATTCAGAATAATCGCATTGTATTTCACGTTTAATTCGCCATGTTCCCCAAGTCTCTTCGCTATTAGTAAATTTAGTTATCTCTTTGATATATTTTTTATCGACATACATTGAATCAATTGCAACTCTGACTGCTATACTAGGAAATCTATTTATCATTGCAAATAAATTGATAGATGCATAACCCAGCATAGAAGCTCTCAAATGTAGATATGCAGAGCTTTCTCCATCACTGTAAGTAACAATTCTACCTAACTTTGTTTTATTGGACAAGAAGGCTGTTTTACAATTTGCGTATCTATTTTTCTCTACTGCATCTTTAATAACGAAGTTGTATTCGGCATCATCTATAATCAATCGTGAGGATTGTTTTTTAAAGTTAAATTTTTTTCCACCCTGTGTAAATTTACCGATTATTCTTCGGCCGAGATCCTTTGCTTCATTATTTCGTTGATTAAATATCTTTTTTGACCATTCAATAATGTACTCCTCGTCAGCATCAATATGTTTTCTAGACTTATCGATTATACTATCAAGACATTCTGGTTCTGGTAACCAGACATTGGTTTGTTTTTGATATGAGATAATCGCTTCGCTGACAATCAACGAAACTAACATTTTACAATCAATCATATATCGCAATAACACTATTGGTAACCACATCCTTTCAGCCATGTGTCTACCAATCCAAACATAACAACACGGATGAAGTCCTTCAGCGAATTCAAATGATACTACGCAAGCAAAACCGGTCAAATCAAAATCAGGCAGTGGTCCATTAATAGCTACGCGAGTCATTTCATGTGTGGGATGTCCAAACCGTTTAAAATACTCACCAGCGAATCCATATCCTAGAAAACTTCCTGGATAACAGGCAACGATATCAACTGATATCATACTCTCACGATTGTACTTAACGTTCCATAGACCGCCATGATAATATTCCAAACAGCTGGATTGAACATCCTGTAAAAACTCTTTTCGTGTTGGTTTCCAATTATTTTTCTTTCTTGCAAAATGAGCTGCAACTGATGGAATTGTAAAACAATTTGTAAGTAACTGTTCGTAATCTTCGGATTTTCCATTAAAAACGCTAGCGTTTTCACTGAGACTTATTGCTAGATTTTTCATCCTATTATGTAGACTTTCACTGCGATATAATTCACCGTTAGGTTTCACAAATTGATTGAATTGACATTCTTCATCTTCAAAACTATGAAGTAGCCATACTGATACAGGGTCGTTTTTACACAAACTAGCAATAGCATCGAATAATCTTTCTTCAGTGAGAATACCATCCTTGATGAATTCTTCTGGGATATACTTCACTGTTCTGTCTCGCGGGAATATTGTAACCGCGGATGTCCATGCGTGCTTGTTATGATCAATAATTTTGATTGGAGCTCCGTTTTTATTGTATTTTGATTCGTATAATACTTCGCCAGTTATCGTTAAAACGGTTATCGGAAATCTCAACGACTTTTCCAATCTAGCTATATCGGAAATAGTTGCTCCGTTCTCTTTCACTGTTAGCTCCCATTCATCTATTTTTTTATGTCTTAGATCGGTTAATTTATTCCCACGGAGTGCATTTGTAAAGTGTTCTAAGACTCTTTGTGCCACACAGTTGAGTGGCTTTTCCGCTGACGTTGACTGTTTCATTGGTGCTAGTTTTCCAATGTCAGGTTTCTTATTTAACGGATACATCCCATAAACGACTGCTGTTTCTGGATACGCTTTTTCATAGTATGGTTTATCAATTCCAGTTAACAGCCCTGGTCTGGAATCACGGCTAACAATGACTGTTGTCCTATCTTTGAGAATTGGTTCAAACTTGTCTCTTATAACCCATTCGCCCGATTCTAAATTGATAATGAATTTCACTCTGAGAAAATACCGTTTATTGCCAAGTTGTGATAGTATCATAGCTGCTGTTTCATCATTCATTCTAGCATCAACAACACCATCGATTTTAAATGTTGACCAGGTGTGTGATGCACCGTCCTGTTTAAACTCATGAACACAATCTCGTATTTTTCTAATCAGACTTCTATTATTTATTCTCTCTTTTGGTACGTCTTCGAGAGTTCTATCAAGATTGAATTTAATATTTTTCCGAGGTTTGATTGTCGATAATCTCTTGAATTCTTCATTCATATAAATAAGACAAGTATTTAAATAGAAAATTTTGTTTATATATAATGAATCACTGCAAATGGCTTATGATCGGATCAGTAACCCCATGCAATAAATCGTGTAGAGGTGAATTCTGTGGATATCACTTACAGAGTGTCAGAAATAATTCGACAGGCCCGTCCCCATGTATAAATTGTGGGGTGGGTGTGAGAGGAAAATCACAATTATGTATCAATTGTGGGGGTAAGCGGTTTAGAGAATTGAAACGTTATTATGATAAACGAATAAAAAACGCCATTATTGACCCTAACCATGACTCTGTCAAAGACAAAATCATAAAAACCCCTCAAGACTACATTAATAGATTTATAATTAAAGCAAATAATGAATTAGACAAATAGTATTATTATATATAAATGGAGCAAGAATTCAGACCACATCCAATACTCGTTAATTATGAAATATCTCGTAATGGTGTTGTTAGACACTGTAGACTAAAGAAACCCGTGGGACATGTTAATAGTCAAGGATATTTGTGTTTTACTGCTGGAGGAAAGGGATATCTCTGTCATAGGGCAGTCTTTGAGTGTTATATGGGACCGATTAAAGATGGCTGTGTTATTGATCACATTGACTCCAATCCCTTAAATAACGCGATTTCCAATTTACAATGCATTTCTCAAAGAGAGAATATAAAAAAAGGAAAGACAGGGACTTGTAAGTCAGTTGGAAAAAGACCAGTACAGTCATTTGATACAACGACGAATGAAAAAAGAGTTTTTCAATCAATGAATGCTGCGGGAAAATATTTTGGAATATGTATGCCTTCAGTACGAAAAGTTGCTGAAGGGATTTATCAAACAGCTATCTCAAAGAAAAATGGACATAGAATAAAGTTTTCATACGCATGAAATGACTCTCAATAATTACTATTAATAAAATCTATTTTTTTTTTTAATTTTGTTCCGTATTTCCCCCTCATTACTACTGATCGTCACGTGACTATCCTACTTTCGATATTGATTCCCGGATATGTAATTCGTCCGAGAATACATGTGAAATTGGATTGAATTAATGATGTGTGTGATCTCATGTACGTATTTAATGGTTAACTCGGTATACGTAATCAGGTATGTACGGATTTTGATTTTGTGTTATTGTTTCTTGTTTCTAAAGACTGTATTGAGAACAGCAGTTAGGGTTTTGTTGGAAAAACCTGTACAGGGTAGACAATTTATTTGACAGAGTTAGCCGTGTGAATCCAAGGCCAGGGGTCTATTAATAGATTTTTTAAAAATCCCAATTACAAAGACACGTTAACAGCGTTTGTATGAAAATGAAATTACTTTATAATTACAAATTAAAATAGATTGTATGTGAGGTCAAAATAGTAAAATGCGCTACATGTAGTTTAGTTTTTGTGTGGCTACATGTAATAAAATTCAGAAAAATATCATTCTCGATTCAAGAAATAGCAGGTCCTGAATTGACAGGGATCCCCATAACAGAGTTATCTCGTCATGTAAATCCATTATTATTACGATTATTTAATCGTAATATTATAGAAATTAATAAAAAAATTGCTATTATTTAACAGTTGTATTTCTTGTTTTAATGTTTTATTTAAATACTTAGCTTCCATTGAAATTACTACACAATATTCATTATGAAATGCTAGGAAAATAAATACACACCTACACATTGACACTGCAGTATTAGTTCACCTTATATATAATATGAGCCGTAATAAGTTTGGGGCTTTAAAACGAAGCCCACTTTGCCAATCAAAACTCCCACGCCATTGACATGGTGTGGTTGAATTTTTTCAACTGCAACCAGGGTTAATTTCTTGGGTTGCTTTTGATTGGCAGATGGGGTGTAGGTCTGCCCTGTCGTTTCATGTTTCATGTTTGTATCGTCCTGTACTGTCCCTATCATACCATCCTATCATTTCATTGTATATATAACCATCCTATCATTTCATTGTATATATAACCATCCTATCATTTCATTGTATATATAACCATCCTATATAATCGCATTGTAAATATTCATTCATTGTAAATATTCATTCATTGTAAATCCTATATAATGGCATTGTAAATATTCATTCATTGTAAATATTCATTCATTGTAAATATTCATTCATTGTATATCCTATATAATCGCATTGTATATCCTATATAATCGCATTGTATATATGTAATGTATTGTCCCCCCTCTGGGCCTCTTTGACGTCGTTTGGCGCGAAAGAGGTTCCAAATGAGGCTTTATGTTATATGTTCAATGTTTGTAAAGAAATCACTTGGATTTCACGTCTAATACCCATATAACCCGCCCTTGAACTCGATTGGGGGGTTAGGGTATTGTATAAGTCTTTAATGTATGTGCCCTTTCTTGCCTCGAAACTCGAATGAGGAAGAGACGGGCATTGTATATGTTTTGTTTTTTTTTTGTATATAAAAATATTTTAAAGATAAGAAAATACATTAGTAATAATATTCAATAAATGGAATTTCAAGATATTACATCTATCATCACAGAAATATCAAATTTAAGAAATCAAGGAATCGTACTCTCTGAATTTTTGAATGAAGACAGACTTTTGAATGAATTTGAACAAATTGATATACAATTGAAACATGGAAGATATGTTCTACCTAAAATGTATTCACTGATAAAAAGAATCCAAAAAGCGGTTAATGCTTCTTTGTATAACAATGATATTAATTTATTCATTCGGCTATTTAGTATAGTTGAAGCCATTAGAAAGAAACTCGGGGAACAGTACCAAGTTCGGTCAGAGATTGCTTTGAAAGTGAAATCTATAAAACGTTTGATTGATGCAAGTGAAACCCACAATTGAAAAAACGTTAGCATTTCCAATAATGACTTCAGAAGCATTAAGTACCAGACTAGCCCGTGAGAGGTTAGCATTACTGAAAGAGTTTATACCAATTCGAGATAACGTGCGAGATAAACTACAACTTAGACAGCAAGCGCAGACTGACTTTTCTATTGGAAGCGAACAACTTTTTGCCCCTGTAACTAAAGCCACTAAAGATATGAAACTTGCAACAGAACGTGCTATATACGGCGACATCCCTAAAGAGGGAGCAGTACCTATCATTGATGTATTAGGAAAGATTGCTACAGAAACTGAAAAAACTCACGAGGGAATAAAACAGCTTTCAGGTGAGTTACAAACTCAGCGAGAAATACAACAAATGGGTAATATTGATACTGATGATAACCCCGTTGAAGATGCTAGTGATTCTATTGAAAAAGTTTCCGTTAAAAAAAGTGTTCCTTTTAACGAGAAATTCACTGATGAAGCTATAGAAAAAATCAGACAAATTCAATTGTTGAAAAATGAAGACTATATAAAATTTGGTGACCTTGCTGTCAAAAGTTATTATAACAGGGGGGAATTTTTAAAAGACGAGTATAAAAAAAACACAATAAAACGAGATGACTGGGTGGATTGGTTATTTAAAATTAATAAAAATGAACCCGGCAAATTAAAAAAGGATACATTGGAATACAGAGCTTTTAAAATGGGAGTTGATGCGTATGGTATAGAACAACAACAACTAAAAGAACAACGAAAAGAACAACAACAAGGTCGAGGTCGAGGTCAAGGTCGACAATCTCCAGAAATTCAAAACGTTTCCGAACCAGCTCTAGAAATTCAAAACGTTTCCGAACCAGAAAGTACTTCAGGAGAGGGTTATGGAAGTTCTCATCATGATTCTCATATGTGTCCTAGTAATATCATTAATGATATATCACGACTTGAGGTTCTTATGGGAGGTAAGCGAGCTGGAAATAACTCAGTCGAAATAACTAATGAAGCATTTGATATTTGCAGACGATTATTCCAAGGTGGGATAATTGATATTCATACGTATCGAGAACTCTTGGATGAGTTAATGGATGGAATTCCGGAGGAATTTAGTGGTTATTATAGCGATTGAAATTGTATTTAGAAATTACAAAGTCATTTCAAATAAGATGATAGTACACTATAATCACAATAAACCAACAAACGTGTATGTAGTGAACTCAAGATTACCCGTTTATAAGGCATACTACGGTGACGGCCTTGGAAATACCATGGCTGGTTTATTCACAAGAATAGCCCCAAAAGTAGCACCAATTGCTAAACAATTAGCGATGAAAGCCATTGATGTTATTCGTAATAAGGGAATTAACGCTGTTGGAGATCTTGCAGGAACGGCCTTTTCTACCGCAAAGAATAGAATAACGTCATTGGTGAAATCTAGATTCGGACGAAAACCACCACCACCGCTACCTTCAACAACAATGATGCCTGCAAATGTCAGTAAAGTGATAAATAACGCAGTGGAACAAAAACTAGCATCATTAGCAATGACTTCACCAGATAGTAGTAATATTGCAAGTATGATAGCGGGAAGCGGTCTTGGAGGAAATAGTAAAAATGTCAGACGAAAAAGAAAATGATTTAGAAAAACGATACGTTTTAGTATAAATGGCATTTAAAAAAATTGCTGATCCAGCGTTTGATGTGGCGGCACCGGTGAATAAAGATGATTCTAAAATTAACTATCAGTATTATGCCTATCCTGCAAGAGAGCCAAATCAACGAGGGAGAGTTGAACTTCAAGTTCAAGATACAAGTAGATACTTTTTGCCGTGTGAGGCGTTTATTGAAGTAGAAGGAGAGCTTGTAACAAATGTTGCAGCTGATACACCATATGGGAATGACCAAAATATCCGAGTTGGTTTTGTAAATAATGGCATTATGGCGCTATTTAACAGTGCAAGATATATCATTGATGGAAAAGAAATTGAATCAATAGAACAAGATGTTGATATTGCAACAACAATAATCGGACTTGCGAGATATTCTGATGATTATACAAGGTCGGCTGGTCCGTCTATGATGTTTGCTAAGGATACTTCTGATCATCCGAACCATTATCAATTTGTTAAAGTACGAACTGCGAGAGATACTGCAGAAGTTGAACAACAACTCGATGCTAATCCAGACCGTGAAGGCCGGCCAGCCGCTGAATTCGACATTTTAAAAAGGGTCAATGATGATTTCAATCTAGGATTTGCAACACGAAAAGGAGCATTAAAAGGACAACATCGACGGTTTTCATGTGCAATTCCGTTACATCATATATTCGGATTCTGTAGAAATGTCAGAAAAGTCATCTATGGAGCAAAGCATACAGTCGTGTTAGTGCGAAAGGAAAATGACAATGATGCAATCTGGCGTGCTAATGGTGTTGTTGATGGTAAAGTCATTTTAAATAAATTGGTTCTATGGATACCCGTCTTGACACCAGCAGTTACAATAGAGCAACAATTACTATCGTTTATGGACACAGGTGGAAAATCATTGCTAAGTTGGCTAACAACAACGACTGATACGAAGCAGGATAATGTAAATGGCACATTTACATGGCACTTAGCATCAAAACAAGGTGTTTCAGCTCCACGTCATATCTTTATAGCGTTACAGGATGCAAATCGAGTAGGTCGTCAATTATCTAGTCATATGATATTTGATCAATTAGGAGTAAGTGAAGTTTCGTTGAGAATAAACGGACAACAAGAGCCAGCAGAGATTGTACATCTTAATTATGATAACAACTACATAGCTCGTGTATATCATAGAATATTGTCGTATATGGGTCGTGATCAAAATGTTGATACTGGTTTGCAAATATCGCAAATTGATTTTGAAAAACACTATCCGATTTATTACTTTTCATTGGAACATCTTGACATGATGAGACAATCTGTTGTTGATATATACTTCCAAGCTCGGGTACAACGCCCTGCTGGTATAGCCGATTATAGAGCAGTTGCTGTCATTCTCAGTGATAAATCAATGTTGTTAGAAGGAGTTGGCGGACGAATGAGACTTATTGATGCACCAGTGGAAAATCTTTGATTTTCCAAACATGTAGTTAGGATTTTCACAATAAGATCAATTGAAAGTGTAAATTACATTTAGAATAGAATGCCATATAGTATTGTTAATGTCCAGTTGACTGATGGTCAGGTCAAGAAATTGAAATCAAAGTCGGCTAAAGAATGTGGAACTACAATAACGCTGAAACCCACTCAAATGTCCGGTGGTGCACATAAATTATCATTGACAGATCGTCAAATAAAACATTTCAATGATGCGCTAAAGAACAAACGAGGAGTTCAAATTGATTTTTCGAAAGCAGCAATTGCCAGTATGATAAAATCGGGTGGAATATTCCCGCTGTTAGCTGCTATTCCAGCATTGATTGCAGCGGCTGCCCCAGCGGTTGCGAAGGCGGCAGCGTTAGGAGCCGTTGGTACTGCTGCAGGAATGGCCCTGAAAAAAGCTACTGGGAAAGGCTATAAAAAAAAAGGAAAGGGTCTAAGACTACCAGGAACTCCACACAATTGGTACAAGGGCACGGGCCTAAGAATACCAGGAACGGCTTATTAGTGGAAAAATCCCTTGGATTTTCACCAATGTCCAATTTTGATTTAATTGATGCTGTAAAATCATTATCAATAAAAAACTTTAGAGGAGTTTTCATGAGAGATCAATTACCGTCAAAACCAATGAAAAATGAAACGGGTATTATCAATCTTGATAACAGCAGCGGAAAAGGAACTCATTGGGTCGCATATGCAATTGATCCACGTGGAATTGTCTATTTTGATTCATATGGATTAGCTCCACCAAAAGAATTCATGCGATATGTATCCACAATAACAAAGTCATCTCCAATTTTTTATTCCACGCTACCAACACAACAGTTAAATGATCCACCGATATGCGGTCGTGAAGTATTAAACTTCCTTGCAGAGATATCTAAATTTCCAAGAAAACCACCACAAGTTGTTGTTAATGAATATACTAGCAGGCAATGGCAAAAACGATAGCGTTATGATTTAGAAAAACGTAGCATTTTCGTATAATGATTGATATTTGGGGACGACCTTTATCAGAATAAAAAAAAACAGAAACCGATAGCAAATTCGCTGTCGAAAGTGTAAAAAAAATAATCGAAGATGAAATCGCCGAGACATTAAATTTGTCAAGTGTAGATCCTGGGGAAATAGTTGTATTTCAAGATCGCCAGGGCAAATTGAAATCTAGTAATGTTTCATTGGATGATGTCTTAATACGAAGACGTGACGTCGTTGAAGATACAATAGCGTTATATTCAAATGATGGAAAACTCAAACCGGGGGTATTTGTTTCAACAATCACGGATAAACTAACAACTAGCACAGCAAACGCGTTAAAATCACTCAATGATGAATATAACAATCATAAAGCTGAATTCAATAAATTGTATGAATTACAAAAGTCAATCGTAGACAAAATCGACAAACAGCTGCTAGAATTCCTTGGAAATCCACCAGTAACCACACCGAATATTGCAGAGATAAAAGCATCTATGTTGGAAATTGCAACATTTCAATTAAGATATGAAGAACAATCAAAACAGTTTTCAACATTTCGTAAAAACATCGTCGATAAATTTTTCGGAGGTCCACTTGATAAACTAGATATCAAACTTCCGGATATTAAAAAATCCATCGAAGAAATACCAGCGATTAATCGGCAATTGGAAGCAATCAACACGGATATTACAACGTTTAAAAACAGTCTTCCGCTACTTGAAAAAATAAAGATTCCTCATGAGAGGAATATCATAAATATGATATACACAGTTCTCTCTGGATCATTAGATTGGGAACCTAAAAAGAATACAATAACTCTCACTGTGTCAAAGAAGGGTATTTATCGATTAACAATAGTGTCACTGAATCAGTTTAATATATCATCATCGACTTCATATGGATACAACAACGTGATTTCAATGACTATTGACCTGGATGAATACAAACGATTTACAATAACAAGCACTGATCCTAATTTAAATAAGACATCATTTGTATGGTACATGGAGTTTGTAGCTGATCTAAATTAGAATTTTTAACAATTAAAAACCACTTGAGGTTTTAAAATAATATGATTCCATCATCGCAATATCGCTATGATACCGTCAAAGAATTCTTAACAAAACTCAAAACACTCATTGATGAGTATGAAATAAAAATTAAAAAGTATCGCAGGAGAATTACCGCAATTGATGTTACAGTATACTCGGTATCTGGTATAATGGCCGGTGCTGGTATTATACTATCTTCAGTAACAATGGTAGCTCCGATTGCTATCCCAATTGCTATTTCCGCGGTGACAACATTTGCTGGAATTGCAAATGCTATTACTAAAAAAATATCATCCTGTTCTCAAGAAAAACTTAACGACTATATAGTAAAACATCAAGCAGTATCTAACGGTTACTCACAATTATCCTCGTTGATGTCATCATCGATTGATGATACGATAATTACCGAAGATGAATTCTCCGCGATGATACGTATTTATGATACTACGATTAAAAACGCTAGCGTTTTTTCATCTATTGCAAAATTAGACATTGTAAATAATAATAATAATAATGTCGCAAGAGATTCAACTACTTCAGCGGATAGCAGAAAATACCACTCCGCGGAAAACAAGCATGATATCAATATCGTCAACAAACCCTAAATTCAGTGTGAATTTTCCCTCGCCTGTTTCAGTAAAGGAAATCGCGTTGGCAAAATTACGAGTGTATCATAGTTGGCCTAATATCAGATCGGTTCCATTTGGCGGTCAGAGATCTAATAATTCTCTGGTGTTTGCATATAGGAATAAAAAAGATGACACTCCAGATTGGAACGTTGTTTCAATACCAACTGGGTCCTATCAAATTGAGCAAATTAATAATGAATTACAACGTAGAATAAAATCCATTACTAAAAAAGAATCAAAAATTGCGATAACAGTTCATGAACCAACACTATCATCTACAATTGAAATAAGCTCCCCTGGGTATGTTGTAGATATTTATAACAGTTCAATAAGAACAGTATTAGGATGGCCCGAAGATCCACCTAGAAGTGCTGATAATTCCACGCCCGAGCCTGTAAAATCTGATTACGTCACTGATGAAATAGGACCTGAAAATCCATCAAAAGGATATAAAACCCTCCTCGATATAAACTTTACAAAAAGATATCGACGTAAGAATGAATATGGTAAAAATGAGTGGACAATTCCATTTTATAATGATTATATCCCAAAGGAAGGTGAAATTCTGGAAATACATGAAACAAGTCCAGCAATGGGAGATATTGAAACTTTTATCTTCAGAGGAATGAATGATGATTTTAAATTGTTATTACCATCGTTAAGATCCGGTCTTCTCACACAAGCTGAGTTCATTAGTGTAGTCTCCGCGGGTAATAAAATCATCGATGACATGGAAATATTTAATTCGAGGATTACTAATCTCTTCACTGATGAAAATAACCCAATTTCAAGAACTTACTCCGCCCGAGATTATAAAAAAAATATAAATGAAAATCCAAATTATAAACTTCCAGGATATAACGCACCTGAACTAAAAAATCAACTCAGAACTGCCATCAACGAAGGATTTAATAAAATCTATCAATCATGGAAAGATAGCCAGCCGAAGCCTATTATCCTCACTCATAATAATTCTCCCGACGGCGATGGTAGACATATCGCACTGAACAATGTGGATATTTCATCGGTGATCGCACTTAATTTAACGTGTGATGTAATCGAAGGAAGTTATCAAATTAATATGGAACAATCAAATCAAGCCCGACAAGGTTACATTCTTTATTCATTTGCACCAACAGCACCCCCCGGATTTTTAATTGTTGAAAATCCGACTAATCCAGTCTATATGCAATGTCAAAATAATTCACTAACTAGAATTAATTTTACACTCACCGATCAGTCAAATAATTTGATTGATCTACGTGGTGAAGTATTATCGATTAGTCTGTTTGTGAAAAGCTAACAAATATTTTGTATTAATCAGCAGCAGGGAGGGTGAGATGACAACATATTTGCGACTGTAGATGGCAGCAATTTGAGGGTGGTTATGACAATGTATTTGCGACAAAATCGCTAAGGCTCCATTTGTAAAATGGGGTCTTTATTTTTTTTTTGGTTGAAATATGAGATTTCGTAGGAAGGTTCCATTTGGCATTCTGAGGCTTTAATCGATTTTGTCGCAAAAATTTGTAGGGTTCACCCTCCCTGCTGCTGTTTGCCACGAAATATTTTACACAAACACATACACTCACAAGAATACATGTGGGTATAATGATAAGCCTGTGCCATGTATCTGTGTAGTGTTCTATGTAGCCTAGAAGATATGCATCAGAAACATTGAAACAGCAGTTAATTTTTCATGGCAATTAATGATTAAAACTTCAGTTTTATACGGTAAATATTGTTTTGAAAAGATTTTGCAATTATTTTATCAATATTTGTATCTTCATTGATAAATTTGTGAGCACTCAGATCTTTAATGAGCACATGTCATTTTCAAATTTTTACAGAATGTTATCTTCTAGTCCCTCAGATTTTTATGGGATGGTCCATTATCAGTCATCCATCAATTAACTATAAGTTCCTTATTGATAATCTTTAAAAATGCCTGATACATTCAGTATAGCCAACATAGCAGTCATTGTGGATATTCTTTATTGCCATTGTTCCTGAATGGAAAGAGAAAGTAACTTAGAAATTTTACCAGAAGACTTCTTATAGATGGCACATAGTGAAAATGGTACCACAGACAACCAATATAGCTACCACAGTGAAAATTAGGTTTTTCACTGAAGACTTCTTATGATGTCTAGTTTTTCCTGGATGATAATTATGCTAGTCATAGATCCCTTGTCACCACCATGACAGCCATTTTAAATTCTTACTGCACTAGAATGGAAAGTCATATTGACATAGAGTGTTTCCCAAAAGAAAAATGTGTATTTGGTCGTAAATGAAAATGTTGCCTGCCCAACATACCATATGGCAACCATGGCAGCTGTTTTGAAAATCTTTTTGTTGCTTTTTCATCAAAATGGAACATCACTATCAACTGGAATTTTTATCAGAACTTTTTTTGTTGGGTTGGTCCTTAAGTAAAAAAAATTGTCTTCCAGTCAGACATCATATTTGGCATGCTTGGCGGTTATCACAAAAGTCTTCTTGTTGTTGTTACTGCTATTTCTCCAGAATACTGAAACACGGTTATCATGAAAAGATTTCTTATGATATCCATTTCTTCCTAAATGTAAAGGGTACCAATATGATGCCCACCATGACGGTTATTTTGACGATTGTACTGAGTGCATGGTCATATCTTCAATCTAGTATGTTCACCAAATGGCATCAGCATTAAATATGTAAGAAAAGACGAACTGGCCTTATTTTGGATTCCAGAAAATTCATTTTAGCCAGTAGAGTATCTGTCCCTTTGAGGCTCACTGGCTTATATTCTTTATTATCAGTGGTTGCCAACAGGTTATGAAAATTATGATTCGAAAATTGATAAACAGATATAAAATTTGAGGATGATTGTTCTTTTCAGTGTGAAAGTTGCCTCCCTTACCTACAGTGTCGTGGAGCAGGAGTTATTTCCCCTGGCAACACGGTCTTCAGAATATCTGGACAGATTATATCCCTCAGGAAGACTTTTAGAGGTGAGTGGTAAATACAAAAAATATGTCATCCATTAACAGATTTGTCTCCTTGATACATATGAAGGGAAAAGTTTCCCTTGGTTAAAAATAATTGCAAACTAAAAAAACATCCCTCACCAAAAATATGCCACGTTTTCCTGTAATTTACAATATCTTTCATTATTAAGGATATATTTATTTGTCTCATTTGATGACAAAGTCTTTCAGGTGGTCATCAATTCCAAGTGCCATTGAACACAGTAAAAAAATGACTTTTTGATTTGCAGTTATATATACTGTCATTTTTATCTCCTTATAAGTGATATCTGTAATTGATAACTTTTTTCTTCTTTAGTTTTATAATTTTTTGCATTGACATTTTGTCAAAACTTGTTTTGTTTTATGACAGTATGGTATTTCACATTGTTAACTCCACAGTTCAGCCACAAGGGTTAAGGTCTATTTATAATTGTAGGAATTTATTTAAAAATTTTATTGTTTCCTTTAATTTGTTCACATGTTAATGATTCATAGATACAACAGACTTTTTTTTTCCTTTGGCTTGTGACATCCTCTTTAAGCTTATTATTCATATCTGCTATGCTAAGATACTGCAAACTTGGCTTACTCTCTTAAAGTATCTTATTTATGGAGACTGACTTTTTCAGCTTGTCACTCAGAATTAGTGTTTTGTGCAAAATGTCATGAGCACTGGACAATTTATATGAAAAACCAATGAAAAAGCAAGATAATTTCCTACTCAGTTTGTTTATTGAACTTAAAGGCTTCATTCAGTTATGAAAATATTTAAAAATTAACTACCTGTAATTTCTTTTCTTCTTTGGCAGCATGATGCAGATCTGTATGAGTCCTACCAGGTGGATAAACTTTATGTATATATAGATATATATATGTGTGTGTATATATTGTGTCTGGTATGCAAGAATCACTGCACTGCAAGCTGCTTATGTTTTGAATCTTGATCTTGAGTTCTTCAGTGTGGGAATGTCAGCTTGAGCCCCTCAGACGTTGATCTAGTCGATATGTCATCTTTACATGATGTGGGACAGTTTTTGTGATCTGAATGACCTTATCACACGGCCTTTCATCTGTAATGAATCATAGTTAAGGAAGCCAGCAGCAGTTGCTACTTTGAAACTGTTCTCAAAACCATTAGACTAATTTCAACAAACCTGGAATAAAGGCCTTTTGGGTGGTTTCAAATG
The DNA here is from genome assembly GCA_016746295.1 of Potamilus streckersoni. Taxonomy (NCBI): domain Eukaryota; kingdom Metazoa; phylum Mollusca; class Bivalvia; order Unionida; family Unionidae; genus Potamilus; species Potamilus streckersoni. The sequence goes on along the minus strand of JAEAOA010000943.1, from coordinate 809,138 downwards.
ATACAGAATCAGTGATGTCTGCTGCTACAAAAGATAGATAACTTTTAAATAGTATCTTCTCCAAAACACCATTGAATAGAATTTGATTCAGTTTGATAGCATGCTGGCATGGAGACTGTTCATTTTATGACATCTATCTGCCATCTGCTTCATAACATCAGAAACTTTCATTGAAGTAAATTGAATTTAACCTTATATTTGAAGTATTTTATATTCTTTATCTCAATTTTTATATCCATCCATTTTACAGAAATTCAGCATCTCTGCCTTTGATTCTGTATAATGTTTATCTTTATTTGGGAGGTATGAATGGCCTGGGGGGGAAGCCAAGTGATTTTAGGTACTTGCCTTGACAGATTACTTGCATGTCGCCTCTGTCCACGTTTTCTTGTCTCACTTTGACCCGTGTGTATGTATGACAGATTCTGTCAATAACTTTCTTTCAGTTGGTTCATCCCAGGTTTTCCTCCACCATATATTCTGACCAATATGTATAGCTTGTCGTGTGCTGTATGATAGCATTGAATCCAACAATTCCAAGTTATTTTTATTTGGAATGATTGATTTATGTTTTGTTTTGTAGTTTTTCATGTTAAGTTATTTGGAAGGCTTTATCTCCCTAAAGTTATTTTCTGCAATTCTTGGTATTTATATTTTTAGAATTGTACCTTTAAATAGGCATTGTATATAGCAGCTTCTGTGCTGATTGGCTGTTGAACCCTAATACTGCATACATATAAAGCTGCTTTTCAGAATTTGACCAACACTAACAAAATGCATCCTAGTGTAGGGCGTTTTAATTTTGGAAATGATGCCATTGTGTGATGAATATGAGTGAAGTAACAAAAACTAGAAAAATCTTTGAATCATTTGCTTTCATACTATATGCAGTTAGCAGCATTAGAGAAATTTGAACCAAAACCATGTTGCTAACTCAGATTTCTTGCCTTGCATACATAAGCATTATGCATTTAGCTTCATTTCTCTTACACTGTTGCATGTAGAGTCATGAAAATTGTTGAATGCATTCATCTGTAAAGGTCACAGCTCATGTCAAGCATAGATAGGTCACAGAGACCTATGTTTTAGTTGCAAGTGATAACATTGTTGCATTTAGCTCAGTTTCTCAGACACTATCACATGCAAAATAATGAAAAAAATGATTCATCTTGAGGGGTACTTCCGACCACAGAAAAAAAAACCAGGTCATAGTGATCTACATTTTCTTTAGTGATTTTTCAGTACTTTGGTCATTGTGGAGCAGATAGGATGTATATTTCCATATAATCCTTGTGCTAACATAATGATATATGTACACACAGTGGCCTTGAGTATGATGTTGCATTGTTAGTCTCGATAAATTTAAGTGTTGATTTTTCTATATATAAGATATGCAGACAAACATAAATGATAGACAAAAATTCACTAATACTTTAAAGATCATTTCACAGTGGAGATGATGTCATCATCATAATTTGACCTATGTTTTTTATTTTCAAGAATATTGCAGCTTAATCCATCGAATTTCATTGTATGTGTTCCTTGTAAAACTGGATAATGTATGTGCAGATTTGAATGAAAAACTATATTTAAAATTATAACCTACAAAGTAAGATTATAGTATTTTAAACTAAATCTCTTGTATTAGAAAACACATCCTTTGGCAGACCTGTTTACCCCAATAGATTTTCTGTATTTTGTATGGAGAAAGCTTGAAAACTACTATGGCTTGTTTAGGCAAGACTGAAAATGTCTTTGCATTTCTTTTCACTTCTGAATTTTCTTGTCAATGTCAAAAAAGTGCTTATTCAATGGTTCCTGTGCAAAGAGGTAAAATGTCTCCAGGCATCAAAAACTTAAGTCAGCAGTTATTTTTCAAAATAGTGGAACAATCGGTGTGAAAAAAATTCTACAAAAGTAGAAAAGTTAAGTGCAAACCAGAAGAATCCAAAGATTTATACAGATATTTGGGTGTTTAAATAATACACAATACACAGGTTACATAGACACTTTATTGTACATATAAATTAATCTTTTTGGCATAATGGAGGCAGATCCTGTCACAGCACACTGCACCAGCCCAGCTCTGAATTGTTCTAAAGGATACCTCAGGACAGGAAGCATGAGGTAGTTTGTAGGGTTGTGAAAGTTGTCAGACACCTGTATGTTGAGCTGCAAGAAGCTAATACAAGGTATATAGGGACAATGATAACCAAAACTCGCCAAGTCCGATCCTGAGGATGCTATGATAACAAACATCAGCCGATACTCCATATATGCACTGTAGGAAGCAGGTATGAAGTATATGGGCATAATAGTCGAGTACATTTAAGTACTGACACAAATTGGGGTTCAAAAGCAAAGTTTTTTGAATGACAACTTAAAACTTGGCAATGAGAAACTCTGAATTGCTCTATAGGACATCCCATGATGAGAGCATGTGGGAGTTTGTAGGGTTGTGAAGAGTGTCCGACACCGGTATGTGGAGCCACAAAGGGGCTGATACGAGGTATATACGGACAATGTTAACCGAAACTCGACAAGTTTGATCCTGAGGATGCCATGAAAAACAGACATCAGCCGATTTCCCATAGCCAAGCCATGAATGCCTGAAGTTGGGAAATGCACCCAAGAACAGAACTGGAACAGTATGCCATGCAAGAAATGCCCCAAATAAATGACATGGTGGAAGGTGAGGAGAAAGGCGGCTCTTTCCACTGATAAATTGTTCAAGTTAACTGTGGCGTTGACAATTCACATTGGAAGGCGTACCCTTCCAGATGCTCCAGACTCAGTCATCTTTCCACTGATAAATGTTTGAAGTTAGATGTCACAATTGACAGTTCACTGAAAAGCTCACATCTGTTCACGCATCCTGCATCTATATGAATGACACCAACAACTGATAATGCTTGATCACATGCTCTAAACTCAGTTATCTGATTGGTTCATCATGGTAACATATCTAAATTTAGTTACTAGCTTATTAATATATACTAATGACATCACATCTGGTACAGAAACCCTAGTAGACAAAGAGGGGCCCGAAAAGGGGCTAGAGAAGGATGGTCTGTGTATTATTCAAACTACATTTAATCAATTAAAATACAATTTATAAAACAATCTAAAAATGGAGTTGAATTTGTTCTCTGGTGTGCAGGAATCTAATAAATTCTTGTCCCACATAATAGTAGAAGTGATGTAAGAAGGCATGTTCAGTGAAAATTCCAGAAAGAATTGGCAAAAATAAAAGCCATAGATAAATCTATTTCCTCATTCTCAAAAGCACAATCCTGGAAAGTGAGGAAATGCACATTATCCATGCTGAAAAGATGATGAGTGAGCTTTTGGCCGAGTTAAACATGCTTTTAAAAACAGCTGATTCATCAAGCCAGAACTTGAAGAAAATATTTCTGGACAGCAAATTGCAGTAGGGAAGGTAAACCATTAAAAATAATAGGTAGAATAGGTAGAGTGTATTAGGAAAAGGTGTTATTTTTTCTGGTAAAATAAACATAATTATGTCGACATAAAGACATCAAATGTATTTCTTGATGAAGGTTTAGCTATTGCTGAAATGTTAACTTTATACTACTGACTATGGTTAACTGCTTTTGGACGACGGATGGAAAATGTAAACAGGTATGTTACAGTTAGAGCATTTATTTGCTTTTTTTACACTTCAGGACATATATATGTTTCACAATAAGCACTTTAGCATTCATTGTATATAAATCATAATTGCAGCATATTTGTGCACTTAACCTGAAGCATGAAAGTCACTTTTTAGCTTGTCCATATTCTTTTCATTATATCTCATTCAATCTTAGCAGTATTTTATGTTTCTGCTTGTTAATTTAATTTCCTTGGGAGTTGTTTTCTCAGCTGCTGATGTATTTTATTTAATTTTGCATGTTGAAGACTACATATGTAGATAAACCAATATTTCAGATTCAGAGATGAATATACCAAAAAAATCCCATTGTAATATACCTTTCAGTATAATGTTCTTTTTGATGGATCAAATGTCAAAATTTGTGGCAATACAAATCTATGATATACTCAGAAAAATTGTACATCTTTGCTTAATTACCTTCCTGTGAGCTTGTGCCATGGAGATTAGCATTTTCAGAATTTGTTGACAAGATTTTTCAACTTTTGTTACAAAGAGGACATGAATCTTTTATTTGAGAATCTTTGCAGAAAATTATTTCTTGAAATTTAAATTCTTCTAGTTTTTAAATCCCATGTACCATTTCATATTTTTTTAAAGTTTTTAGTGGAATCAACAGGCTTTTCACAGTGTCATCAAAAGTAAAGACTTTTTAAGAATTTTACCCAGGGGTGATTGTATTGCGGCAGCTATCTATTTTATCGGATCTGCGATAGCAGAACCAGCATTGATATCCTCAGATCCACAAACAAAAGAATATTTTTTCTCAAATCCAGACATGTGATCCATATACGACTGATGTTCTATTGATTGGGGTTGGGTGATGCCTACCTGATGAGTATGCTGATAAGCTTACTGAGAATAAAATTACAAGTTGCATTCTGTATTTTAAACAGGATTTAATGAATGTAATGAGTGTTATCAGCAAGTAATTTAGAAATTTAACCAAAGAAAAAGGAGTGGAAAGTGTTTTCTTAATAGTGAATGCTTGGAAAATGTGTTAGGATCACTATATTGGTTTTTCTATGTGGAAAGTATTTGCAGAAATTTATGGACTAAGTACAGTGTGTAGTTTCATACGATTTTCACTAGTGTTAGGTTTGAATTGGAAAAATATGGGTCACATTTGTACCTCAAAGAATCATATGAATTTTTATTTAGGCTTTTCTTTCATAACTCATAACTTCAAAATTGTTACTAATGTTTGAGGCACCCAATGAAAATGAAACCTTTATAAACTTTAATATTTTAATTGGTTGTATCATTTGTATAATTTGGTATAATATTTGGGTAGTATTGAGATTTTTTTGTCCTATGTTATATTGTTGCAAACAAAATTTGTCTATCATTTCAGCCCACACTCCGATCACAAGTTGTGGACTTTGTACACAGTGTCAGACAGCTATATACAGAAACCAACATCTTTCTCTCAGAGAAAGCCTCATCAGTGGTATGATTACAGCAGTATTTACTAGTTGTGCATTTACATATAATTTTGAAGAACATTATAAAAATTGATTTAATAATGAGTAACAAGTTTAAGTTACCTAAATTTAAAAAAACCAGGATCATAAAGAAAATGATGCTTTAGTTTTGCCCAATTTTATGTGGAACTACAGTTATCTTGGTTTACAGGAATTCTTTTTTTGGTGGTCTTTAGCATTCTAAAGTGGTAGATTTGATTATACATATGTACACCACTACATCTCTTATCAACCGCTCTGGTGGCCTAGTGATTAGAGCATCTGCCTGAGATACGGGAGGTTGCTGGTTCAAACCCCGGCCTGGTCACACCAAAGATTTTAAAAATGGTGCTAACATCTCCCTCGCTTGGCACTCAGCATTAAGAGGTTAGTGTTAGGACTGGTTGGTCTGGTGTCAGGATAATGAGACTGGGTAGGACATCATGCCACATGTCTGCGGCATGATGCCCCAGTGCTAGGCATCACTATAAACTGTCACACTTCAGACCTAGTAGCGATATGACTGAAAAATTGTTAAAGCTAGATTTAAAAATCTAAATCACACATACACATCTCTTATCTATGTTAAGTGGTTAGAGTGTCTGCCTTTGATGCAGAAGATCATGGGTTTGAACCCTGGTCAAGTCATACCAAGACTAAAAAAATGGTAATAGCAGCTGCCACACTTGGCGCTCAGCATTAGGATGCTTGAGTTAGGACTGGTCAGCCTGGTTTTAGGATAATGTGGCTGGGTGGGTCTGTGGCATGATGCCTTAGCACTTGACATCACTTTAAACTGCTACACTACAGACATCCTAACAATTTGACTGAAAATTTGTTAAAGCTATTCTAAAAACCAAATTACACACACATACACAGCCACACACAGATTACATTAACTAATCAATCTCTTAGCAAACCAAACAATTAAACAATCAATTAGTCACTTATTATGGCAGCAAATCAGTCAATCATCCCATCAGTTTATTAAGTAAAAGATATAGTGTTTTTATCACTTTGTGAAAAATACTTGTTTTCTTTAATGAAACTGCATAATAATGTAGTGAAATGAGTTTGAAATACAGTTAGATGGCTAGATCATTATACCCTTGTCTTACAGGACCTTGCGATGTCATTTGTAATGTTCTAAGGTGTATATCTTGCATGTAGAAAAATTATTGCATATCACCTTAATTTATACAAGAGTTGTTATATTTTATTTTTATATATCTCATACAAAGTAGAATGGTTTATAAGTATTCTAAAACTTATGTTAACTTTGCTTTTACATTCTAATGTGTTCTGTATAAGTTTATAACATGTTTCTTCTGAAACAGAAGTAATATATGAGATTTTAAAATTTTCAGCTATTTGATATGAACACTAAAAAGTAGATTTTTCTGTTACATATTATAAATATTCTAAAACTTATGTTAACTTTGCTTTTACATTCTAATGTGTTCTGTATAAGTTTATAACATTTTTCTTCTGAAACAGAAGTAATATATGAGATTTTAAAATTTTCAGCTATTTGATATGAACACTAAAAAGTAGATTTTCTTGTTACATATTGTGTAGTGTCCATAACCAGTATTTTATTTAAGAGAATATTATTTAATTTCTTGCTTTATTATTGGATCATTCATGTTAGCTAATTTCAGCATGGCAGTTTAGCCTTTCCTGCATATTTAAGAAAATGATTATGTATGACAATCAGCATTTAATAACAGAATTGAATTATTTTACAATTTTACCTTCAGAAGGAGTATAACAGAGCTTGTACTAAGTACCACATGTGGCTAGTGTTTTGAGTATTGGCTGACATAAGAGAATTCAGGGTTTCAGAATAGCCTGAACTGACCCAGTTATGTGAAAGGATATTTTTATACCTGTTCTTTTCAAAGTGGCCAAGTGGTCTTAAGTATTTATCCTTACTGGTCTTTGTCATCTCACTTGTCTGTGTAGGTTCAAGTCTTGAATTTAGCCATTGTGTTGTTATTTTATAAAATTTGCTTTTAGCTTTCCATGGGTCAATTGTTCTTAGCATTGTTTCCAAAGGTTCTTCCTCCACCAGTTATACTGGCTGCATTGTAAAGTCTGTCATGTATAGAAAATGGCATGAAACTCAAAACAATAACAACAACCAGTCTTAGAAATCTAATTTACTTCATGTTGCCCTTCTCTAATCCTGTTTGATCAGCTTAACTATAAGTGGTATAGCCATTCATCTAAGATCAGTGCTTATATATAATGATGCTTGCAATAAGTAGTAAGTTGTCATCTATGCTATTAAATATAGTACTGAACTACACAAAATATTTGTCATTTTACATAAAAGATAATTTTCGAAAGCAAGAGAAATTTTACTTTGAATACATGAATGTTATGTTACTCTCCACATTACAGAGACTGAGCCGTGAACTGGAGGAAGAGGTGAGTGCTGCTTTATCAAAGCTGGACCTGGAAATTAGAAGAATCACAGATGTACTTGGTATGCAGCCTCAGCTTACTGCCTCCAGGGCAGCCTCACAGGAAGAGGTACACTAGCAGTACACTAAATATAGATGCCATTACATTTGATCTCACCATCCAGTATCTCAGGCACATGGATAACCTTTGGCTTTTCTGCATTAGCTTTAAATATGGGCCAGTTGAAATAACTAGTGTTTAATAAAAATCAATGCAGTTCAGAGAAGGAAACAAGCCAAATATAATAGTATGTAGTGTTTTAAGTACACAGGTGCAAATCTGAAAGCTCTTAATACTAGAATGCTTTCTGTCAAATTTGGTGAAATTCTGATAAACTGTGTCTGTTATATCATTCTTACCCAATATATTGTAGAAAAATTAGAGGCAAAATTGTACCTTGAATTCGATCTGTTTTTCAATTTGGCAGCATAAAATTTGAAGCAAAGGTTTGTTAATAACTGAAAATTTTGTTATTACTGTTCCTAAAAGAATGATCATCTCGACAAAGACTTCTTATGACTGTCATGTCAAGCTGGGTTGTTCACTATAAGGTTTCTTATGATGCCTGGTTGGTCCAGATTAAAAATGGTGTTATGCAGACAAACACTATGGCCATTACAGCAGCCATCTTGAAAATATAGTTACTGCTACTCCCCCTCAACATAAATTTTGTGACTTTCACCTAATATCCATCCACCGAGGACATGTTGGAAATTTTACTGATGATCCTCTTAGATGGAATGATGTATCAACAATTGGTTTTCATTAGAGGATATCCTTTTATGTCTCTAGTTGGTGAGAAGTCAAAATGGTACTGCAATGACATCCATTATGGCCACTGTGGCAGCCATCTTGAAAATCTTGTCATTGCTACTTCTTCTAAATGGACTCGGATCATAATTAAATTCCCTATATAGTCACCACATTTGTTTATGAGTACTGAACTTTCCACTGTGTATAAATCAATACAAGTCATGTGTTGAACAATAATGCCTTCAAAGATGACTTCATGGTGAAGTTCTTGTCATTGGTTCACCAACATTTCTTTGAGAGGGTTGACTGTAAATAAGGCAGTGTGCATTGGAACATAATTTTACCTCCTGATCATCACTGTGCATTGTCACTGAAACACATACGAACAACCCCATCTAACTCATGTATCACCACCAGATGGGGTCAGGAAAAATGCTCTAATAATAGACACAGGACTACATTCATGCATACTGAACCAGAACTGATAATGTGATCTGATTCCAAATGGAAACATATTGACACTGGATTTTCACAAGAATACATAATGTGAACTACTTGGTTCTGAATAAATTGGTTACAATCTTGGTTGCCATGATATATATATATATATATATATATATATATATATATATATATAGTTTAATACAAACAATACTATCATACAGGTTAGAGAAATTAAATTTGTACTCTGCCGAGTTTCAAACCCACGTCCATGAGTAAATGGCACCTATCGCCTTGCCTGCATGCAGCAGCCCATATACCGTCACGACTAAGCACGAAACACCAAAAATGATGGCATACCAAAACATTTTTTCTCACTCATCTTACCTGATATATTAGAGTAAGAGGATGATACACATAAGAACACTAGAACAAAACACTTAAGATACTCAACACTGTATTAGCCTGTTTATTAGAAGTACACAAACAGAAACACTGATACAATGACTGCAGACATGTAATAGGAATACATCTACACAAGAATACAATTATGAAATAGGAATACATTTACACAAGAATACAAATATGTGATAGAAATACATCTAAAACAATGACTACAAATATGTGTAGGAATATATCTACACAAAAATACAAATATGTGATAGAAGTACATCTAAACAATGATTGCCGATATGTCAGAGGAATACATCTTCACAAGAATAAAAATATGTGATAGGAATACATTTAAACAATGACTACAAATATGATAGGAATACATCTTCACAAGAATACAAATATGTGATACGAGTACATCTAAACAATGACTGCAAATATGTGATAGGAATACATCTTCACAAGAATACAAATATGTGATAGGAATACATTTACACAAGAATACAAATATGTGATAGGAATACATATACACAAGAATATAAATATGTGATAGGAATACATCTTCACAAATGCAAATATTTGATAGAAGTACATCTAAACAATGATTGCCGATATGTCAGAGGAATACATCTTCACAAGAATACAAATATGTGATAGGAATACATTTAAACAATGACTACAAATATGATAGGAATACATCTTCACAAGAATACAAATATGTGATACGAGTACATCTAAACAATGACTGCAAATATGTGATAGGAATACATCTTCACAAGAATACAAATATGTGATAGGAATACATTTACACAAGAATACAAATATGTGATAGGAATACATATACACAAGAATATAAATATGTGATAGGAATACATCTTCACAAATGCAAATATTTGATAGAAGTACATCTAAACAATGACTGCAAATATGTCATAGGAATACATCTAAACAAGAATGCAAATATGTGATAGGAGTACATCTAAATAATGACTGCAAATATGTCATAGGAATACATCTTCACAAGAATACAAATATGTGATGGGAATACATCTTCACAAGAATGCAAATATTTGTTAGAAGTGCATCTAAACAATGACTGCAAATATGTCATAGGAATACATCTAAACAAGAATGCAAATATGTGATAGGAATACATCTTCACAAGAATACAAACATTCAAAATAGTCTCAAAAGCAAAGCTATGCTGTTCCTGCTCTGCAGTAAGTCACCAATGGAAATATGACCCGTGATTGGGACATTGCTATCACATTATGCAGTTCCAAGCATAAACACCATTAAACTCTTATTGGCACAATGTAGCCAATATTTCGCTGATGTACTGTTAAGCTCTATACATAAACTCCTCATAGACAAGTTATTTGTCATTAAGAAGTATGCTGTTATTACACTACATTGCATTTTAGCATCTTGGCATAAGGTACATTGTCATACTGTTCGAGTCTTACCATGAGGTCTAGTCATTATTTGCAGCAACTCTGTCAGCTGATGTGCTGTTAAACTCTCTACATAATTATGATGCAATGAGCCTCAGTCTGTTGTCATTATGCTGCAGTGAGTCTCAGTCTGTCAGCATGAGCCCTTTTGTCATTATGATGCAGTAAGCCTCAGTCTATTAGCATGAGACATGTCATTATGCTGCAGTGAGTCTCAGTGTCAGCATGAGTTCCATTGTTACTATACTGCAGTGAGTCCCAGTCTGTCAGCATGAGGTACACTGTAACTATACTGCAGTGAGTTTCAGTCTGTCAGCATGAGGTACATTGTTACAATACTGCAGTGAGTTTCAGTCTGTCAGCATGAGGTACATTGTTACTATACTGCAGTGAGTCTCAGTCTGTCAGCATGAGGTACATTGTTACTAAACTGCAGTGAGTCTCAGTCTGTCAGCATGAGATACATTGTAACTATACTGCAGTGAGTCAGTCTGTCAGCATGAGGTACATTGTTACAATACTGCAGTGAGTCTTAGTCTCAGCATGAGGTACATTGTTACTATACTGCAGTGAGTCTCAGTCTGTCAGGATGAGGTACATTGTAACTATACTGCAGTGAGTCTCAGTCTGTCAGCATGAGGTACATTGTTACAATACTGCAGTGAGTCTTAGTCTCAGCATGAGGTACATTGTTACTATACTGCAGTGAGTCTCAGTCTGTCAGCATGAGGTACATTGTAACTATACTGCAGTGAGTCTCAGTCTGTCAGCATGAGGTACATTGTTACAATACTGCAGTGAGTCTTACTCTCTGCGCATGAGGTACATTGTTACTATACTGCAGTGAGTCTCAGTCTGTCAGCATGAGGTACATTGTAACTATACTGCAGTGAGTCTCAGTCTGTCAGCATGAGGTACATTGTAACTGTTTTGCAGTAAGTATCAATTATGTCTCATTTTATTCCAGATTTTGCATTCATATGTTGCCATAATGTAAACAGTTTTGATCTTTCAAAATCTTTTTTTATATGAAATTGGTTTAATCTGAACAAATGCAATAGGAATGACTTTCATTGGATTTGTAAAATTAAACTGTCAATTGCTTTACATTCTGTGAACTCATTTATTTTTTTGTGTGCAAATTTATAAATTATTGATCTGGGAAGAGATTTTATCCTACACTTCACTGGGTTACCTCCCTTATATGAATGTATAATTAATATAGTAATATTGTAGCAACACCACCAGATCAACAAAAATTATTAAAAATGTTGAAAAAAATTGTTTTCACACTTTGAGAGCATTCATGTATCAGGAATATATATGAATACAGGTATATGGACATGTACGTAATTAAATATAGAGAAAACCTATTGCCACACCACAACACCACCAAATTACTTGTTCATTAAAATAATTTAATTAGCTGCATATACTATGCATTACTGTACATGCATAGCACGTATTGGCATACAAAACCCTCATTTTTGTATATTTTTATATTTACCTGTTGTGTTATTCTTATTACTTGAGTTTACCTAATCATTCAATATATAATTTATGTCTCAGAACAGAACTTTTATATATGACTACAGTAATTAACACACACACACACACACATGAGTCAAACCTATCCTAATGGTCGATTAAGTCCAGCAGTTACCTGGTAACAACAATAGCCATTTTAATTTCCCCTTGGCAAATTTCCTATATAAATTTCATGTTATCAACAGTCACCAGTCATCCATGTTCAGTGACACTGTGTTATTTTTAGTCACTGGAGCATATTAGCATTAAGCACTCCAAGTATGCAGCTTAAACTTTTTGATGAGCAAGGCAAGATATATAAAGGTATAATACTGAACAGATGTTTAAACATTTGATAACTGATTGTTCATAATCCAGTGAAACTCAAAATAGTCATCATGTTGGCTTCAAAAGCAAGGCAGCTCTTAACCTTTTAGGATGTATACTGGACTAGTGATATTACTATCCGAGTTCCTTTGAACCCCATTTGACATTTATTTTGATGTGCAGGCTCTGAGTCAATAACCTATTAAAAAAAACCCTTCAAATTCACAGCCACTGTGCATAGGTTTAGCAAACTTAAATGAAGTTACATCAAGACATTTCTTCTTTAAATACATTATCCAATCATAATGCTTTAGAAGGACTACTACCTTGCAAATCCAGACCATTCAGGTTAAAACCTTAAGCTAAAAAAGCTCAAAGTTACCTGCCACCAAGGTGGTGGTCGGGCAGATTGATCTTCTAAGGGTACAAGGATTAGCACTGAATCCCATGAATATACCAATTACTAGCCAAATAACATACTCTTGTCAAGAGGGACCTTCAAATCATCCTGTATCAAGTTTCTGGTAGTCCTACACTCACAAATTGGAGTAAGCTTCACATCAAGGAAAGTATACTCATTCTAAATTTCCAAGATTTCTTCTGAAGATGACAAAGTTCTGTCATTAAAGCTCTTTGACATTAATTCTATTTACCTACTTGCACTTGTAGGCTATGCCACTTCACAGTACTTCTGGCTATAGTTTTAATTTATATATGCATGTTGGACTATAGAAAATGCTTAACATGTGTATAATTCCTGCTATGACTGGATACATAAAGGTAAGTTTTCTATACAAATGCATTTAGTATCTGGTGCCAAGCTTCACTGATTTTCCTGCACAGGCTGTCATTAAGAGACTTCCTACAGGTAGTGTTTAGAATTGATGTTATACATTGAAATTTCATTGCTCTTATTCAGCCATTTGCTAGCACTTTATTAATTTTACCTGTATAGAATGTCATTGGGCCTTTTCCTACAGGTAAATTGTCTGATAATGGATATTATAGTACCAACATTGTATAGTGATCCAGTTCTTTTTTATGTGCAGCTTTTTGTGTCTAATATACAAAACTTATTTCTGTTGCTCAGTATCTTCCTCTCTGGTTGGAGAAGTGCTGGTTAGTTTTCTATATATGGTTTACTCAGTGTCATCCAGCTCATACTATGTTACTGTAAAGCGACAATCAAGTAAACAATTGGCCTTCTTTATGGGTAAGCTGTTAATAGAATTTTTTTTTTCTTTCCATTTGCTCCATGTAAGTACAAAAGTGATGCTCCAGTGTATCAACCTGGACAGACAAGTTCAAATGCCTACAGGTCATTAGCAACTCAAATTGCTTGTTTAATGTCTCCTTTTAATTATTAATATTGATGATATATCTTGTACCAGTACAAATCACGTGCACGCCTCTACAGAGGTTTGTCTCAGTTGGTAACCCCTCTGCAGGTGTTTGTCACAGTGAGTAACCCTGAATAGTTTCTTACACGTTTAAAGCAGGATTGCACTAAATGTATTTAGGGTCTGCTCTGTTTTGTCTTGTAGATTTAAACCCTGGGCAAGATCTCTGACAACCACACATGTAAATTTTCTCTGGTTGTCATTCCTGCAAAACATGTCAGACTTGCCTATTATGGACAGAAGACAGATATAGCTTGAGGGACAAAATCATTGCTTGCACCCATGGTATTCATACCATATTCCTTTGCAACAAGATGGAGAGAAGCAACAAGTATCAGTTACAGTCTCTCTCATCAGTGTTATGGATTTGAAATATGGATCAAACATACCATAACCCATTCCAACCTCAAAAACTGGACTTTGTCGTGCCAGCCAAAATGGGCATATTCTTTCATGACTGGACTTGGCTATATAACTGATCACAATGGGCCATGACCACAGTTGATCATAAATTGTTAGCCACCAGAAAACAACTTGTCCAATTCCACAACTTTCACATTACTGCTAGCTTTTCCGGAGTATGAAGCCAAGTTTAGTTCTTTTATTTCAACAAACACAGTCCATGAATAAATTTATACATGGTTTATTCTAAATCATATAGTTCTTCTAGGCACTTCCTGTGATAGATGCCCAGTCTACACAGGAACTCACTTGGATCAGTCTAACCGTACTACTGTTAGCACTTCTTGTGGAAGACGTACAGTTTATATAGTCATCCTCATGAACCAGTCTTATTCGTACTAGTACCTCACAACACTTCAGCATCTGATGTCCATCCTGCTTTCAAGGGATATCTCTTCATTCACCTTCAAGCCTCTGCCTTCCAAGGGACTCTACTCATGCTAGAAGTAATTGGATTTGACTTAAGAGTAGTGGGCCACCATTATTCAAATTCTTCTCTATCTACTTCACAGGTAGTGCAGGAGATATCAACTTCACTACCTCAATCTCTAGACAAAAAACTGGGCATTCCAGTTCCCATATTATTAGATCTTAATTGGATAAGTTCTATTTTCTCATTTTTCTACATCAACTGCCAGGTCTACAGCAACCTCATCATCATTCTCCTACATAAATAATAAGGTTGACAGAATTTGCTACAAACCACCATCCATCACAGCAGAGGGGTTTACAAGGCAACCACAAAAGTCACAGGGATTTCCTTAAATTGCATTCTAATTGGGAAGAGTCCCTCAACTCCTGAACAGTCAGAGAGAGGTCCAGCTTTTCCATGAGACCATCCCCATTTGATGCAGGCCCCACATCCTGGTAGTAAGAAGACTGGGATCTTTCATGGGTTTTTGGAGAAGACTACCAAGATGACATGGGGATTAAACAGTAGTTCACTATACATACTAAGCTTTGGCCACAGCTCTTTCAACTTCAGTGCAGCTATTATTTGATGACATTCAACCAAAGTGCATTCAGTCAATTTTAGTTTCACTCATGGTTTGTGATGGAATACAACAGGTCCTAACACTGTCAGTTGAGAACACTCTGATATCAATGTATACTTGCAAGAGACTTGATTTCATGCCCCACTCAGATGGCTTTGTGGTTTGCTGACAACAGCTACAAATAACAGACTCGTTTTATGTTGGAGCAAGACATGAATTAATGTTACATTAATTCCATTCTCAATCTCTTGTAAGCAAGCACAGTAGACTAGGTTTGGACTTGATGTTCAAGTGAGAAGAATGTGTTCCTTAGGAAAAGATGTTTGAATTCTTGCAATGATAAGATATATGCCTGTTAAAGCAATCCACCTGCTAAACTATTCATTCACTGGCTCAGTTTTGCTCTTTATGGCAGAGGACATCTTAGTCCTTGGTCACTTTATTGGGCTCTTGTAACAATGATTATATGGTCCAAGTGGAGACTGAATCTTAACAATTGAACCAACACTCTCAGTTACAATAACAAAAGCCCTTGGACTCACATGGACAATACCTTTGCATTCTTGGCAGTCACAATTGCTATGGATACAAATACGGAGGGCTGGGGGTAGCAAATCTTCTACATTTTGAGACTGACCCTTTCAAGATCAATATTTATATGTCCATATCATATAAAAGGATGCCATTTTTTAAAGTCTGTCATTGGCTGCTGTTGAACCTACACAGGAATTAAGTTCTCTTTCTGTCCAATATCTTCGCTGTAGTGTTTGATCTCAAACAGTAAAGCAAAACAGGTACTCAATCCTTTGTTTTCATGTGTAGTGATTTTCTAAAGTATGGTCCTTAATGATAATCCAGGTTTCAGTTTGACATATCCTAAGCTGATTATTGGTTTGGCAGACTCCAAGCAGTAACTTGTACCAACAGAATGTCCTTCACATCCCTCAGTTGCATATGATACACACTCATTGAGATCAACTTATGATGGACGTTGAAATGCCAACAGTCCCAACCTTTATCACATCAATGATGGGCATAAGGGCCAGGCTAATTGCTTCACCCTATACATTGCAATGGCAAGTGTATACACATTTAAACACCTTAGATTCTGAATGTCATACAGGAACCAAAAGTATCTAAGTGTCTTTTCTACCTGATTACTAAAATAGGAAATATGTGACCAACTGTGTCATTCTAGGAAAGCAATGGAATATATTCTCATTGGTTCACACCAAAGTACTTTATTCTAATGGAAACATCCATACCACAATAAATAACTTTTTAGGCTCTTTGATAAGAAACAATTAGCACCTATGATAGTTAAACTTACCATTCCAGCAGAGATGCTCCCAAGGCATACAGTCATGTGATTTGCGCAAAATATTTATGAATTCAACCTCTTGGAAAGCAGTGATGCAAAGAACTTCTGCAAATTATGAAAATGACTCTGTATAGTTTTATTCAGCCATTAACAATTAAGGTGCTTGTTTTAACAAAAATTAAGTCAAAATTACAACCTTTTTACAGGCAGTTGGCTTTGATCTTTTATCGCAACATAAGTTCAAGCTACCATCCAAGACATAGGTGCATTTCTGATGTGAAATCATGGATGACATGTAACAAGCTGCAGATGAATGATGAAAAAACTGAAGCCATCCTGATTACAAAACAAAGACTTTCTCTTTCACATCCTTTACCTCAGACAATAAATATTAGCAACACCAACATTAAGTTTAAGCAGTCAGTACAAAACCTCGGTGTCTATCTTGACAGTATTCTCTTATTGCATCAACATGTTATGAACATATTCCAGGCTGCATATCTTGAGCTGAGACGCATCAGCTCCATTCACAAGTATCTGTCAGTTGATGCCACAAAATTATTGTGTGTGCCTTAGTACTTTCAAGACTGGACTTTTGTAATTCAATTCTGTCTGTTTCATCTCAATATCTACTTCAGAAACTTCAAAAAGTTCAAAACACTGCTGCTCGGATCATCCTTAGAGTACCACGATCAGAGCATGCCTCTCCGCCGCTCTGTACCCTACACTGGCTATCCATACAATCCAGAATTAAACACAAAATTTGTTCTCTGTGCTACGTTTCACTGACTGGCTCCAATCCAACATACCTATATGACCTCATCCATGACCTGCAAGATGCTTACGATCCTCTTCTGACACTCGAATTCTCAATATTCCCACTATGAAGTTGAAATCATATGGACAATGTTCTTTTGCATACCAGGGCCCAGCAACGTGGAATGAATTGCCCACTGCACTTAGACACAAAGATACGGTGATCTCGTTCAAGAGCTCCCTTAAAACTCATCTATTTCAACTGCAAGAACAGTCATAATGACCTAATAGTGTATTCTTTACATGTATCCTTTCTGTTTCTAATTTAGTGGTGTTTGTTTTTAATTTTGTAATCATTTCATTATATATGGTTTGTTGTTTCATATTTTTTAAGCATTGTCAAATGTTGTAAATTGCTTAGAGCTTCTAAAGATTAGACGCTATATAAAGTCCTCGTTATTATTATTATTATTATTATTATTATTATTATTATTATTATTATTATTATTATTATTAATGTCCAAATATCAAAATGGGGTGAATCATCAGAAGTTACACTGTCTGTTGATCTTGATGAGTTTACACAACAACATAATCTTAATTCTCTAAAGTGTGAACAAATGTTTTCTTGTCAAACAAAATGTCAGTTGTGTGTTTCACAATTAAGGGTAGGCTTTCAATTAGTAATTTTATATAGGACCTGTTTCTACACTTAATGAGATAAATCTGTGTGTGTCTCTGTGTGCGTGCATGTTTGTGTGAGTAGAGAAAGAGAGAATTAGTGCACTTTCACAATTGAAGTTTTCTTGATTGTTGCTAAATAGCTCGACTAAATAAATGTATACTACTACTGCTGCTAATAATAATAATAATAATAATAATACATATGAAATAATAATGAGACTACTCTTGATAGTAATGCTAATGATGTTCGATTCATAGTGGATAAATTTGTCTTGAACAAAGTTTGGGAGCTGTACCTGTCTGCAGTTAATTAAATATAACAGACTTTCATATGAAGACATTTAATTAATAGAATTATACTTGTATACATGACTACAGTTAATTGCTCAGATGTGTTCTAGTACATTTGACTTCAGATAATTATATAGAATAGTTCCTGTATATATCACAACAGTTAATTAAATAAAATATCACTTTTTTATATGATTACAGTTAAATAAGCAAAACATAACTTGTATGTATATATGACTACAATAATTAAACAAAGAGATTACTTTTATATATGAATAGAGATAATTAAACACTTGTTTACTATTCCAAAGGAGGTTCTGAGTGGCCAAGTGGTCTAAAGCACTATTCTTTTTACAGATCACTATCTCACCTCTGTGTGGGTTCGAGTCTAAGATTCGGCAAATGTGGATATGTGAGAAAGCTTGCCAGTAGCTTCTCATGGGTCAATGATTCTTTCTGTGGATTTCCCAGTTTCTTCCTCCACCATTATTACTGACTGCCATGTATAGCCTATCATGTGCTGAAAAAATGGTGTTAAACCCCACAACAACAACATTTCCAAAGAGAAACTTTTAAATAATTTTATAATGAGTTGCAGTGCAATTCAATGACCTCATTAGAATTTGCAACGTTAGTAATGATTATTAGATGTGTAAGTAGATAATACACTAAAAAGATCCATTATATTTATCTTTCGATTGAAATTTAGACAAATGTATCTTTTTTTCTTCTCCAGAATAGCTAGATCAAGAATGATTTATGGTAATATTTTGTATGATCCTATTCACAGCTTAATACACTGGATGTCAAGAGAACAAAGCCAGGCAAGTTGAAACAGGTCTACAGCAAACTAAAAGGGAAGGGCAAAGACAAAGAGAAACTTTACATTCCAATAGGTAAATACAACCATCACTCCATTGTGTGTGTGTGTTTGTGTCTGTCTCTCTGTCTGTTTATGTGTGTGTGTGCATGCATGCATGTGTATGTCATACCAATGCTGTTATATTTATAATTACAAAACTTAGTGAGAGATTACATCACAGTGAATACTACCTATTGATCACAAAAGTTTGCTGCTGTATTTTACATTTCATGCCATACTGCTTTAAATTTCATTTTGCTAAGTTTATAATAAAATCATTAGATGATTATATACATCTTTTGTATTAGACTGCTCTGGTGGGCTAAGTCTTTAGAGTCCGCCTTGGATGCAGGAGGTCATGGGTTTGAACCCCAGCCAAATCATACCAAAAATTTATGAAAATGGTACTAACAGCTGCCTTGCTTGGCACTCAGAATCAAGAGATTAGTGTTATGACAGGTTGGACTGATGTCAGGAGAATGTGACTGGATTGGACATCATGCTACATGTCTTTGGCAGGATGCCCCAGTGCTAGACATCACTACAAACTGCCACACTTAAGACATCAAAGCGATATGATTGCAGATTTTTTTTAAAGTATGTTAAAAATCCAATCAGCTATGCCAAAACTACAGAATCATCATTTTGATCAGTTACAAGATCAAATTTATGCTGAAGATAATTCTCAACAGACCTCAAGCAGAGAAAATTATTGTTGAAGAGCAGGCGGGCATCTGAACAGAAAAGGAGCACCACAGAACAAATCTTCAATCTCAGACTCCTTTGCAAGACATTCCTTCAGCATCAGCAGAATCTATACCATGTCTTTATAGATTTCAAAATGCCTTTGATAGGGTATGGCATGCAGCCTTGTGGGCAACTATGAGGAAATACAACATCAGCTCATACCTGGTGCAGGTTGTTAAACACACCTATGTTAAAGCCACCAGTGCTGTCCTCATCAATGGCAGCCAGCAGACAACAGAGAGTCTGACAGGGATGTATACTGTCATCTACACTCTTCAACATTTTCCTCCAAAAGGAAACTGTCAGCATTGGAGGAAGAACAATCACCAACCTTCGCTTCGCATATGATATTGATGGTTTAGCAGGATATGTAAAAGAACTGGCTGACTTGGTTGAGCACCTCGACACAATCTCAATAGCATACAGTATTGAGATTAGTACTGGAAAAAAAACTGATGACAAGCAACACCAATTGTGTTATTGCTAAAATTAAGGTCAGTGGACAGAGTCACAAGTTTCAAGTACTTGGGATCAATTATCACAGATGAGGGCTCCAATCAGAACTACTTTGCATGATTGCCCAAAGAATAGCAGCTATAATAAGGTTGAGACCTATATGGAAAGATACCAACAATGCTTTTGGTTCTAAAATAAGGCTTATGCGCTTGATTGTCATATCCATCTTTCTGTATGCCTGTGAAACATGGACACTCACATCAGATCTACAAAGAAGGAATCAAATTTTCAAAATGAGATGCAACCACAAGATCTTGGACATCTCACACTTTGACTATGTAACCAACACTAGAAGTCCACAACAGGATCCAACAAGCCATCAGATCCTATGAAGATCTCTTGACCACTGTAAAAAAGTGCAAATTGAAGTAGCACAGTCATGTCTCAAAATCATCTGGACTGGCAAAAGCAGTCTTGCAAGGCACAGTGCGAGTGTGAAGAAGAAAAGACAGACAAAAAAAGAGGCGAGAATCACATTAAGGAGTGGACAGGCATGGATTTGGAGAATCCTAAAGGGCAGTAGAGAAGGGGAAAGATGGGGAGAATTGGTTGTAAAGTCAACTGTGGTGCTCCAGTAACCTCTTGGGTTAAGGAATTAATGATGATGATGATGATGATGATGATAAAAATCCAATCACACACATACACACACACACACACACACACACAGAGTTTCTTTTAGGACACACATACAACAAAAAAATGGTAAATGTTACCTTCATTTCACATTTTACTTGCATGTTTAACTCATGACCACACTGTTGTTATCATCTTATATGCATACTGTTATATGTTTGGTGAGGAGATGCACCTTGATGACTACATATAAAATTATGTTACTATGATCTATATTTACTTGACGACTACATATAAAAGTATGTTACTATGATCCATATTTCAAGCTTCACTAACTGTTTGAATATTGAGTTTATACTGTTTGCAATAGAACCAACAAACTAAATAATGTTATACATCTCAGGTAATACTACACTGTACATGTAAAGAAGTTATTTCACAATTTACTGGCTTACCATATTTACTGTATATGTTGGAATACCATTTTGAATCTTTTTGGGCACTATATGTTCTGGGACATTATTTTCTTGTGTTGTAAGTTGTGGGACACTTGTTAAATTATTCGAAAATTACAAGTCGGAAAATGCACTCCAACTGAAATTTTATTTTAAAAAATATTAAACTGTGTCATCTCATCAACACAACCCTTCTCCTGCATGTGTATGATCCATTCTTTTGATGCATGAATATTTATTTTAGCTTTTCAAACCATGAAATGTGGTTTATACACATTAATTATACACATAAATTTCATGAATCATAGAGGACATCTAAACTCCAGGGCATTTAAGGTGTTCTTATTGTTGGATTCTAGATGCTTTCTGAACTTGAAATTTTCATGGATATTGAATTTCTCTTTATTGTCAGTGACAATATTTCAACTTTTGGAAAATATGTGTTTATAAACACAATATTGACTTATGGTCTGTTGAACATATGAATTCTGCTTGTTGCAGCATACAATGTCAATACATGGACCATTGAAGATGTAGGCCAGTGGCTAGACAACCTGTCACTAGGGGAGTACAAGGAATCCTTTATGAAGAATGAAATAAGGGGAACAGAACTTCTCACCCTGGACAAAGGGGACATTCAGGTAATGCAGTCACTCTTCCATAAAAAGTACCTCACATTAGCAGCTACTTCTTTCATATGGGAAGTTTCTCATAATTCCTTGGCATCACTTAACACCCTTGGTTTGTCCCAGCCTTGTGTTTCAAAAGATAGGAGTGTCATATTTTACCATCCACCTCTGGCATGTACCAAATATTGTTCCATCTTTTTCTTAAATTATCAAGTGAGGTTTAATTTGACACCTTAAATAGTCAGAAAGATGTGAATAAAGGCATATCTGTAATGTGAACTTCAATAATAGTTGCTGAATGTATATTTATAAAAGAAATCAGATGTTTTGAGTTTGGACTAAATATGATTAAAGTATTATCAATCTGCAGGAACATTTTAATGAATTTATTAGCTCTTCTGCTCATAGATCTGAAGACCTTATGCTATGGTCTGTTGTATGTGCATCTATTAGTAAAAGTTTTTTATCACCACTTCTTCTAAACTGGTCGCCATCTGGTCTGAAGCATTTGCTTTTTTACTGGTCACCGCCATCTCAACTTAGTCTGAGTGCATTTGAGTCTCAGAAATGTGGGTATGTTAGAAAGCTGCCAGTAGTTTCCTGTGGGTTGGTGGTTTTTACTAGTGTTTTCCTGGATTCTTCCACCACCAGTTATACAGGCTACCATGTATAGCCTATCTTGTGTTGAGATATGGCATTAATTCCAAAACAATGACTTCAACAATCTTCTAAAGTATTTGGCAGATTGCCTTGATACTTACACACACGTTGGATTTTCTGCAACAGAATTCTTATGCTATTTGGTCTTTAATGAAAAAGGTACCAGTCATAAACAAATCGTGGCTGCCATGTTGATTGTCTTTCAAATTTTGTTGTTATTCTCCAACAGAATAGATGATCAGTATGTCATAGGATTTTAAAAGAAAAACTTTTAATATTATTCATATTTTTTTAAATGAAAATTTTTACAAGCTCATACTGAGTATATGTACTACACCAGCTAATTTGAACAACTTGTTATTGATGATGTTATTACCACACTTTTTGAATAGAACTTCATATTGACTTGGTATTTTCACCAGAAGACTTCTTATGTCTTGTTAGTCCTAAATGAAATGTTGTTTATCCGATATTATGGTTGTCATAGTGACCATCATGAAAATCTTGTTATCACTACTTCATCTGGATGATTAGCGTCAGGTTTTTACTTAAGGACATCATATAAAATCTTGTTATCACTACTTCATCTGGATGATTATCGTCAGGATTTTACTTAAGGACATCATATAAAATCTTGTTATCACTACTTCATCTGGATGATTAGAGTCAGGTTTTCACTTAAGGACATCATGTAAAATCTTGTTATCTCTACATGATCTGGATGATTAGTGTCAGGTTTTCACTTAAGGACATCATGTAAAATCTTGTTATCACTACATGATCTGGATGATTAGTGTCAGGTTTTCACTTAAGGACATCATGTAAAATCTTGTTATCACTACATGATCTGGATGATTAGTGTCAGGTTTTCACTTAAGGACTTCATATAAAATCTTGTTATCACTACATGATCTGGATGATTAGTGTCAGGTTTTCACTTAAGGACTTCATATAAAATCTTGTTATCACTACATGATCTGGATGATTAGTGTCAGGTTTTCACTTAAGGACTTCATATAAAATCTTGTTATCTCTACATGATTTGGATGATTAGTGTCAGGTTTTCACTTAAGGACTTCATGTAAAATCTTGTTATCTCTACATGATCTGGATGATTAGTGTCAGGTTTTCACTTAAGGACTTCATGTAAAATCTTGTTATCTCTACATGATTTGGATGATTAGTGTCAGGTTTTCACTTAAGGACTTCATGTAAAATCTTGTTATCTCTACATGATCTGGATGATTAGTGTCAGGTTTTCACTTAAGGACTTCATGTAAAATCTTGTTATCTCTACATGATCTGGATGATTAGTGTCAGGTTTTCACTTAAGGACATCATTTAAAATCTTGTTATCTCTACATGATCTGGATGATTAGTGTCAGGTTTTCACTTAAGGACATCATGTAAAATCTTGTTATCTCTACATGATCTGGATGATTAGTGTCAGGTTTTCACTTAAGGACATCATGTAAAATCTTGTTATCTCTACATGATCTGGATGATTAGTGTCAGGTTTTCACTTAAGGACATCATGTAAAATCTTGTTATCTCTACATGATCTGGATGATTAGTGTCAGGTTTTCACTTGAGGACATCATGTAAAATCTTGTTATCTCTACATGATCTGGATGATTAGTGTCAGGTTTTCACTTAAGGACATCATGTAAAATCTTGTTATCTCTACATGATCTGGATGATTAGTGTCAGGTTTTCACTTAAGGACTTCATGTAAAATCTTGTTATCTCTACATGATCTGGATGATTAGTGTCAGGTTTTCACTTAAGGACATCATGTAAAATCTTGTTATCTCAACATGATCTGGATGATTAGTGTCAGGTTTTCACTTAAGGACTTCATGTAAAATCTTGTTATCACTACATGATCTGGATGATTAGTGTCAGGTTTTCACTTAAGGACTTCATGTAAAATCTTGTTGATTTAAAATGATGCTGATCTAATGTCCGATATTATGACCATCTTAAAAGCCTTCTTATCACTACTCTTCAATATGACCACTTTGTTCTAAATGAAACTGACATCAGTACATCTATCACATTAGCTAATTTAAAATCTTGTTATCGATGGAGAATATATGAGATGGTTTCAATATTCAGCATTAAAAAGGACATAATAGTCTTTTCTTGAATTCCTAAATATTCTTGTTTACCCAGCGGTCTCAATCCCTTTGAGGATCTCCAACTTAAGAGTATAAATAGTGATGTGATAAGTGTACTGTGTTCGGTAAATGATAATAACATGCTGTTTGTCTGCACTTGTACCAGGGATGAGTGCAAAGACAAAGATTCCCTGAGATCTGCATAAAGTAGTTTTTTTTAAAAAAAATCAGTCCATTTTGTATATAAAGGTACATGATTTGTAATCAAATTTCTTATCAAAATTTAAAACAACCCTGTTAAAGAAACATAGGTAAAGTTAGCATTTTTAGTCTTTTATGCATATCCTTGTAAATTTCACAAGTTGCTCTTGTCTCTAATGATATAACCAGTAGCTTAATATATCCATGTGTCTAGTTAAGATATTAGAGAGCCGGACCTGCCAAACCTTGCCATAAGTTTTACAGAGAAGACCCTTAAAATACAGACTGATGGAATAAAAGCACAAATTACAGATATTTAGTTTTTTGTGCAAATTCTGGATACTGGCTTGTTCATGTTTGATTTGGATCCAGGTTTCGTGTTAAATTTGGAGGAGTTACTCAGAGAACGAGACAAACTTTACCGGAGTACCTTAGACTGAATATTTAGATTCTTGGAGGAAAAAGCAAAAATGGCAACAGTTACATTTGGTGAACATCATGTGTGAATTTGAATACAATGTATGTCTTCTCGTGGGAAAGATGCCATTACCACAGCCCACATGAAACTGTACTGGAGGTAATTAAGAACCAAGTATACTTTACAAACTTTCTAATTGAACACAATTCCATCAGTCCCATGTTTTCCAATCTGACAGTAGCAGTTAACGCTAATTTGTTATGCCTTACTGAAAGCTGGTCCAACTTATGAAAGAAAATCATCTGCTATACTGAGAGGATATATTACGGTTAGCAGGTCTGGAGAGTCCAAATAAATACAACTTTTGACTTTAAAAATGCACGTTCCCTAAACCAATTTGTATAATTCTGTAGAGTAATGGTCACAAGTGAAAAATATGAATTTTTTCCATGTATAAACCTTGAAAAGACCCATAAAATTTCATTATGGAAGGTTGGGAAACTCCGAAAAAACTATGGGACACTGTTAATTCTGAGGAAGTTTTCTTAGAAAGCCTATTTATTGCCTGTGCTTTTTTTCATCATGCTGTGTGTCAAACACAGAGATGAACAAGCTTGAAAATTTCAAACATGGTTAAAAATATTGCAGCAGTATACATGTAAATCCAGCAGTCCTATCAAGTTGATAGCCATATTTTTGATGTGACTACCAAAAATATCTGGCACATAGCATATGTCAGATGCATCAGCATGTGCCGCATGATGTGCCACATGCCACATAGCATGTGCCACATAGCATGTGCCACACAGCATGTGCCACATAGCATGTGCCACATAGCATGTGACACACAGCATGTGCCACACAGCATGTGCCACATAGCATGTGCCACATGATCAGAGTAAAGTAATGGGGCAGAGCATTATCCTGTGATTAGTCATACCTACCATATTCTCAGATTGCTTTAGGGCTTTTTGAGACTCCAAAAGTGATCAATGCATGTGACCCCCCAAAAAGTAACATCATCCAATGGAGAAAAACCTATTATTTAATATAAGCCTCCTATGGAAAATGATCGGAAGTTCTGTAAAAAAAAACAAAAACATGTTTTTGTTAAATCATCTAAGTTACAAAGTGACAATTTAAGAGGAATGGACAATATTGTTAATTAAATCCCAAATATTCCTAAATTTTGTATCACATGTCCAAATGTTTACAGTGTTCAGAATAAATTGCAGTCTGCACTCTACATTTGACCAGTCTGCACTCTACTTTTGACCAGTCTGCACTCTACATTTGACCAGTCTGCACTCTACATTTGACCAATTTGCACATTATGTTTGACCAGTCTGCACATTACATTTGACCAGTCTGCACTGTACATTTAACCAAGCTGCACATTATGTTTGACCAGTCCGCACTCAACATTTGACCAGTCTGCACATTACATTTGACCAGTCTGCATTTTGACCAGTATTCACAATAGATTTGATGAAGCTGCATTTTACATTTGACCCCTGCATAAGCACATTATATTTAACCAGTTTCCACATTACATTTGACCAGTCTGCATTTTATATTTGACATTGCAAATTACATTTGACCATTCTGCTGATGTTTACAACTATTTTTGTCATTGCAGGATCTTGGGGTAACCAAAGTAGGCCACTTGAAGAGAATTCAACAGGGGATCAAAGAGCTGCAGAACAGAATGGCAAGTGTGGAAAAGTACTCTTGACAAGAAAAGAACCAATAGGATTATTGAGAACAATTTTCAATTTTCTACACTATGTCTCAGTGAAATATCTCAACATTTTAGAACTGGTGGTGCTTCCTGATCTAAAATGACAGTCTCAGTATTTTGTAAACTCTTATATCCTTCTCTTCTCTGTTTGCCTTGTTGAGCCAGAGGTTTTTTTATAAGAATTTTGCTGTTAGCTCCAGCGTAAAGTGCAGCATGGACAGGCAACTGTGTGTACTCTCTGTTGGTTGCTTACTTGGAATTAGATAATCTAATATTGAATGAAGTTCTTATAATTTACTGTGGAGGAGGATTACACAAGTTTTACAGGATTATCAGTTCATATCATAGAGGAAGGCCTTAAAGTATGCTGTTTAGATTGACCTTTGACCTTATGCTTGAGAAGAGTGTGTGAAGCAATGTGGAATAAGGAGAGATCCCCTTATTCTAAATCTTTTTAAGTTATAATGTGT
The DNA here is from genome assembly GCA_016746295.1 of Potamilus streckersoni. NCBI lineage: Eukaryota > Metazoa > Mollusca > Bivalvia > Unionida > Unionidae > Potamilus > Potamilus streckersoni. The sequence continues at coordinate 781,334 of JAEAOA010000943.1, read as the reverse complement.
GCTGTCTGCACATGAACATTAATGTACACTCAGATAAAGAAATTTGAAATGTCTGACTTTTTTTTAAGGGAGCACAGGTCTTATCACCAAAGAGAATATTAGAACTTTTGTCTGTTAATAAATTATCTGAACTTATGAAAATCATTTTTATTTTGAGGAGAATTTTGAAATATTTATTATGCAGTAAACCTATACAGTTTCATTTATGCTAGTCTTGTTTGGAGTAGATTTTACTATGTTCTTAGCAAGTTGTGTTAACAATCCAAGAGAAAATTGTTTCAAGGGGAAACACCCTCTTAGTGTATCAAGTCTGTTTGTCTGCTGCCATGAAGTATTTCATATTTATTTTTCTAGTAATCACTTTACTCTGACCACTACTAGTACTTGTTAGTGGGGAACTTTTTACTGTATTGGCAACACATAAAAGTAAGGGAGATAACTTACTGATATATTCATAAATCATCCATTAGAATAGTTATCATTAAAGCTTGCAATACAAAAACAGTATCATTCTGTTCGGGACCAATTCATGAGATGCAATATATTAAAAAAAATTTCTTTTTTTATTGTGAACGTTCTTGTAATATATGTGAAAATAGGGAAATTTTTCTCATAATGTTTCTTGTTCACAATTTTTTTCACAGTCGAGAAAAGATTAAGTGTCAGAGGGACATCTTTTTTATTTTTTTTATTTTAGAATGCAACAATATATTAGAAGGCAATTTTTAATTGTCAATTGTGTATCAAAGTACGTAGAACAGCCTCGATGAATGATCCAATGGGTTGCCATTTAAAATCCAGCTGCATTATCTCCTTTGGAAGTTTGCAGAAGAGGTGGTTGCATGGAACTAGTTGCTGCATGATTTTTATTTGATGTGGATAAAATATTCCTCATAGGGTATTAGTTTTTCTGTATTTTTGTTTGCTACAAACCACAAGTTTAAACACCCATTGAGCAATGATTCTTTTCTGGAAACAGTTGAAGGTCTTCCTCAATCCATGAATTTAAGTGCTGATGAAAAGGTCATTTTCACAAAGCTACAAGAATTGATATTCATAAAGGATTTCATAGTATTCTTTATACTGTATAGTATTCTTTATACTGTATAGTATTCTTTATACTGCATGTTATTCTTGATACTATGTAGTATTATTGATACTCTAGTCTTAATACTGCATAGTGTACTTGATACTGTGTAGTATTCTTGATACTCTAGTATTATTGATACTGTTTATTATTCTTGATACTTTGTAGTATTATTCATACTGTAGTATTCTTAATACTGTGTAGTATTCTTGATACTGTACAATTATTGATGCTTTGTAGCATTCTTTATACTCTGGTATTCTTGCTTCTATGCAGTATTTTTGATACTGTGTAGTATTCTTAATACAATGTAGTATTCTTGATACTGTGTAGTAGTATTTATACTGTATAGTATTCTTGATACTTGTGTAGCATTATTTATTCTTGATAACCTGGTGTTTTTTGAGTTTTGTGCAGTATTATTTATACTGTATAGTATTTTTGATATTGTGTTGTAGAGAAAAAGGTGTGACATGTGAGGAATATGTTTTTTTTTTCTCTAGCATAAAAATCCTGCACAGAATGAAGAATAATTAAGACTTGTATGGCAGCTGGTTCAATGGAGCAGTAGTTGCATTGCCATTATCCATGCACCCTATTAGCTCTAGAATGTAGATCCTTGTTATAACAAACAATCACATGTCTCTTTTAATCATTCATTTTAATGAAATTTTGACTATAATCACTGTGTAAAAAAAAAAGACTTTCATGTTCAGTGTTTGTTATATCAGGGAATTCGTAATAGCAAGTACTTTTGACAAGGTTCATTGTATTCATACACAGTGTGACCCCTTGCTCTAACATGGTAATTTGAGTCTATAGAACGAGATAATGTTATAAGAAACCAGGTCAGTTAGTTTTAGAAAATGATGCATGTACCAAAACTAGATTTGGGGTGGGTGGGTAATAGAAGTGGGCACAAAACTATACACTTTTGATTAAATGAAGACAAAACTAATCTGAAATACACTTGTGTATTGACAACTTGCATTTATATAGTATTGTTCATACTGCATTAAGTACTGAATATGTGTATGATAAATCCATGAATTTGAGTATAGATCACATGTTGTAAAATTAATGTATCAGTCACATCCTATTAGAAAACAAGATAATATAAAGAATGGTAGTCCTCTTTGATCTGTATGCCATTGTCAACAAACCTATGTAATTGAACAATTCACTATGATATTGTTGCCAGTAGCACATGGTTACAGTTGTTTGCATAATACATGTTCATGTACTTAAACAGGCCTAGATTTTGATCAGCTGGAAATGACAGTCACCTTGTGGAGGATACCCAAGTGATACGGCTATTTGTAGAGATATAAAAAATGTGAACAAATTTAAAATTAACTTGATATTTAATTTTTGCCTTGTATACCACATTTAGTAGCAATCTTGAGCATAAATATTTTTCCTGCAAAAGGGAAATTTTCATTATCCAATAAATATCTTCAGGTTACCTTGGAAAATGCAAGATTCCATCAAATTCCCTTGTATTTATTTGTTAGGTGCTGACTTCCTTTGATGAAAGACGCTTTATTTTTATTGAAGATTGTAGTTGGCTTGCTTTGATGAAGGGTGCATGTATTATTGAAGTCACCGCTACAGAACAAATTTGGAGGACCAAACAAGTGCCTATTTGTTATTCTGGCGGCGACAACAAATAATTTTAGAACATTGATTGGGACAGTTTTTCTCTCTTGCTAAGTAACTATACAGAATAATCGGTGCTTTAAAGGTAATCAATATCTTTGAACTTTCATCAAAAAATGTTTTCTGGGTAACTTAAATAAAATTAACTGTTGTTTGGTCATTTGTAGTTGTTCCTGTTCCAGCTTTTAAAGGTTGGTTGATTGATTGTATCTAGTCTGATAGCATGACTGTTTGATTGTATCAGCAACATACAGTTCTCGTTTATTGGCATAAGAGAATTATGATGTAACAATGCACTGTTAAGATGCTTTGTCAACATGAGCAAAGGATTCATTTATGTGACAATAGATAGATTCCAATGCATTTTATATCCCAAGTTTTGCAGCTTTCTTTCATGTTGCATTTGAATTTCTCCACTCCAAACCCAATATTGTATAGACATGTTTAAACAGCTAACAAGGTTGTCTCAAATAAATTGCCAGATGGTAAACTTTTTAGCCAAAAAGAAAAAAAAAATCAAAATCTGCAACATTGGGTAAGCCAAATGCAATCCTTAAAAAAAACTTTTAACATTATTTTTCATACTTTAAATTAGAATTTTTTTTCGTGTGTGAGAAAAATACATGCATACACATTTCAATAGCCATGACACAATCTTTTTATGTTAGAATTCATATTAGATCTCTTCCTCAAAATGATAGTAAACTTTTACACATTATTTTTTGTACTTTTAAGCAAAAACTACATATGAAATTTCAGGAGCCATGCCATGACCATCTCATATCTAAACATGTATTATGATGGAGCATGCTATAGCGGGGTCACACTATAATGCATTTTACAAGTTTTTATGTCTCAGATTTGCACATTTTCTGATAAATTAAGGATGTATATAAAACTTGAATATAAATGTATCTAAGGGTAATTTTTATCTATCATTTTCCTTAAATCTTGGCAGCTGCCAATTTGAATACTGTGATTACAGTGTGTTTCTCGCGTATTATTATACATTATCTTGATAAGTATTCAATGTAGTAAAGAATGTATACTAAAACTTTGCATCTATTATTGCAATACAAGTTGGCTCTTGTGAAATCATGTTTCACTTGGTGCCAGGAAAAATAATAATTTTTTTCCCCATATGGAGCCTCCAAGACAGGCTGGGACTGCTGTGGGGCTCCAGAAGGGGTAAAAGAAATGTATTCCACATTAGGAACTTTAGTTAGCTTGATTGACATTTTACTCCTCACATATGTCGTATTTCTACTCACAGGATTATGAACAAATTATGACAATGTACATTTATTCCTGTGATGTTCAAAGTCATTTACTATGAAATATGTGCCTCAGCAAATTTCAGCACAAATATGACTAAAGTTGTTCTTTTTTCTAATAGAATGTTTATATTTTGTATGTGTTTTGCTTGTAGTGTTCAGTAGATGTGTACATAGTTAAAAATTTATTTGGCTTTGATTGCATTTTGAAGTGAGTTTATCTTAAGATTTCTATATTTTGAGCAAGTAACAGCCAGCTATGTCAAATAATGTCCCAGTAGCTCAAAGTTCACAGGCAGAAAAAGAGTTCAGAAATAATTTCCTGCAATAATTTCAAGCAAATTGTGTGGATCTAAATTGACTATAACAATATAGGACAGCAGATTGTGTGTGTGTGTGTGTGTAATGCACTGATAGGTGTCACAAAATGTTGTTTTTTTTTTCTTAATGTACATGTGTTATTTTTGTTTGGTTTACAAGCCTCTTATTTATGAAGAATTAAAGCTTGTTATAGGTTCAAACATTGATTTTAAATTTTAATTTTTAGCTTGCTTCTACAAAGTAAGGGGATAGATTATAAAGCATCAGCATCCACACAGTTCAGCCACACTGTGGGTTTTTCATTCTATCATCCTAGGCTACAGTTCGAAATGGTTTTCATAATACATAGCCATGGAAGAGTGGCTTAACTTTGTACATGTAAATATTTTGACTTTGTATCTTGATGAGTACTACACCTTATCATAGAAGTAGGGTACTGTGATCAATATTTCTTGCATGATTAACTTGGGTGAAATTTTCAAGTATATTTCTCATGCTAGACTCTTATGACTAGATGATTATCTGCATCTCTCTTAATATTATGCCCTTACTCCAAAAACTACTGTGACCTAAATTTCATATTTTATGGGCTTATGGTACAAATATCCTTTCTCAACTTATGACGATAGGATTTTTTTGCATCCTGTGTATGCACTGTCATAATGGAATCATGAAACTTTATGAATGGATGCATCTTGATAAATACCATCACAAAAGTACTGTTACCCATATTGTATGCTTCACTTACTTTGTTAAAATTTTGTGCTTTTACTGTTTATTCAAGATTCCTTGAAAGTACATAATTGTATATTTATCATTTAGTATTATACCCATATATAAAGGTCACTGAGACCAACATTTCACATGTTACTGCCTTTGGTTAAATTTTGGTTTAGGTCTTGACCACATAGATTGTATTTGCTTTTTGTGTGCCTACTGTCTGATCTAGAAGTTTGAAACTTGATTATGGGATTCATCTTTATCAGTAGTAGGTCTTTATGAGGCATTATTCATTCTGGAATCATAGTAATATACATCTCTTTTAGTATCACAACCGTGCATGAAAAGGAGCTCAATGTGACCTATATTTAATTATTCACTATCTTTTGTTACATTTGTGTATTTAAGCTCATGACCACCAGAATGTTTGACATTCTGTGTACATATTATCTTTTCTTGAATTAAAACTTGGTTCAGTGATGCAGCTTGATCAGTGCTAAACACTTTTTGCAAAAGAGGTTTCTGTAATCTATATTTCATGCTTAAGTGATTTGGTTGAATTTGTTTAACTCATTTATTGGTTGCTGTTATGTTTGAATCATGGATTGTTGTTATTGATGCATTACTGTCTGTACTGCACACAATCAGCCCAAGAAGGACATCTAAAAATATATTATGTACATTCTATGCTTTGTATGTGTGTGTCTGTGTGATTTGGATTTTTAATGTAGCTTTAGCAATTTTTCAGTCATATCACTGTCTTCAGTGTGGTAGTTTAAAGTGATTTTATATTTTATTGATGTCTAAGCACAGGGGCATCATGCCGCAGACATATAGCATGATGTCCCACCCAGTCACATTATCCTAACACCAGGCCAACCAGTCCTAACACTAACATCTTAATGCTGAGCGCCAAATGAGGCAGCTGTTAGTACCATTTTCGTAAAAAAAAAAAAAAAGTCTTTGGTATGACACAGCTGGGGATCAAACCTATGACCTCCCACATCTGAGGCGGATGCTCTAACCACTAGGACACCAAAGCTTTGTAAAGATATATATTTGTGATCAACTCATGACAACCAAGATTTGTCCAAGCTGTATACATCCTAGGCATATGTCTGTTTCTGACCTATGCATTTTGACATTGTTTATTTAGTGCTGGACCTTCAGTATCAATGACTACTATTTGTATATTGTTATAAGTTACTCTCTTCAGGTCAATTGAATTTGCTTCTGAAGAACAACATTTATTTTTGAAATAAAAAAGAACAAAATCCCAGGTTTCTATCCACTTAATGCAGTAATTCTGATTTGATATCATTGAAAAGAATTTTCTTTTTTTTTTGTTTTATGTTTTGTTTTATTTCATATATATGTATGTTTGTTTATTTGTATGTATGTATGTATGTATGTATGTATGTATGTATGTATGTATGTATGTATGTATGTATGTATGTATGTATGTATGTATGTATGTATGTATGACACATCTGCACAACAATGGCTAGAGTATTGAGTTGAGGTTAAGGTCTGAAAGGGTAAAGGTAAAATACTGCAAAAGAGCTTGTTAGAAAAGGGGCCATTAAAATATTGCAAAAGAGTTTGTTAGAAAAAGGGGCCTACTCTTTGTTCTCAAGCTCACTTTATACTGAATTTATTTTCTACATGATATTTAATGTTACATTGTTTGCTTGAGACTCACTATCAAATACTTTGTAAAGGCTAGCTAAATAATAGCTGATTATGTTCTGGTTAATTTATTTTTCAGTTTTAAATATTGATTTAAAATATAGAATCAACTTTTGTTCTTATAATCTATGAAAGAAAGAAACTGTTTTTTTGATAAAGTTATTTGGAATTCACATTTGCACAGGTTTTACAGTAAAACCAGCCTTGAAAGACAACTGTTTTGAAAAAAAACCCCACCTGTCTTGAGAGACCAGGTTTCCAGTGTACAGATTTATTCATTTTTAAATGCTATGACCTGTTATGTGAACAATGTATGTATAAACTTTTCAGTCAGGTCCATTTTATATGAAACTTATCAAAGTGGTTCTACTGTACAAGTAGATATCAGTACATGTTATGATCCAAAAGAAGATTGCTTTATCTTTTATGAATTCTCAGCCTTTTATTGTGTTCCATAATTCATTAACCCCTGGAGGTTTTTTTCATTTTTTTTTCTAAAATGCATGTAGGAATTCCATTTTGGAGGCTATTTCTGAATACATCCTAATACATCAACTTGTAAGTCATTTTAGGTTAACCTAATGACTATTTGTGTTAGAAACATCATTTTTCATTGGCTGTTTTGCCTCAGAATGAGCAGAAAGGTAAAAGTTGGACTTTTCTTTTTCGCTAAATGGACCTATCATTTTTTTGTGTTGAGACCACTCTTCATTCTAAATACCCATCTTATCCTACTTTTTGCAAAGGTTCACCTGTCTGTGCAGTTCAGACTGGTCTATCTTAATTTGAGGTCAAAAAGACTAAAATCCAGAAACAGAATTGGATTCTGACCTCAGGCAAATTTCAGCTTGAAAAAAACTTTGGTCCAAAAAGTTGTTTTACCCTGCTGTATTTTGTAGTGCAACTAGACCATCCATATTATTTGGTATCATTGTAAAGCTACATTTGTCTACCTTTGTATAATACCACCCACATTATTATGACCTTGAAGCTACAGAGCTCAGAAGTAACCTAACACCTCCTGCCATGTTAATATGGCACCAGGGGTTAATGAGTTAATAATACATGTTCTGATTTTCCAGAGAATAGCCAGAATATGTCTTTGGTGCAAAAGTTGTAAATTAAAATGGATAGTTTTTATCTAATGGTGGGTATGTGAATGTACATTTTGGTATTATACTACTGTTCTTGAAACTAATGGGTAAAACTGAGAACACTCCAAAAATATAACAAACTTATCTTTTTAGAAGGTTTATTTGTTTTATTTCATAGAAATTGTGCACATAGACCAAAAAGATGCTGCTTAGAAATTTAAAGATTGCTCAGAGCTACCCAAGTAAAAGTCAGCAATGCCATTTTATCTCTATTCATATAAAAAACAAGTTAGCTTAGTTTCATACTCTACATGATAATGGGGCTGGAGTCAAAAGAATGTTGTTAATGATTTATGTTCTGTAATTACAAATGCTCAAAAAGTTGCTTCATTTAGTTCTAAATCCACATGGGTTAAGATGGCAGTGTGTTAAATCCATATGGACTAATATGGCAGTGTGTTAAATCCATATGGACCAATATGGCAGTGTGTTAAATCGATATGAGCTAAGATGGAAGTCTGTTAAATCCATATGGACTAAGATGGTAGTGTTTTAAATCCATATGGACTAAGATGGTAGTGTGTTATATCCATATGGACTAAGATGGTAGTGTGTTATATCCATATGGACTAAGATGGTAGTGTGTTATATCCATATGGACTAAGATGGTAGTGTGTTAAATCCATATGGACTAAGATGGTAGTGTGTTAAATCTATATTGGCTAAGATGGTAGTGTGTTATATCCATATGGACTAAGATGGTAGTGTGTTATATCCATATGGACTAAGATGGCAGTGTGTTAAATCCATATGGGCTAAGATGGCAGTGTGTTAAATCCATATGGGCTAAGATGGCAGTGTGTTAAATCCATATGGGCTAAGATGGTAGTGTGTTAAATCCATATGGACCAATATGGCATTGTGTTAAATCCATATGGGTTAAGATGGCAGTCTGTTAAATCCATATGGGCTAAGATGGTAGTGTGTTAAATCCATATGGGCTAAGATGGCAGTCTGTTAAATCCATATGGGCTAAGATGGTTGTGTGTTAAATCCATATGGGCTAAAATGGTAGTGTGTTAAATCCATATGAACTAAGATAGCAATTGTTAAATCCATATGGGTCAAGATCCTTGAGAAAATGTGCAGATAAAGGCATAAACTGCATGGTGATAAATCCTGCTGTTTTCTGTCATTGCCCCACCAGAAACTTGTTTTGTCAACAATGTTGTTATGGATTGTGGATGATAACCTGATTTCTGTAAGATGGTGAAAATCACTATAGAATGTTAATGCTTCTGTACTTATTCCAAGTTTTTCAGTTATTTTACTGAAAGACATATGAAGTGGCTGGAAGATAAAAAGTTGATTGTTATTATTCTGAAAGAACTAAATGTAATAAAAACTGCACAATATGAAAAAGTAACTCTAATTTTAGATTATTAGTTACAAACTATGAAGTAGATGTTAGAATTTCATCGAGTTTTTTTCACAGATTATGTGAAGCAGTTTGTAAAGTAAACTTTTCAAATAGAACTTTACAAAATTTTGTCAGTCATTATGCCGAAATTCTTTGTTGTTAACAGTTATTGTCAGTGTTTGAAGCAGATATATAATTTTCTACTGTTTAATTGACTTTTATAGTGATGTAGTTTTTATAGGCAATGAAAATATTTTATTGAAACCTTTTATATCGAATTGATTGCAATTTTAAATAGCTGCTTGTTTTCACATTGTTTCAGGCTAGAAATGTCATAAAACATAGCAACTGATGTCTGCTGGCAAAAGATACATGTATTATAAGGAAAATTGCTATCAGTTAGTTTAAACATATTCCTGTCATGATTCCATGTTATTCACATTGGATGGGTAGGGTGTTACGGGAATTGTTTAATTAAGAGTTATTCGAAGCCCCAAAACATTGAATATATTTTATTTACTTGTAACACATACATAATTCTCAAAAAGTTAGATCCATATATGCAGTTGTATAATGCATTGGCAAATTAGGTTTCATGATGTGGTGTCTTTTTTTTTTAGATTTTAAAAAAACAGACTTTTAATCCTACAGTAATTATCTCCTCTTTCACATGAACACCACTGACATAATGATGCAATTCGGTGGTGAAAGGGAGATAACTATCATTTTATATCCTGACTCCACAATTTATTACAGGTCATTACAGATTCTATCTGTATATCCAAAAAAATTTGCTAAATCCCAAATTTGTATAAGCAAGATGACTGTATTATAAGAATTTGAATGGGGACTGATTTGAAAAATACTTTTAAAGAATAAAAAATAGTAAATTTATTATTTGAAATTATACAACTGTGTAAATCCATTTGATCTGTTGTTTGAATGATGGCAACAAAGTCCAGCACAAGTTCATGTTACATCACTAATATGGGCATTGCCATCTGATGTGCCTGTGTTCATCCCTGACCTGTGTTTGACAGGAATTCTTTTCATATCATGGGCCAGCATTAATCATTGACCTATGTTTGATAGGAGTTCATGTCATATCATGTGCCAGCAATAATCCCTGACCCATACTTGACAGAACTTTGTCATATGTCATATCATGATCAATTTTAATCTTTGACATATATTAGACAGAACTTTGTCATGTCATGGTGCATTTTTAAACTCTGACTTATGTTTGAAAGGACTTCATGACATATCATGGGTCAATATCAATCTCTGACCTATATTTGACAGGACTTATGTCAATGTCAGATTATGGGCCAGTGTTAATCATGACCTTTTGTTTGACATGACTTCATGTTATATCATGGGCACAGTGAACTAAAGTTATAAGAATTAAATAGAAGTATAGTAACACAATGATGTGAAAAGTGATATGATTTAATTGACTTGAAAATTCATAGTTTTAACTCATGAATAACGTTTGCAAGAGTCAAGTGTTCAGCTCACTGTTAAGAACTTGTTGCTTATTACTTTAGATTGGGTTATGAACATAACATTTGTATCCAGTTGATTATATACAGGAAATGTAATAACACATGCTTTGATTTAGGAGAATATTTATTGCTTATATTTCTTTTCAAGCTGTCAGTTCAGGGATTGTTGTGGAAATAATCACATAAAACCTTATATGTTGGCACATTAAGATGTTTTGGGTCTAGTTCTACACTACTGTATATACTTTGTTTGTAAGATGAGTCCAACTGCAGAAAAAAAAATCTGCTGTCACAAAATGTGCTGGCAGATCTGGGTCTGTGTCAGTTTGTAAGAAGTAATCAGTAGAAGAAACATCATAGACCTTAATCTGCAGGTGCATTAGGATATGGCAGATCAGTATACATGTTGTTTGCAGTTGGACTTGACCTATAAGTGAACATATACCATATAAGTTGTCAAATGTCTTACAAAAATGCATTCTTCATAGCTTTCCTTTCCATTTTGATAGAGAGAGAAAGAGAAAGATGTTTGCCAGCACATTGTTTTTAAATTTTTTTCATAGTTTTTTGTACCATAAGTGTTCTTGAACAAATTTGTTATTTATGAAATTATGGAAAGAAAAAAATGGTTGTGAATTTTTCTATTGTATGTGCTTTTTGTTTATTGTCAGTCAAGTATGTACATGTTGATCTTTTCATGTATTCTTCCTAAAGTCTCTCCTTTATTACATTAGCCTGTTTGCACATGTCATGTGGGGGAAAAAATCTTGTTTACTTTCTGACCATTTGGCTAGTTTAAAATTCATGAGTGTTTCTGAGTTTTATGAAAACATTAGGTAAAAAATATCTTCAAGAATGTGAATCACAAATATTTATTTATTAATCAGCTGTTTTGGTCACCTTTATAGCCAAAATTAAAGTGAAGTTGACCAGTTCTCATCAGTTGTTAAGTAACAAGCAATTTTGATTTTATAATTTGCTGCTCTTTTTACTTTGTACATTCATATTGGAAACTTTGAGTTTATATCCAAATGCCAGGCACATAGCCTTAAAATCATACATTTGTAACTGACTTAAGATTTTGAGTCAGCCAGTCACTTTTAATATCCCATAATCAGATGCCAGTCACCTTTGATTTTCTATGAGTGCAAAGTAGTCAGCCATTCATTTTTTTATTTCCTATGTGTATGAACCAGTCAACTATGTTTGATTTCCAGTGAGTGGAAACCAGTCAAGCAGTCACATTTGATTTCCTGTAACTGGAGTCAAGAGAACCAGTCATTTTTACTTTCCTCTGAGTAGAAACCATTTAACTATTATGATTTTTTTGTGAGAGGAAACTGGTTAACCAGTATCTTTAATTTCATGTAAATGGAAACAAGTCAAGCAGTCACTTTTGATTTCTAGTGGGCAAAACTAGTCTCAAGCTCAATTTTATGATTTCCAGGCTGAAACTTGTATGACATATAAACATTACAACTAATTTAACTATATGATGCACATAAAGAAAGTTGTATTTCAGGATTTGTTCATGAATAATACTGAAGATAACATTGTTTGTGCCTTGAGCAGCTAAATATGTGTGTATTTGTGTCCTCTGTTTATCTGTTCCAACATCAGTATCCCACCTATTATCTATGCATTTCTCTGTTTTCCAACTCCCATAATAAAAGGTGCCTCTGTCAGTGGTGTAAGTCATTTTGAGTTTGTGTCATGTCTGATGAGAGAGGATGGCTGATTGATGCTGTTGAGATAAGTCTTATTTTACATGGATTACTTACAACATATTCATTAATAAGGTTGAGTTTTTGTTTTTATAAAATCAAGATCTGCCTTCTCATATTGCTACACTTCATGATGTTTCTACAGAGCATGAGTGTCTTCCTGTTATTCAGTGCTGAATAGTTAGGCAAATTGGAGTTCGGTCTAAGAAAAGTTGTACCCCAATGTGTGTAAATGAAGTACAAGAAAGTAACAAATTGATGAAGCATTAGTAGTGGAAGGAATTGTTATGAATCCAGTTATGAAAATTAAATTTGTATACTCTATTTAAATCTATTGTTTTAACGATAAAAACGATTATGGTAATTTTACAAAGCTCAGCTTTATTTGGTACTGTTACTATTATATTGTTCAGCACTTAGTAATAAAGATCTTCAAAACTAGATTTTTTTTTACTACCATAGAATTTATTTTGATTGGTCTAATTTCTCATATTAATAGTATTTAATCAATTGAACATTTTGCTGGGTACATTTTCAGACAGGTTTTAAAATATATATTAGAGTTCATTTCAGTTTAAGACTTAATCAAAGACAGGTAAGAAAATATGCAAATTTGTTAACTAATGCTGTTATGCATAATAATTCTCAGTGCTGTTTCCATGCTTTTTAATGAAATCTATTAAATGGATTGATTGATTTGTTACATGATACTTTTAACATATGAAACCTAATGATAATGAAAACTACGCATGTATTTCAGGATTGCTTTGTGTAAGGTATTCACACAAGGAAACTAAATTCAATGTGTAGGGTTTTTGCACAGAGAAACTTTATTCGTTGTGTAAGGTATTTGCACAGGGAAACTATTCATTGTGTAGGGTATTCTCATGGAAACTATATTTAGTGTGTAGGGTATTCTCACAGGGAAACTATTCATTGTGTAAGGTATTTGCACAGGAAAACTATTTATTGTGTAAGGTATTCTCACAAGGAAACTGTTCATTGTGTAGGGTATTTTGCACATGGAAACTTATTCATTGTGTAGGGTATTCTCATGGAAACTATATTCAGTGTGTAGGGTATTTAAACAGGGAAAATATTCATTGTGTAGGGTATTCTCATGGAAACTATATTTAGTGTGTAGGGTATTTACAAAGCAAAACTACTCATTGTGTAAGATATCCTCACATGGAAACAATTTTCATTGTGAAGGGTATTCTTACAGGGAAACTATTTTGTGTAGGGTACTCTCACAGGAATAAAGTTTATCAATTTCTTTTTAAATAGTTCTCATTTACAGGAAACATTTGCTTTATAAAACTGGTCAGTTTATGTATTTTTCTGAAACTTTTGTCACTATTGGATGAATTTGATATTTATAAAATCAATGCAGATAAATTAATGAGACATTTATTGTTACTGACAATTTTGCACAGGCTCCATTTTCATTGAAGTTATCAATTGCACATCAAAATTGATTGGCTTGAAGAGGGATTTAAACGGATCAGAACATACTGTTCAGAGAGTCTGAGAGGAGTGTGTGACAGTATTGCCTGTCTTATAATGTGACAGAAACGGAAATTAACTTTTTTCCACTCTTTCGAGCTTGTCTATTTGCTGTCTTGTATAATTTTGTCAGTATTTTGTGTTTTTGTGATGTTACTTGCAGCCCCTCATGGTCACTAGTCATTCCTAGATATAATTCAGCCCATACCTCTTTCATTGTTAGTACTGGTTGATTCCAGGCAGTAATGACATCTGCCTAGCCAATCAGTGATGGTTCTTTATTTATGAATATTGTCAATGATATTTCATGTAAACTTTGCTAATGTTGTGAAATAAACCTTTTGATACTATGAAACAGTAATTATTTGTTTAGTTTCTTGCATTTTATTTAATTTGAGCAGATCTAAGGGAAATAAATTATTAATATTAATTCAAGATTTCAGTGGATTTTTTAACACTGTCCACTGTTCACCATAAAGGCCATTAAAATGAAAGCACTTAAATTGAATTGGCATAAAATGGGTGTCCCTAGTGTGCTGTGAAATAAATTTTATATACAGAATAAAATGCTTATAGCAGTGTCATAATGTTAGAAAATAATGCACAGGTGTAACATTTTTTTATTTATTTATGAATATTTCAGATATGTATAGTAATGAAAGACACCAAAGCATCAGACAGATTACATTCAGCCTTATTGCTTTTCTTTTCCAAAATACCCAGATAGATTAGTCAACCAGAAGGGATTCTACAAGGAATGCTGAAAATAAATCTTAAAACCATGGATCAGTTCTGGTGTCTCAAGTCTTTAGTGTAATCAATGTTTTCATTTGTACAGAATCTGATAATTTGTAAATTCCCAGTTGGAAACTGATTATGAAGATATGTCATGGGTGCCAACAGTTAGGATCAAATTTGTAAATTATGATCTAGAAAACAACAGGATACAGGGCTTGTCTCAAGAAAGTGCAACAGGAATGATACAGCTTAATATAGAGCTAGTCTCAAGAAAGTATAACAGGAAATTGTGATACAGCTTAATATAGAGCTAGTCTCAAGAAAGTGTAACAGGAAATTGTGATACAGCTTAATATAGAGCTTGTCTCAAGAAATTGCAACAGGAAATTGTGAAACAACTTAATATAGAGCTAGTCTCAAGAAAGTGTAACAGGAAATTGTGATACAGCTTAATATAGAGCTGGTCTCAAGAAAGTGCAACAGGAAATTGTGATATAGCCTAATATTGGGCTGGTCTCAAGAATGTGTTTTAGGCAATTGTGATACAACTTAAAACAGGTCTGGTCTCAAGAAAGCTTAGTAGGAAATTGTGATCTTGAATACAACTTAATACAAGGCAGGTCTCTGGAACTTGTACTGGGATATGTTGCCCTAAAATACAACAGAATACAGTTAAGGTGTCTAGTACTTTTTGATTATGCTTTCGAACTCAACAGAATATAGTACAAGTCTCTGGAACATGCATTGGGAAAATGGAGTCTAGAAAACAGTATACAGGACAGGTATATTGAGCTTGTACTGGTAATTTGTGCTCCAAACACACACTGGAGTACAGCTACGGTCCCTGGAACTTGTATTGGGAAATTGAACTTTAGAACACAGCATGATAATATAGTGCATGTCTCTTCAATTTGCAGAGGGAAATTGTGCTATTGAACTTGTACTGGGAAATTGTGCTCTAAAATACAACAGGATACAGAGCAGGTGTGTGGAACTTATACTGGGAATTTTTGCTGTAGAACATGACAGACTACATGGCATTCTAGAACATAAGGATATAGAATAGATCAGTGTAATTTGCTGGAAAATTGCATTTTAGAATAAAGCAATACAGGACAGGCACTTTAGAAACAAACATATCTCTAAAAAAACAAGGATAAAATGTAATAGTCTTGAGTAGTTCTCAGCAAAAAGTCATGGATATTCATTGAGGTTGCATCAGAACACAACTTTTTCAGTTGACTGGTGTCAGCATTTTACATCTCAGTAAATCTGAAAAACATATAACATGAAAAGTGAATTTATTTTGTAGTGGTATATGTTCTTTATGTTTGTAGTAGTAGTTACCAGCGGTAACATAAATATGCAAATACAGTACAGAAAAATGTGCATATTTGGACATATAAATGCTACAATGAAAACAAATTGTATTATATGCAAATTGCAGTAAATGGTAACATTTAATTTAATATGTTGACGCTAGTAGTAATTGGTACCAACTGTAACATAGATATGCAGATATAATACAGACAAAAATGTGCATATTTAGACATGTAGAAAAAGTATATGGGGGTCATGTAGCCTCAAATAGACTTCTGTATTAAATTTGGTCGTTTGCACTGTAACCTAAAGATCTATAGCCCAATCTAGACTTCTATGTTAAATTTGATGGTTTGCGATTTGGCGATAAGGGAAATTTTAACATGGGTGGGCCTATAGAGCGACAAGGGGAGAATGGAACATAGCGACACGGGATTGGATCTATCTAGCAACAGAGGAAATTGAACATAGGGAATGTATAGCGACAAGGTATTGGGACTGTCTACGGACAGTAGGAATTGACGTCACGGTACTTGGCACTGGCAACAATGTTGCCAGTGGCTGTCCTCTATTGGTTATAATTGTAGCATTGTTGTAAGTAGCTGTTCTCAGATTGTATACGTGTGTACTCGGTTCCGTTCCATAATTACTATATTCATGTACCCGAGATTTATATATAAAACTTTACCGAGACCTGAAATAATTTTGGCGGCGTTCATAAGTTTGCAGAATTGTAATGATGCTATAAATAACTACACTCAAGGAAAACATCAATGCCAAAATAGATATGACTAAAAATAACGCCAAAATTACGAAATTGTCCCATAATTTAACTTTCTTTCTACGGGCATCCTCGAAGGTTTTGGACCCATGTACGCGCTAGTCAGATCTATCCTTGGCGCAGAATTCGAGGTCGCAGATATCGATCAGCATGATTCTGCCCTTGGTGGAATCTTTAAATCTTTTCTTCGGGCGACCATTTTTTCCCAGTTCCCACTAGATAGAACTCCATACAAAATCTGACATGGCATTCGAGACTCCTCCATACGGATGACATGACCTGTCCACCGGAGTTTGGCTCTCATGACCATCGCTTCGATACTAGTTCAGCCTGCTCTATCCAGCACTTCTAGGTTCCTCGCTGTCTTGCCATCTTCCATTCCGTCTTAGCCGGAAATGTCTTCTTTTTTTGCACATATATATAAATAAAAACTTTCAAGTCGTATTTATGAAGAATTCTATATATCAGGAAAAAAATCCCATTTATTTTACGCGGCTATTCCAGTAAAGAGAGGTATGCAATCTCTTTAAAAAATAATCTTTTAGACAACATATTCTCAGACATATGACATAATTTGCAAAGGAAATATAGTTTTCTTTTATAAATTTCAGGGACAATTCTGTTTTTTCTTTTATCAATTTCAGGGACAATTCGGTTGAGTCCAAGCATTGCTTTCGCTCAATGCAGACCAGGTTTTACGAGGAAATTCTTGAAAGCGCTTATCACATTGATGCTGAAATACATCTAAGCTTTAAATGTCTTTCAATAAAATCTTGGACCAAACCTCGCAACCATAAAGCGCTGTTGGAAAAGCAGTTTTCTTATATAGATTCGCAGTTGTTAAGGGGTTTAATTTATAATCCGTTTACCGAATCCCGATAAGGAAATAATGTTTTTCTTCCTTTTGATCATGCCTTTTCCACTTTTGCAGCGCAGCTCATGCTATCGCTCATTGGGATACTTACCTATTCAGTAGTCTGGGAAATCGGAAAAAAGTGTGGGCCATCTTCTCATTCTGTATTTGTCAAATCTATATTTTTATTATAGTCAGTGGCACACATACAGTACGGTGTTGTGACTGGAATGTTGTACATGCTTTTTGTCGACGGTCTGATGTACTTCTCTAAGGGTTTATTGCCATCTCAGTCTTCAGACAAATTTATTATCTTGTGTAAATCGTGAGTTTCTACGATCAAGATTTTGTCTTTATTTTCTTTAAAGCTTCTTTCAGCATGCAAATGTTGATAACTTGACTGTGCCACAGATTAGTTCTAAATTTCATGTGATTTTGTTTTTTCCTATCTCGTTTCAGGTAAACGTAACTTTGCGGCCGCCACAGGCACAACTGAGAATGGGGATCTGTTTGTAGGTCCACCATCCTAAACGTTTTGTTTTGTCCGATTGATGTGTGTATATATATATATATATATATATATATATATATATATATATATATATATATATATATATATATATATATATATATATATATAAAGTGTAATTTTAAGAGTAGGCGTGTTGAGTGACGCGTAAATAGTAATAGTTATGTTTGGTAAATTCTTTGATTTCCACAAATTCACCCGCCTTTGCGTAATTCGTCTAGATGAAATCTGGTATGGTTTGTGTGTGCTTCATAAATTTTTCTTTATTGTGTCACAACTAAAAATACTGGCTTGGACACATCAAGTATACTGTCTGAAGAATAGCACAGTGCTTAGCAACTTCGCTCCCTCTCCTCCCACCACCGAATTTGTTTAAAATTATGACCAGCAAAAACTGCTCTTTCATTTTGAACTCGATGTGTTCCAGTTCGACTATCTCTTTGGATGAGTATCACAGCTTGAATATTTTCTTCACTTCGTGTTTTAATTTTAGAAATTAGTCGACATATCCAGACCACATCTGTGAGACTGAATCCGTTAGGTTGGTACTATTCTATGACTGGGCTGTACCTGAATTGGTATCCACAAATGAAAGCGAGAAACAATTTCACATTCGCCACGCTTTTTTCAATGCCGGTTTATTGTCGTAGTTTCAGTAGCACTCGTTTCGATAACAAGTTTAAAACACGCCTGACACGTTGGAAACATCAGTTTTCCGTTGCAATTACAAGGTAACACAGAATGGTACAAGTTCGCATATAATCAGTCCTTTTATACCAGTGAATATATTGGCGGTTGGTGTGTTCTGTCGATATATAAGGTCTAAATCGAGAATATTACCAGACTTAAGTTTACATCGAATACACGTCGATATATATATATATATATATATATATATATATATATATATATATATATATATATATATATATATATATATATATATATATATATATATATATATATCTCTCTCTCTCTCTCTCTCTCTCTCTCTCTCTCTCTATATATATATATATATATATATATATATATATATATATATATATATATATATATATATATATATATATATATAATTTTCACTTTTGCGAATAATTTCTTTATACAACTAGCGTTTAGCACTGGTACTTCCTCAAACAAAGCTTCGAGAGACTTGCTGTGTAAGACGTCGTAGTTTTCGATTATGCATTAAATCCGGGGTCTATTCCTTGGTTCGGCCCACATTTTCACTATGCAGTATTACTGGTAGTCTGGTCCCCTACTTAGAATTTTCCATGCGTTGCATTCCGCTATAGAATAGCGGAGTGCAACGCCTGGAGCATACTAAGCAGGGGACCAAACCATATTACTGGAACTTCCCAATAAAAGGTATTGTTCTACTTTCTGTCATACAGGCCTTCGACTTTCAGCCTGTACATTGATAACTCAGTTCCCGTTCAGAAAAACAACTCAGGTGGGTATCAGAGACATTCAAGATACTTGAAAACAATATGTAGGTCGGCCAAGTCTAATCCATGACCCATTAATGTCTGTGTCTTGCGAAGTTTTAAAAAAAAAATCAAAGGAAATACAGTATCATGCCATAGGGGGCCATATAATCCCAAATTTGCCGTAATGCAATTTTGCATAGTACACCATTCGATTTTATTGCTCAAATTTAAAACCCAATTTGAAATTTTCGAAGTGACTTTTCCCAGAAATCTCAGATGACCAGTCAAATGCCATATCACCAGAGTTCTTGTCTGACTGCTTATGTTCATTATATAATCAAAATGCAAATTACAGCTAAATTACAACTTAGCAGACATACCATTATTTTTGTAATATCACTTTTTTTTCTTGTGACACCATTTAATTTTCTTTTCAGAAGAGTTTTGTACCAGGAAACTTATTTTACGTTATGTTTGATTCAATTTACATCTGAATGGTATGTAGTGGCTACAAATCGTAAAGTCATGAATATAAAAATTGCGTACTTTATCTACTCAAAATTTGAAATTAATGCAGATACATAATTGGTTACACAATTCTAACAGTATGGTCACCGATCAATTTCATAATATTTTATAATTTGCACATTTATACCTCAAGTGTATTTGTAAACGTCATCAAACTAACATCGTGATTAAAATATGCATTATAATATTTTCAGAAGATGTTGTATTTTTGATAATATGCCGGTATCACAGTAGCATCTGTGTAGGGTCCGTCTAAATTAATGTTAAAATCATACACCGTAAATAGATTGGATTATCTATTATGTGGTTATTCTTTATAACTTTCATTGATAAATTTGAGGGGAAAAATATGTTCTAACATAATGTACTTCTGTTGTCTTTTCTATTTCATTTCGCTTGATTTTTGCTCTTAATTTTATTCGATGTACTGTTATCCGAACACGCAACTGCCATGTGCCAACATTTTATTTTTATTAGTACACGATATATACTTGTCCTTTCCAAAGGACATTTCCTGTCGACGAAGAAGCACTTAGTGACCTTCGGTAAATCAATGATTTTATGAATACAAACATGTTATTGGTTTTGACTACAGCGGTTTATGAATAATTATATCTATGAGGCTTGTTCGCAAAATGGTTGTTATCATGGAGATCCGTGTTTAAACCTTAATTCGGAAGCTATCCCAGATTTAATTATACTCAAAACTGTAGTGACACGTGCAAGGGTAATCCAAATTAAAAGTCAGTAATCATTTTATTGACTTTAATTAACTTCATCAGATCTAATATCCACAACGATACAAGTTCATAATTTGTATTTTGCTGATTCTAATGAATTTTCACTCATGACATCGCACAGTAGAACATGTCAAGACGGAATCCATCGGCAGCGAGTTTTCAAAGAAGACAGACCAGAGCGATGTTAAAGTAAATAATAACCTAAAGTAACCACCATGACTAAAACAAATACGCTTGAAGTAGTAGAAACGGAACCAACACAAATGCATGCAAATGTGTGTGTGCGTGTGTGTGTGTGTGCAATTATATATATAATTATATATATATATATAATTATATATATATATATATATATATATATATATATATATATATATATATATATATATATATATATATATATATATATATATATATATATATATATATATATATATATATACACTCTCCAAGGACACACCACAGTAGCTGACTTAAGTTGTTCTGGTGGTAGGATTCGAAATCGAACCCCTAACTACAAAAGAAAACTTGTGGTGAGTGGCGCCGTCTCCTTGCCGCACGTAGCTACAAACAGTGACCTATAAATTAAGAATGGTACTGAATTTGACTTCTTCAAGAAATGAAAAACACGTTTACTTTAATTGTCCTGATGCTAGTCATCAATAGTGGACGTTCGGAGCAAGATATACTGGTCATCACTGTTAACATTATTCTAGAACACTGGATGATACTAGTTTATTAATACTGCCAATATATCCAGTTGTTACTAGTATCATCAATATATCCTCTATTTATTAGTATTGTTAATATATCCAGTATTTACTAGCATTGTCATTATATCCGGTATTTACTAGTAATTTCAATATATCTAGTATTTAGTAGTATTGTATAATAAATAATGGTGAATATCTTTTATCTTAAACACCAAAATATAGCAGCCTCGCCACCGCTCCTTCCCTAACAACATGAGAATCATTATCGGGTAGTTCAAGACATTAAACTAAACTTATGGAACTGAGTATTTTAGATGTGTAAAGCTGACGATACTGAAATGCCAGTCTAACAGAATTAGATTCATGCTGGAATTCTAAAAGAGCTCCAATATTATTCTGAGTCATTCCAGTTTTGAATGTATTGTTTTTAGAATAACCTGGAATGGTGCTGATATACTAATAGTATTGATGTTTCATAATGATATAATCCAGAATATCCTTGAATGAATTCCGAATGATTAAAAAATAATGATTTAGTCCAATAGTATTTTATGGGGCACTTTATAATTCCAATGAATAATTTAAATTAATAAAACATCTTAAATACTAGCTGAGTACAGGTAAAATTGATTCAACTAAGACTGATGTTGTGATATCGAATGGTAATAATAAAAATTACATAAAAAAACTATGACACAATAATAGATACGAGTTGAGGCTCAAAAGTTCATTTATAAAAGTCTAAGTTGTCAGGTCTACTCCTACAATTTTAATAAAGACCATGGAAAACACCAGGTATACCAGGGGATTTTGTTGCCAAGGGAAAAACCAATGACTTGAATTCAGATCCAAGTAAGTACGTCTACATCCTAGCAATAATGATCTTAAAATATGATCTAAAATCATAGACTGGAATTAACTATGTAATATGGAGCTTAAAAAATAAAGCAGGTGGGTCAAATTTCTATCTCCGTTATGAACAAAAATTATAAATGCTAGATTACAAGTAAAATTGATTCAGCTAAGACAGATATTAAGATATGGAATTCTAGGTAAACAAGTATTATATAAATGTAATCAAAACACAATAACAGAAATAGGTTGTTATGTGAAAAATAAAATACACATAACAAATGAAACATAGATTTGACGTACACAAAAAAAATTAGTAAAATGAATACCTTTACAATGATACATACATAGACCTTATGAATACATACAGATCAACCCCTAAAGTACAAAACTGAGATTTTGATATGGGAGCCGAACCCTGAACACAAAATGAAAATATGACTTTAGGCCGCTACCTCCGAGTTTTGGCTAAATTAAGTGGGTTGTATTTAAGATTACAAATCATATTGCAACATTTCGTTCAGTCAAGTGTGTGGTTTTATTTTTCAAGTTTAAATAATAGACCAAATTCTAATTGGTCATTTGCTAAATTAACGATTTTTTCAACCTATATTGTGGTAATGCTGGATGGCAGACACGTGTGTGTGCAAAACATTTCAATGCTACGATCAAAGCCATGAGCTGTAAACTTTAGTTTTATGTAGTTCATTAAGTAAACATCTTAAAGCTAATGTTACAAAATCTCTAAGAAGACAACACTGAGCAAAATGATAATAAATAGCAAGGTACAGTATCTGACTATACAATATCAAATTATACAACGTGAGGACATACACAAGTAGGATGTTCATTTTTCGGTCTACAAGTAACGTGTCCTTCTATTTCACGTGGGGAGAGAGAGAGAGAGAGAGAGAGAGAGAGAGAGAGAGAGAGAGAGAGAGAGAGAGAGAGAGAGAGAGAGAGAGAGAGAGAGAGAGAGAGAGAGAGAGAACACCTATTTGTGAATCGTGTGCGAAACAAACTTTTAGAGATTCAGAGGCTGTCTAAGATGATTTTCAATTTGGTTGATTTTGTAATCAAGCATACACCCCTCAAGTGAACCCCGAGTGCTATAAAATGAACACCCTTTATTTGATTGGCGGGGTGACCAAGCAAGTGCACCTGTGTTAAATTGTATGAGTTTTATGAGTTTACAATTACCCATTCAACTATATTTCATCTTTTTTCAATGCATCGCAGACAACCTTCACTCATAGTTATTTTTTTAAAACGCCGATAATGTCAGTCACGTGATATAAGTTTCCATAGATTGATCGAAAGATTCTTGGCAGGGGCTAACCACTCGGCCACTGTCTCCATTTAGAATATAAGGCTAAATAATTAACATGAACTATATCAGCAGCGCTTTTTCCACGGCGAATCACGGGTACATTCGCACTTATGAACAGGCAGATCAAGAATCAGTGTACACGCATTTTATGCAGTGTCTGAGCAGTTCAGTTCTATTATCTCAACATGTATTGAATTTTGCCTGAGCCTGGGAAACCAGCAATCAATTAATCACAGGCACTTTGGCACGTTGCTGGGGACAATGTCTAAATGTGTATCAAATTGAAATCCCGCTAATTCATTATAATTAGCATGAATATTCATTGTGTGATACATGTTAATTTTAGCTTTTAATTAAATAACTTTTAATAATCTGATTTAGTTACACGATTTACCACAATCTTCACTGAATTTGGATGAGTATGAAAATATGTTTCAACAGTTGATCATGAAACAAAATCCTTTATTTCACCCGTCTATAAATTTATTGATCTAACAGGCAGCACATTTTTTTGTGCACTTGCCAGTGCCACCTAGTTTGTCATTTCGCTCGATGTAATAGCCCTTAAAATTTCATGAAGGGTATTTTTTTCTATTTGAGTTCACGTGGTCGATAACTAATCCTTCATTGATGACGGCGTTGAAGCACTCGTAAACAAATTTATAGGTACTTTTTATTGTTTAACTGCAAGAAATTCCGATAGCAATCATGAGGTAGCACATGTTATTGACATTTAGAAGACTTTTTTGTGAGACGACAATTTTTGATGACACCGCTTCCGTTCACTTCGCAATTAGTAAATATTGGGTGATTCTAAAATTCATCGAGATCAACATTTTTTTTCTTCAGCTTGCTCTATATATAAATTTCTCCTCTAATATGACATTATTTTTTCAGCAGAGAAATATATCTTTGAGATAATCTTTGGCGTCCTTGATTCCGATGTCATCGGGATTGTTCATTATCTCGTAATATCATTTAAGATCTCGATATTTTCGTCCACCGCAAGACACAAAAAATTCTTTTCCTTTGGCCACAATTTCGCATTTATGTCAGGCATGGTTTCGGTCCAGTGCTGCCACAGCCATGTGGTAGCCACTGTACTCGCCGTGACAATTTTTTCACAGCGTGTGACTGATCCGATCTTGAGTCATCGACGTTTTTTTTTTTTCTCCTGCCGTATTATTTGGAGAAAGCTCAAATAAAGAGATTAATTTCCCTAATTATATAGCGATGACTAGTTCTATTGTTGCAAAGCATCTGGCGGAACAGTATTTTAGTCTAACCGATATAAAACCAGCTTTTCCAAAGTCGAAAATGGCATAAAACAATTTACTAAATCAGATTAACAAATTAGTAATCGCGAGAGAAATTGAGACATTATCAAAGATCTAGCCAAGAAAAGAAGAGATAAGTTTTTGAACGAGAACGAAAACAGATTAGCGGCGATTAAACCACAACACACCACAATATTTGATAGCTTAACCAAAGATAAAAAACAAGCACCATTGGATCTGCAATAACATGAATTTATCAAAATGGTCAAAATGAGTCTGCGCAAGATGGCACTGTCCATGTCAGGTCAACGTTCAAGATAAACGGCGATGGTATTTGCGCTGATTCAACCATGCACGACAAACAAGCAGCGACTATTATTAATAATCTTGTGGATGACAACAAGTACATAAAATAAAATTTATTGTAGAACATGTCATCGAAGATGGCCCAACATTGATTATTCGTGATAAACTCGACCCTGCTAAGAAATCATGACGACATAACAGCGTTGTCAGAGTGGACAAGAACTCCAAATCTGGTACGTGTACCGAAATAGACAAACCATACTAAAATAACGCGTATCCAGTGTCCGCTGTGGTTTATACACCGTACTGTTTAAACAATTCTGATGTTCTTGCCATGGGTGCAAGCACAGGCACGTTAAATTGTGTGGCTTAGCGTGTGAGAGAACATTTTATTAACTCTAGATTTGGAAATAGATTATCAGAATCACGAATATAAAATAGCATAATCGGAAAAGTCTCTTATCAACGGAGCTAAACTAAATGATGTAGCAGTGTTGGATAAAGACTGAAGTTTCAAATCGTTGTAAAAAGAATTACAAACTAGATTTTGCATAAATCCGACAAACACCGTAGTAAAGGCGCCCTAATGGCAATAGTTGATAACAACACTAGTGCCTGGACTGAATCAGCAACAGTGTCGTCTGGAAAGAACAACACGATTTTATGACGGCGATCTTTTTGTGGAGATTTCTAATATTAGTGCGCGTGACTCTGTATCTGTCTGGCTATTTCACATCTGCTATATGATGAATCAACATTTGAACAAATTGTGCTATTTCTAACAAGATAACAGGATCGTCATTATTTCGTTGAATACCTGGATGGTCTCTTACCTTAGTCCATGCGGCATTGAGTTTTGGAAAATATTTGTCAATCATCTGATCGAGACTCTTTTCATTTTATCGTAATTTCAGCGGCAGTAGTACTTTGGACGAAGGTGGGTTTTCTTCAGTGATCTAACACTAATCTAAAATAATTATATAATCAGGATCACTACTAGCTATTTTGTAAACAGCTGTCATTCAAATACTGCTCAAAGAAAGATCGTAGATTGCGTTTGTGTATTTTCGTATTCTTGCGCAATTGCGCTGGCGATTTCTCATATATATCAAGTAATTGGTTTTTATCCATGATAGCGACAATACCTTCCTCGGTGAATTTATCCATCATGTCGGTTTTAACTTTTTTGTGGGGAGGGGTCGGTATCTCATACAGTCCTCCAGATAGTTTAATGAGTCAACGTTACTTGGAGAAAACAAGTTTGTTTTTAGCCTCAAATTTTGAAACAGAGCGTTGAATGGGGGCCACTTTCTCATCCCTAAAAGGTCACACCATTGTTTTGGTCCGCCTCCTTCCCTCCTCTGCTGCTGCTGATAGAGAAAGATATTTAACGTAACTTTAACAATTTTTCTGTCCTATCGCTACGATGTTTGTAGTGTGACAATTTATAGTGATGTCAAGCACTGGGGCATCATGCCGCAGACATATAGCATGATGTCCAACCCAGTCACATTCTGACACCAGGCCAACCAGTCATAACACTGACCTCTTGATGCCGAGTGCTAAAAGAGGTAGCTCGGAATGGAGAAAATAAATCATGTCGTAGATTTTCAAGACAACGCAATACAAAAAGAATATAACTGTCGATATTTATTTTTGGTTTAATGTTTTCAACATCAAGGTAGAATCTCTTTCAATAAAGTTCAGGTTGTTTTCAGATCAAGATGTGAAATTAAAGATAATCAGTGCAACATGCTCCTCTCAAGAATAATGGGTGGGGGTCTTTTGGTTTTCCGTACTTTCTAAGAATGCAAGATCTTTTTAGTGCGACATTTTTCGATTCAATTCATAAGCTAGAATTTCTTGGAATGTAAGGATGAGAGTTTAAATAGGATTTTTTTTTGCAAAACAGTCAAACTAATTCTACACGTAAAGTCATAAATCAAATGCACCAGTTAAATAAGACACCCGAAATGTGAAACAGGGAGAGCAATTAATCTTCAGATATATATTTATCGTCCACCTCTGATGTGTAAGGTCCATGTTTGAACTCCGGCCGAGTCATACCAGAAACCTAAAAAATGGGTCTAACTGTTGTCTCACTTGGCGCTCAGCAATAAGAGAATAGTGTGAAGACGTAGTTGACTTGATGTCGGGATAATATGCTGGTTGGGACATGAAGCTACATGTCTGCGGCACAATGCCCCAGTGCCAGACATCACTACAATCTACCACACTAGAGACATCGTAGCTATATGACTGGAAAATGTTTAAAGCTACATTAAAATCCAAATCTTACTTGCACTTGAATTAGAAATTGTTCGGAAAACAATTGGACATAAAACAGGTCTCTGGTGCACGAATATCTTCTTTTTGGATTTTGTTTTTATTTTTGTAAGAAGCCACATTCGAATATATTGATCTTGCTTTATTTGTTACTCATCACTTCGAAGTTTATGATTAATAACTCAAAAATGTGAAAGACTTGTACTATAAAACGTTTATTCATTTTGCAGTGATATATCTTTCCGGCACTGTAATTTGTCTTAAAGTGAATACAAAAATACAGAACAAATGGGTCATTTGTTGGCATATTAACGGCACAAGAAAAATAATAATTTCATATTTCAATGAAATTTGAAATGTAATTAATAACGTACAATATAATGAGCATTTTGTACAATATTACAGCTTGGACTAACATACAGTCCAATGTTAACACAAACAAATATATTGTAATTTATACAACTATAAAAAGGTCTAATGCAATGGCAAATATTCGTACGATTATCGTAATGACCAGAATGGGAACTGTTGAATTACTTATCACAATTACTATTTTTATATGGTGAAATGTTGTGTTTTTTGTTAAAAGTAGCATTACACAATGTTCACTTTAACAATTGGAACTAATATTGAGTATTTAAGATACATTATCCGTGTATTCAATTATAAGGCGCCATAACATTTCATGCATTTATAGTTTGAAAGTTACCATTCAGAGGTCGAAAATTACTATGAATTTCTTCGTTAGAACGGACCGAGTTATTTTTAAACAAGGAGACCGCTTCATCATGATGAAATCTAAATACAAGCCACATGAAATGGAACTTTTATCACAGTTACATACAACGTGTGAATTAGGGATTTTTCACACATGATATTGAAATTTTCAACCACCCTTCAATTTAATTCAAAATGCACACTGTAAAACATCGACAGAGGAAATAGAAGTAAAATCTCGATCTTGAAAATTGAACATTAAGGACACACCATTTAATTTAATTCGTGATATTTCTCGACATACGACATCGAAATTTCAACTGAAACTTTCTCATTGGACCAGCTTTTATCCGCTACGGCGCCCCACTGGAAACCATATTTTAACTGGATGTAGCTCTAGAATTTACTGCCGAGTAAATACTTAAAAGTTGGAATCCAGTGTATCACAAAGGAGAAAATAGCCAATTCATAACCATGAGAAATAG
This sequence comes from Potamilus streckersoni, assembly GCA_016746295.1. NCBI lineage: Eukaryota > Metazoa > Mollusca > Bivalvia > Unionida > Unionidae > Potamilus > Potamilus streckersoni. The sequence goes on along the minus strand of JAEAOA010000943.1, from coordinate 752,450 downwards.
TGATCCAAAGAACTCAAGATCGAGTTCTAAATGACATATAATGGAAGAAAATCGTTCAAAATGTAATGCAATTTTGTTGTAAGCCTATCATAGTGTGCAATATCATTAAACCAAATTCAATACACTTTATATCAAACGAACAATTGTATAAACTTTTAGTCATGCTACACGAATTTCATTCAAAACTAATTCGAAGAAAGGACAGGAAAGTAACTCATTAAAGTTAGCTCCAACATACTCAAAGAAATATGCAATGTATCGATATGTATAAGAAAATATTGATAATGTACAAAATAAGTAACAGTTTTAATATACAACGAACTAATGCAATAAGAACGATATGTCTTATAAGGCATACATAGTGTAGCAAAGATATGACTCCAATAAAAATACTTTCACTTTTCCTTTTACGGTCTGTTAAGATGTTATCTGTAAAATTAAAATTAGATATTATGATGTCAAGAAAAATATTACAGCTATGCCTGTATACCAAGATGCATAAAATATCAACGGTTTATTGATGTTTGAAGAAACTCCTACATTTTAATCTTTCAATTTACAAGATCTATAACACTTTTACTAATGCTCAAATAAACATTTCAAAAAGAAACATGGCACAAAATTCAAGATACAATAAATACATAGTGTTTAACGTATAGGTAATGGCACAAAATGCATTTAAAAATAAAATTTGATTTTTTTTCTGATATCATTTAGAGAAAACATTTGGAAATAAAAAAAAATGTTTTGACCAGTTAATCGCACGCACAGTGAAGCTTTTTTAAAAGTAGCATTAAAGGACCATGAATTTTTACTACTGTGGTTAGGTGTCAATTTAATCAAGTATTAAACCATGAAATGACAGGAGTTTTTCTAGATTTCAATTAATCATAAACACGCAAACATTATGTATCTCTCTGTCTCTGTCTCTGTCCGTCTCTCTCTCTCAATAATAATAATAATAATAATAATAATAATAATAATAATAATAATAATAATAATAATAATAATAATAATAATAAAAACGTATTTATTTGTTAGACTTAACACGAAACAAACGTCTCTTACTAATTTCAGTACCATATTCGTGTTAATAAAAGTTACACATTAACAAGATTAATGAATGGCATATTGACGGCACATCCATGACTCACGAAGTGGAGAGTTAAATTGCACATTTAATTCGTTGATTCTGCATTTCGTTGCAGTCCATTTTTATAACGAGGATCTCGGCAATTCACATAGCATGGAGTCGAATTCAACCACTTTTGCTTCTGTATCAGGTGAAGACGATGTGTTGTTCTCAAAAGGGGTTGATAACAAATTTTTAGTCCCATCGCTATTTTTGCAAATAGTTTTATCAGAGTCATTGCATTTTCGCTTTTTTTCGCTTATATAAACATCGACGTTACTATTGCTATTCATGGATCGTCGAACGGGGTCTGCCCTGTTGAATACATTTAAAGATTCCACAAGAAAGGGTCGAAATCTCTTATTGAGCATAAAATAAATGGTAGGATTGATGACGGTGGAGGTTTTAGCTAGAAGAACTGACGGCACGACAAGACGGATGGGTAGAATGCTGACTCTTCCATAAGCGGTCCACATACTTACAACTGCATATGGCATCCACGTGATGAGGAAACCCCAGCACATCGTAAACGTTATCTGAAACAGACGAAGCTGCATTACGCCAAGTTACGTTTTCATAATACTGTCGTCATCTAATGTTAATAAGATTCTTTATTACGTATATCGATTCAAGGACAATAAAAATGTAGACGAGCAATAGTAAAAGTATCACGAACATCGAGAATTAAATCACTGTATCATAACTGTGCAGTTGAGGAAGTCATAAAGACTGGGTGTTATAAAAAAAAATTGGGAAGAAAGCAAAATCAAACAACACAAATGTATTGCCATTGAATGCATTTAAATATAGAGTGATATATTCATACCTTTATCAAATAGTTTTCCTGCGCAGCGATTTTCGTGTCCATGGAGACATTACATGTCCATTTCTTCATCCGGTTTCTTCTTTGCCGGGAGTGCACGAGGATAGTTCCATAGCAACCGATCATGATGACACTTGGAAGTAGAATACAGAAAAGTGCCACAATGGTAATGTAGGACTGGTTGTTATCCCACTGGAGTGTGCAGGATGTTCCATAGGGCTCAACACTATATCCGCCCCATCCTGTCACCGGAATGATGGCCCAAATAAATGCGTATACGTAAGACCCAATAAGTAAGGAACTAGTCATCTTCTTGTTCAGTACATCTGCGAAGAGAAGATTGTATTGTTACAAAGACTAGCCAGTAATCAATAAAATATATTTAACGAACTTTGATATTTTTCAGCAAGTCTATGTCCTCAAAGTTTCATAATGGTTGCAGAGGTCAGAATGTTTTATGCTCAGACAGTAAACAAAGCGGTTTATAATTTACGAAATCTAAAGCTGTGTTCATGCGCTTCTCCCGATTAAATCAAATTCAGGATTATCCGAAGTTCTATCGTTACTGCTATTTTATTTCTGTAGTCGATAAAATCATATTTATAACACCATTTGTAGCACATAACATGTAATACAGAGCAGCCTGCATATCTGAAACCCAGTAAAACCCCATAAATAATAATTTGCCCACAAGAAGCTACAGACCAAAAACGGGATACCAGATGTTTTAATGATTTAATATTTGTTGTTCTTGTTGTTATATACCTTTCGCCAGATTTTGACTCCTCTATTTTGTATAATATATTATTGTACTTCATGCTTGCATTTATTTCGATGATCTTATCTTCCTAGGGTTTCTGTTCATTTTATTATGTTTTTATTTTTTGTTGACATTTTTAAAATTTTTATTTTAATCTGGCATCACTTATCCACCTTATAGCTGATGTTCCGTAAGCGTTACTATACATAATGCACATTGAACACGACAGAAATATGACCTTTTCAATTAATTCGCCTTACTTTAAAATAAAATATAATACGTAAATTATTTTAGTACCTCTCAGGATTAACTATGGATGGATAAAACACCCATTCGCGATAAATGAACTTAAGTAAGTGCCTCATAAGAGTTAATTCTTCATGACTGATCTCATTAAGGACAAACATTGCGAGACGATTTTATTATAATGTATTGTGTCATCTAGATTTGAATAATTATCGTTCTCCTTTACCGTTTGGTTTTAGTCTTATTAGTTTTCAATTTGTTTTCTTGTTTTCAATGAAGAATTCTTGCCTTTAAACGTGAACATTTCATTGCATATTAGTTTTACCTCTTCTCTTCAGATTTAGTGTTCATTTATTGTATTTTAGTTCCTTGTAAGACATGCCAAGGATTAAATATTTTTTTTCTATTCAGTCTCAGTCGAAAATTCTCTCTCTCTCTCTCTCTCTCTCTCTCTCTCTCTCTCTCTCTCTCTCTCTCTCTCTCTCTCTCTCTCTCTCTCTCTCTCTCTCTCTCTCGTTTTTTTCCCCCTCTCTTATTATGAATTTTGTGTCAGCAGTTAATACTAATGTACTGATGTTTCCAGCACGAAACTGATGTCATGAGAAACGTGTGAAATTATTCTATGTATACAGTTAGTTAGATGGCATAACCATAGAATATAAAGCTTACACTGGAAAATGTTTCTGATGAACATATTTCCAATAACGTATATCTTAACTTTATGGGAAACAGCGTGATTTATTAAATAAAACCTATTTTAAAATAATTTCTTCTTTTTCTCTCAAAATGGAAAGTATTTTAAAAATAATTAACACGACTCTGTCATCTACTATATATATATATATATATATATATATATATATATATATATATATATATATATATATATATATATATATATATATATATATATATATATATATAACTTTTGTAATCAGTTGCCATTGCAACTATTCTCATATTTTTATATTCTTTTTTAAATTTGCATTCAAATGATTTATTTTCTTTATATATTTCAATGATGTTCTTCTTTACTTCTATATTTCAATTACATTGTGCCACGGTGGCCTAAGTGGTTGGAGCATCTAACTATATGCGGAAGTTTTGTGTTAGAATTTATCGGCCTTGTTTCAGGATAATGTGACTGGGTGGGACACCATGCTACGTGTCTGCGGCGCGATGACCCAGTGCTAGACATCAATATAAACTGACACACTTTGAACAATTTTGCAATGAGACTGAAAAATCACACACATATTTTTTTAAAATCTTTATTTCAGTAATTCTTGTTTCCCTATGGACTTCTTTTACTATATATTTCAATATTGTCCTTGTTTAACTTTGTATTTCCGAGATTCTTTGCTTTATTTTATATTTCAAATAATTCTTGTTTTACTCCATACTTCAGTGATATTCTTTATTTACTTTTAATCATGAATTGTATTCGTGATTCGATTATATGTATGTTAATTTAAAATTAGAACACACCCTTATTAAATTGAACAATTTGGGAAGATCACTAAAGATAATCTTAGCCAGATACAAAACATAAACATACAACCCGTCTGTAATTTCTGGGTGACTATAAAATGGAACCTCTCAGATGTCTGAAGTTACTAATTTCCTTTATTTCATTAATTAACAATACAAGAAAATTGTAATCTTCCTGAAGCCTATGAATAGTTAATTATTTGATAATGAAAATAGATCTAGTACTGAATCGATATGACAAAAGTCAGTCAGTGATTGCCGTGTAGCCTCGTAGTTATGGTTCTACTGACAGAAACAAATTCCGAGGGATATGTGTCATAGCGTATCTTCAGTGAAGTACAGACGTTTTAACTGATTTGAAGGTAATTAGTCACTCGAGACAATCTACTACAGACTCACTAAGTGGATAGCCCGAGTTCACTTTTTGTTCTGCTCCAATATGTGAATGCTACTTTGTCGGTTCGATTAGTGAACTACAAACACCCAACTTAAATTGTGAATATTTTGCCTGCGGAAAAAAAAGAAGTACCCACTCGAGTTCTTAAGAAATCGCAGATCATTTGTTTGAATGAAGTTTATTTATGTTTCCGGTTCAGTGACACAACTGATAAATGAAACACACTGTGTAAACTAGCATATTTCTGTGATACGATAATTAAAGGACCGTGTGTGTAAACAAAAGATTTTGACATCGTTGGTAAATGGAACACGTGGTGTAAAATATAGCAGATTTGTATACGATTGGTAAATGGAGCACAAGTTTTAAGCTGAAGAAGATTTTTGACACCAGTGGAAAATGGAACATATTGTAAATTAAAGAATGCTTAAATGTATTTGTAAATGGAATACACGGTGTAATTAAAACAGATTTTGACACAATTGGTAAATTGAACACACTGAACACTAAAATTTTGACACAAATGGTAAGTTGAACACACTATGTAAACTATATCAGATTTTGACACAATTGGTAAATTGAACATACTGCAAATGATATCAGAATTTGACACAAATGGTAAGTGGAACACACTGTGTAGCCTATATCAGATTTTGACACAAATGGTAAATTGAACACACTGTAAACTATATCAGATTTTGACACAAATGGTAAATGGAAAACACTGTGTAAACTATAGCAGATTTTAAAACAAATGGTAAATGAACACTGTGTAAACTATAGAAGATTTTGACACAAATGGTAAATGAAACACTGTGTGAACTATATCAAAGTTTTACACAAATGGTAAATGGAATACACTGTGTAAACTACAGCAGATTTTAACACAAATGGTAAATGGAACACTGCAAACTATAGCAGATTTTAACACAAATGGTAAATGGAACACTGTGTAAACTATAGCAGTTTTTAACACAAATCGTAAATGAACACTGTGTAAATTTTAGAAGATTTTGACACAAGTGATAACAGATTTTGACTCAAATGGTAAATGGAACGCACTGTAAACTATATCAGACGTTAATGGACGTTAACATATATGCATTATCATTTTGACTACATAAAGCATGTCATTAAACTTTAGCTTTTACAGATTAGTCAGATGTACAGAATAGGTGCAGTTATGACATTTCATGTCGAAATTATATTCGGGGAAATGTCAAGTAATTATTAACTTCTATTTTAGGTGTTCAGATTCAACTTTGTCTTTACAATTCCATTTCAAAGAATTGTTAAAAAGATTTTATCATCATGTTGGATTAGATAACTTGCATGCTTATACTCTTTTCAGTAGTGAAGGCATTTCATATATGACCATACTAAAGCGAAATAGTCACGATCTTAAAATGGTGGAGACCAAGTCACACTGTAGTTCTCTTAAGAGTGAGGGAAGCAAGCTCGGATTTTAAAAAAAAATGTTTGTTTAAATTATTGTTATGTATATGGGATTAAATTGCTTTTGTGTAAGGTTTAAATTCTATTTATTTCTCTTTTGTTTCATTGTATTTAATTGCAATGAATATTTTTTCTCTTATTCGGGATTCTATTTTTAGTAGTGAGATATAATTTTAGCACAAGCTTTGTTTTTTTAAGACGAAATAGTAATATGTGAGGGTTGGCATTTAGTTCGCCTTACCTTGGTAACAAATCAACAAGAATTTAAATTGATTGATTAGCATCACGGACATACTTTCTCCGCGTGATCAGTGTTTATAAACAACTTATTTCTATGATTGGTTTTTAAGTCGGTCATCTCTGGACGACATGTCAAAACTAGCGTTTTAAGTGACTGACTACATGACCAATTTCGCGAGATTTGATGTGATATTTTCGAGGTTAATAACGAATTCTTAATATTTGTTTACGCAGAGTCATTCAAAACCTTGAAGAAACATGGTGTTGTTTTTAATTTGTTGCCAGAATATTTTATTTTTTTGTTTGAATTTTTGATTTAATAATTTAATTTCCTGGAAGTTGACTTTCTCATAAAAAAAATCTGAAAGATATTCAAGTAAATTAATTCTGGAATTATTCGGAAACAAAGACTTTGATTCAAGTGAGGAATTATTGTTATTCTAACATTGGACTACATCTGACGTCATCACCCTCCATATTTCTACGTCGTCTAGACTCGACTACGAATTCTTATAGGACTATTTAGTGATAAGACTTGTGTTTCTATTCTTAGACTCATATTTGGATTATATTCGTCAACTGTAAGTCCTATTTACCAATTTTTACATTGTTGTTTAGATAAATAAATTGTTTTGTTAAAATTTACAAAGCTTGTTGGCTTTCACTCTTTTTTCTTTGTTACTGAGTATGAGCCCTTCTCACGTAACACTATCTTCTGCACCATTTTGTTTTCATGTCATTATACTTTCATAACGTCAGAATAAACAATTAACGTGTCATCTATAACAATCACTTTTGAATAGTTGTAGTCAATAGAAACCGAATAGTGCCTTCAATATTTTTTTCATTACAAAGTTGCAGAAATAACATTGCAGATTAAACGTGCATACAATTCGTTGATGAAACATCGTCGTGTATTTTCAAGATCTCATGCTATTAGACTCTACTTTGCATATATATCATAATGCGATCCGCCAAAACTTTACCAATTTAAGAAGTATCACTTCCTTCAGCTCTGGGCACTGAGTCTTATAGGAATACAGGAATAACTAATTTTCTGCAATATACTAATTTAATAAAGGTTGTTACATTTCTGCACAAAATTACCTCAAAGTAGCTTCCCTATTGACTTGGGTGAAGAATGTCTATTGTTGAGTACTTTACAAAATAAATGTTGAATCTGACATTATAATGAAACCATTGAAAATGATTTACACAATAAATTTCAAGTCTGACATTATAATGAAACCATTGAAAATGCTTTACACAATAAATTTCAAGTCTGACATTATAATGAAACCATTTAAAATGTTTATGTCTCCAATACTTTTCCTAAGCTGCTTTTCTTTCTCGTGACACAGTGTATTAACCCATTGCTGATATTGCCATTCAAATATTTAACGTATTACGAAAACTAGCAAGGGCCCTCTCTAACAAGCCTGGCTTCTAGTCCTTGGATTATAATATTAATAAGACAACTTATGGCTTCTAGTCCTTGGATGATAATATTAATAAGACAGCTTATAACGTCTAGTTCTTGGATGATAATATTAATAAGACAACTTATGGCTTCTAGTCCTTGGATGATAATATTAATAAGACAACTTATGGCTTCTAGTCCTTGGATGATAATATTAATAAGACAGCTTATAACGTCTAGTTCTTGGATTATAATATTAATAAGACAACTTATGGCTTCTAGTCCTTGGATGATAATATTAATAAGACAGCTTATAACGTCTAGTTCTTGGATGATAATATTAATAAGACAGCTTATAACGTCTAGTCCTTGGATGATGATATTAATAAGACAGCTTATGGCTTCTAAACCTTGGATGATAATATTAATAAGACAGCTCATGACTTCTAGTTCATGGATGATAATATTAATAAGACAGCTTATGGCTTCTAGACCTTGGATGATAATATTAATAAGACAGTTTAATTATTCTAGTCCTTGGATGATAATATTAATAAGACAGCTTATTAATTCTAGTCCTTGGATGATAATATTAATAAGACAGCTTATTGATTCTAGTCCTTTGATGATAATATTAATAAGACAGCTTATTAATTCTAGTCCTTGGATGATAATATTAATAAGACAGCTTATGAATTCTAGCTAGTCCTTGGATGATAATGTTAATAAGACAGCTTTTAATGTATAATTTATCGTCTCAATAATCTACTACAATACGAAACTCGATGAAAATCGCATAATGAATAAATTATATCATATTATTCCCCATTTTAAAAACTAATATCGCATTCTGAATTCTGAATATTTATCTGCATTTCATTAGCGTCGAAATTACAACAACTTCCGCCAATATATCAGTCTATAAAATGTTGTATTAACGACAAATTATTAATTGAATAAAAGAGATGTTTAGAGGTTAAAATTAATGCTGGTTTTATTAATTATAATAAAATTAATGCTGGTTTTATTAATTATAGCTCAACGTACATGACAACAACATATTTTGTAATTTACTTAGTGATTTTAAGGCTTTCATCCAGTTCCAATTCTTTTATCTCTTTCACTCCACAAATTTTGTACGTATAATTGTCCGTTTGGAGAGAATATTTATTTCATTTATCAAATATTTTGGATTCCAAATTTTTCTCTCTATTTTCTCATTTCAGTCACAAGTAATATGCGAGAATTCATCACAGAACAATAGAAGAATATCCTACAGCTAAATCTGAATTAAATGCGTTTTATTTAACTTTTAACGAATAACAACTAAACATACCAACGGTAATGACATATAAAATTGCCATATACCAAACACTTCGAAAGTCATTTGCAATGTATCCATGTGTGCTTGTATGTATAGTTGTGCATGAATGTGTTTAAATATTGAATGAGATACGTAGCTTAAAGCAAGCACGATTATGCTGAGAAAGGAGAATTGGTCTGTAAATAAAAATTGTAAACATTATCAGCGAAAAATGCTCCAAAGCTAATTGGGACTTAGTTAAGTAGTAGCATTTTTCAGCTTATTCGCAAAACAATGATTTGGTGGTGGTGGTAGTGGTGAGAGGAGGGGTAGAGACATTCCAAAAGCAGGCAAATGAGCGATATTTTTTAATCTACCGGAGGATTAATGGATTTCCACATCATAATAAAAATATATAGGTGCTCTCTATAGTATAAATTTTTTTGATGCCAAGAACTTCCAGAATGAATTTCAAAACTTATATGATTAAGATAATTTTGTAACTTAAGGATTTAATTCTGGATATATTTTGAGGCTTAGATCTTGATTTGAATGAACAAAGATGATATGCAGGAGTTTAGGCAAACATGATCACTTTCAGTGCGTGTAGTTCATTGTAGTAAGTACCAAGACCAGGTGTGACATAATGTGATTGTCTATTACATAGCAAATGCTTTTCTTTACCTGCAACAATTAACAGATAGTAAACACAGCGATAATTTATAAACGAAATTTCTGAAACAAAAAAAAAAAAAGCAATCCAGGCATCTGGCCTACTGAATCGTATGCTATTGATAAAAGACTCCATTAATGCTAATATTTGTGTGAGTCTGTTTTATTTAAGTAGTCTGTGTGTAGAGGATGATGTGGACATCCTGCCATATACCAGCACTACATTAATCAATGCTAAACTTAGTGCTTACACTGAACGAAACATTAGAAAGGAAATGTATAAATCAAAATGCTGATACGAAATTTAAAATCTTTGTATTTCTGATTTTTTCTGGCAAAGGAAAGCAGGTTGCTTAAATATAAATATGAGTATGTGTGTATGAAATTATTTTGTGTTATTTAGGCCTATCAAATATCATTTATTGACTAATCCTGAATACAAATCATATGGCGAATAACAACCATTTCAAGCGTACTGGATCCACCAAGGGATCACGTATGTCAGGGATTGATTAAGATAGATGCAATAAACTGACGACGAACAGTCCGAACCTAGTAACTAACGATCTTGAGCGCTTTCGACTCCTAATGACTCTTTTTCAAAGGCAAATACAAAACATATATAAAACAAACAAATAAAGACAAAAACGTTGTGTTTGTAAACCTCTACATGGCTCTGTCCACGTGACTTAAAACTATAAATACAACCAGCTTGTATAGACTTGTAGAGGATGCTGAAAACTGTGTATAATTCCCTAAAAGTCTACAATCCAAAGCGACACTTATTACTGTTTTGTACATTTATGTAACGCAGATTATATCCCGGATATTTGATTCTATACCAAATATTCTTATAGTAAAAATTGGAGGATACTAAGAAGATTTAGAAAAAGTTTAATTCTACTAGTGCATAGTTTTCTTTTTCTAGTCTTCTTGGTTTAGACCAACCTAGGCAATCTGGACCCTGTGGCGATAAAAGATGCAAAACCTGTCAACATATGATAGAGATCAGGACATTCACTAGCACAGTGACTAAAGAAAAACTAAACATACATGATCCAAACAAAACGTGCCAAACAGAGAATGTTATTTATCTCATCACATCTAAGATCTGTAACCTTCAGTACGTCGGAGAAACTGAAAAGTTACACAAAAGGATAAACCTTCATAGATCTGATTGGATGACAAAAAAGCTGAACAGAAGACCGGTCGCAGAACACTTCTCCTGCCCTGGTCACACTTTCAGTGATATAACACTTATTATAATTGCTAACAACCACAGCTGGAGTTCCGAAACCAGGAAGGAAAAGGAATCATACTGGATACGCCGCCTTTGAACGTTGCAACCAAGCGGTCTAAACCAAGAAGACTAGAAATAGAAAACTATGCACTAGTAGTATTTAACTTTTTCTAAATCTTCTTAGTATCCTTTAATTTTTACTGTAAGAATAACCGGTATAGAATCAAATATCCGGGATATAATATGCGTTACATAAATGTACAAAAGAGTAATAGATGTCGCTTTGGCTTGTAGACTTTTAGGGAATTATACAGTTTTCAGCATCCGCAACAAGTCTATACAAGCTGGTTGTATTTATAGTTTTAAGTCACGTGGAGACAGCCATGTGGAGGTTTCTTTGTTTGTTTTGTATATGTTTTGTATTTGCCTTTGAAAAAGACTCATTAAGAGTCGAAAGCGCTCAGGCTAGTTAGTTACAAGTTTCGCACTGTTCGTCGTCAGTTTATTGCATGTATATATATATATATATATATATATATATATATATATATATATATATATATATATATATATATATATATATATATATATATATATATATATATATATATTGGTTACGAGCTGGATTTAAACGGCCTACAGTATAATTCTGACGAAAAAATACAACAAAACAATCAGATAGACTGGTAGCAAATTTTCGTTTGGATGAGAAATAAAAACTTTTCACTATGTGGCAGCTTTTACTTCGAACGATTTTACATCAAGCAAAAGAGCGTGAATGTGAATGCTTGTGAAAACGTCGTAGGGTACCAACAATGCATCAATTACAAACAATGAACGTTTTGTGTATCATCATGATATGGGAGGCGTTAAATTTCATGAAAAGGGAGGCGTTAAATGTAAAGTATTTGATGGATGTGCCTTATGCGAAACGACGAAGTTAATGGGAGATAACTTGTATACCTCGTAGTAACATAGTTATTGTTCGTTTACCTGTATGGGGATGGCATATATGGATGTATCTCACGACGCTCATTGTGGTTAGAGTAGTGATACTGACGAGGCCAAAGTAAAACCCCAGAAATCCGTAAATGGTACACCCTGAAAAGAAAACGGATCTTTTTATGACTGTGATTACTTCTTGGTGCTCGGGAAGTCATGAACACAATCAATTTGTTGATATTTGTTTTCAATACTCTGAACACACCCCTCATTGGAATATCTACAATTAAAATTGTGTGATGATTCGTGTTATTACTTCAATTAAACCACATCTGAACATAATAGTCTAAAGGACATTGAAAACAGCGCAGACATGGTACACTTCTTCAAGAAAAACAGAAGCAGTTTATGATACCAGCGACGAAACGACGAGACGTACACCACTACCGGAAGTAGTTATGCGTGTTCAAAAGCTGATTAGACCTTCCTACCGTTAAGGGCCCTGATAGCTCGTTGTCGTAAAGCGATTCGAACATAATTATCAAACGTAGTAAAATTTAAGAAAAAAAAGAGCAGCGATTCATTGATCAGAAATCGTTTTAATTTAAACTATGGGAAGGAAAAAAAGCCAAAATGGTAAGACGCATGATTGGTGCTGACATTTGAGAAATTACCATAGTGAAGGCATTATTTTGTTACAAAACAATTCTTGACACCTAGTGACTGAGTGGTCTAAAGCGCTCGCCTTTACCGAGCACTGCCACTTCACCTCTGTCCGTGTGGGTTGAGTCTCGGGCTTGGCAGAATTGCTTATACAAGAACACGAGGCTCAATCGGAACGTTGTCGTTGAAATTTTAATCTCTATGTCCAGACTTCCAATTAAAATTGATTGTCATTGAAGTTTCATTTTCTAGGTCTAGATTTTAGATTAAATCTTTTGCATTAAACAGTAGTGGCTGAAAGTAATATTTTCTGTGTCGAGGTTTTTGATGGTGTCGTTTGCATTACACAAAGGTGGCTGAAATTGTAGTGTCACAAGTCAAGAATTCCTTATTTACGTATTGGTTCAAAGAGATTATGTTCAAAGTTTCATTTCATATGATGAGTGCTTAGAGTGTTTTCATCTGTTCCATTACATCGTGCTGGTTGAAAATTCGATGTCTAATATCTAGTTTTTAGATTGTATTTTCTGAATTAGACGGCGATTATTGAAATTTAATAACATATATCGAGTGTTTCAATTTAACATGTTGAATCACATTGACTGTGCTGAATGTTCCATTTCGTATGTTTAGTTTTTAGATTGTAGCTGTTGAATTACACAGCGGTGATTGGACATTTTATTGTGATAGTCAGAACCGTTATTTTTATATGGTGAAATGAATTTTTGGTATATAAAGTAATATTACACAATTTAACGATTGAAAATAATATCGAGTAATAAGATGCATCATTCGTGAATTCAAATTCAAGCATTTACAGTTTGAAAGTTGACATTCACAGGTTGAGAATTACTATAAATTTCTTCGCTAGAAGTCGGTCTCGTGAACGGACCTCGCTATTATTAAATAAGGAGACCGATTCTTGTTGCTGTGAAATTTAGCAGATGAATTCTAAACATGAAATGGAGCTTTCATAATAAACGGTTACATACAACGTACGAATTAGGGATTCCTGACATATGATATTGAAATTTCAACCATAATTGTGTAGTGCAAAATATACACTGTAAAACGTCGACATAGGATATATAACTTTTAACCACCACTATATAATTCAACATATAAAATCTAAACTTCGATCTAGAAAAAAAAAGAACTTTAAGGACATGTAATTTGGTCCAACATATGAGATTTGATTTCTCTGCATACGACATCGAATTTCAACTGCAACTTTCTCATTGGACCAGCTTTTGTCCGCTACGGCGCCTCAGACAAGAAAGCTTGCTAGCAGCTTCCTATTGGCCGGTGGTTCATCCTGGGGTTTTATATAATTCTTCCTCCACCAGTTAAACTGGCCGCCACGTATATCATATCATGCTGAAAAATAGCGTTAGATCAACATTAACAAGATATAGGCACTAGTCATGATCAGTTAATAAAAGTATGCAATACAATTTCGTGCAAACTCAAGTTGTTCTACAGGACCTGACCAAATCATTCCGTAAAGTCATATAGCTAGTTTTGAAGGAATACAGTTCCCAACATTTGGGACAATTATTAACCAGTAAGGAACTCCCAACATATATTTATTCAGGATAATGTTAAGTAAAGTACATTGGAATATTTTTGGAAGGTTTGAACAATAAGTCAAAGGAAATGTGAACATATATTTTAAAAATTTACCTATCTAGATATTAACATGCTTTTAGTAGATCTATTAAAAGGTGAAAAAATTAAAATAACCGATTTTTCTTGAAATATTTCAAAACATTTTACAGAAAACGCCATTCATTACATATACAAAGAAGCTTGAACGCTGTGATTTCAAAGGATGCTCAAAGGAGCAAGGGATTATCGACGATACGGATATTGCATCACACAATATTTTGGATGTGATATCTTTATTGTGTCAGGATTTTCCAGGACTAACAGGTATAACTACACTAAGTGGGCACTCTGTTGTTATTACACCCTGCCTCTGTTATTACACTCTATCTCTGTTGTTATTACACCCTACCTCTGTTGTTATTACACCCTACCTCTGTTGTTATTACACCTACCTCTGTTGTTATTACACCTACCTCTGTTGTTATTACACCCTACCTCTGTTGTTATTACACCCTACCTCTATTGTTATTGCACCTACATCTGATTTTATTACACCTACCTCTGTTGTTATTACACCCTACCTCTGTTGTTATTACACTCTACCTCTTGTTATTACACCCTACCTCTGTTGTTATTACACTCTACCTCTGTTGTTATTACACCCTACCTCTGTTGTTATTTCACCTACCTCTGTTGTTATTAAACCCTACCTCTGTTGTTATTATACTATAATGTAGTCTCCAGGACATGCATGCACATTTTTTAAATTAGATTTTTCAGGAATATATGCTGACCAGAAAAAATGCTACTTGTATTCAGGAAGAAATTATCATTTCGGTTAAATAAAAGATGCGATATTTATTGAATGTAGTCTTTTCGCTTTTGCTTAAACTGACAAAGCAAGCAAGTAGACGTTTTCTTTCTGCTGGTCCAGTAAAAGGCCACTTGTACTAAAACCATCGGTCATTTCTGCAAAATGCAACAATACGTACCAAATAAGACATAGGCTATGTTGATTTCTTAATTTGCTTTTGAATAAATTAATGGCAAACTACTGTCAAGTATAATTCGACTTAAACCAAATGCTCATAATTTTAATACAAATGTAGAAAAGAAGTGTGGATATACAAATACACGGTATCTTTTTGCGGCCCAAAAGAACAATCAGTCTTATTTTCATATTTTTTCTTGAACTATCGTATAGCATGCTGATAGATGACACGATTACTTATTTGGCTTTAGAAAATGTAGGTCAGGGCTCAGGTTAGACAACATTACTTCAGGTTTCTGTCGATACACAAACAATCCAAAAGAAAACAATTGTCACTGTGAGAACTTGGTGTTTGCTATCACTGGTGACGATGAGGTTGGAAATGGTTGGGAAAGAGAGTTGCCACTGTCAAAATTAACGATGATTAGCTTAATTATCGTAAATCATTATTATTGAATCTTTCTTCATACAAATTACAAAATAATATTCATCTGTTGTCATTGTGCAAAATTTTACAATGTTGTGGATAATAAAACTACTTTGACATTTAGCTGACATTTTGACAATACAACGATTAACTTCACAGAATATTCTGCCAAGTTCGACAACGATTTTGAATACAATCATCTATCAACTTTTGCAACAAACGGCATTTAGATACCCGAGGAATAAATTGCTACGCAAAATGTATATATGTATATAAATATATTTAAACGGTGGTTCAAATTTCTCAGTAACGTGTGTAATGGGTACGATCTATGTTAGATGAAACCACAAAGAAAACTAGAGAAAGAACTACAGACCTATAAAGCATTTTTTAAATGCGATCACAATTAAATTAACGTAGAAAACGTCATATCTATTTACTAACTATTACTTGTATCAGATAAATTATGTTAGTAATAGATGAAGAATGATTTATCAAAAGTGCAGTCAAATAGAGATACGGACAAGTACACAATTTTCACTTATTCTCTTTCTCTTACCAATGTTCCCGAAAACCCAAGTGTGCTGGAATGCTGACGTAGTACTGAGAGGATATCCGGCAGCAGGTAAGATAACGTCACTTACAGCCAGGTTAAGCACGTAGTAGTCATTGGTAGTTAGGAAAGACCACTTCCGGTAAAAGATATACAATATTAATCCGTTGAGGCTAATTGACACCAGACCTATGCAGACAAAATGAAATCAATAATACGAAGGGTAAAAACAGAATGTGTCATATGTTGTATGTGTGTGTGTGTGTGTGTGTGTGTGTGAGAGAGAGAGAGAGAGAGAGAGAGAGAGAGAGAGAGAGAGAGAGAGAGAGAGAGAGAGAGAGAGAGAGAGAGAGAGAGAGAGAGAGAGAGAGAGAGAGAGAGAGAGAGATTTTTTATCGTAGCTTTAACATTTTTTCAGTCATCACTACGATGTCTACAGTGAGGCAGTTTTTAGTGATGCCTAGCACTGGGACATCATGCCGCGGACATGTTGCATGATGTCTCGCACAGTCACATTATCCTGACACCAGGCCGACCAGTCCTAACACTAACCTCTTAATGCTGAGCGCCAAGCACGGCAGCTGTTATTACCATTTTTTTGGTAAGTCTTTGGTATGACTCGGCCGGGGATCGAACCCACGACTTCCTGCATCCGAGGCGGACGCTCTACTAGGCCACCGGAGCGGTTCGTGTCACAGGCTGTTTGTTTCTATCGTCTTTATTTATCCACCCAACCAACCTTGTTCTCAGTTAACCAAACGTTTTAATTTATTGACATTATTCAGATATATCAAATATCGTTGGAGCATATCTACATAAATAATGTATTATTCAGCTGAATAATGACATAATGTACTAATTATTCTAAAACATTGTGTGATGCGTGAAGTGTGTGTATTGAGAATATATGTGTGAAGGATTAAAGTCTTGACAACGACATTACTAAAATGACCATTATTCGTTTGTATCAGTGTAAATGTGGGGTACAATTATTTCGATATATTTGCAAATTTCAGTTACTCTTCTGCACAGTACTTAATAATTAAATAATGAAGGTCTGTATAGATGAATAAATTGGCTTATACTTAGCAAATATTGTTGCGGATGGATGAAACTATTACCATCAGCAAGGAAGCATGGAAATTACATGTTCTTTTTACCCTGAACCGTTTCAACGGCACACATGATTTTACTAGATACGATACACTTGCATTGAAAAGTGGGTCGTCGAGACTATTTATTTAAGCTATTTTAACTGTAATAGTAGTAGTAGTAGTAGTAGTAGTAGTAATAATAATAATAATAATAATAATAATAATAATAATAATACAATAGTAATAATAATAATAAAATAGTAGTAGTAATAATAATAATAATAACAATAATAATAATAATTATAATAATAATAATAATAATAATAATAATAATAATAATAATAATAATAAAAGGACAGATTTTCAAGTATTATACTTAATACACATTACTACCTATCTGAGTCCAAAAAAAAATTGAAATGCATACAGACGAAATCGGAAGCAAATAGTGTTAGCAAGAATATGCTTTTGAAATACTAACCTATGATGCATTACATGATTTTACATACAATTCTAAAGTACATGTAATTTGGTTTGCTAAGATTACATACTAAATAAAATGAAAGCATTGTAAACCTAAAAGATCTGAAGGACTACATGATATCAGCATAGATTGGCTGTTTGTATGCTAAGGGAAGAAACATTTTTTTTTTCAACAAAGAAAAATGTATTGACTCTGTTAAGATCTATGCGGAATTTAGGAATCTAAACAGAATAAGTAACCTTAAAATAAACGCAAATCAATAGTTATAATGTTTATTAAAATACGCTTCTTTTAAGTTAGGCTTGTCAGCGTACAATTACAGGAACCCAAACAGAATCAAAACCGAAAATAGAACCAAGTATTGATTGTTTGTTGACAGGGGAATACACAAAAATAGTAACCATGGAAATACTACCTATAATGAGGAGGTATGAGCCGATCATATTGTCTTCCCATGGTTCAAGTTTCGAGAGGAATTCTCCCTCTACTGCAGCTTCTCTCCCGGCATGCACTTTTGTATGGTTGGTTGTCAGATTAGCAAACAGCATGCTTCGATTTATTCGTGGTGCAGGGCCGGATGTCCCTACAGACATAGCATTTGTACATTCCTGAAATAAAATCAATAATTTTACAAGACCAGACTAGACCCCGATTTCGGAAGTGAATACACTCGGTTTCCTCAGGTACTATCATTACTCTTATCCTAACGTATGTTTTGTGGAAATGTTAACAAATTATTTTTAATAAATGTTTAGCGAATGAACAAAGTAACAATCTGCAACCATTGTATTTGCTATAGAAGTCGAAGACTAAATATAAAAAAAGTTGAGTCAGTTAACTCTTGGAACGAAGGAGGTTGAGAAATTTGTTATACTGAATACCAGTGATGGTTTGATTAAAACATTACGAATGATTTACATATTATATATATATATATATATATATATATATATATATATATATATAGATACATAGAGATATATATATATATATATATATATATATATAGATACATATAGATATATATATATATATAGATACACATATATATATATATATATATATATATATATATATATATATATATATATATATATATATATATATATATTTGATCTGAGTACGTACGTATGTCTCTATGTAAGTATTTAAGTAGGTAGGAAGGTATCACTAATAACATCACCTTGCACAAATCACTTTGCACAAAATCTATCATTTTCTTTTTTCGCATAGATTAGGTGTTAATCATCATAAATGTACAAAGAGGTGAGAATTAATGTTTTATTTGCTAAACTAACAATAGCAATAAATACGAGTAAAATGAAAGTGTTGACAATAATATTCCATTTTAATTCCGTCCATGTGCTTTACGAGCGACATCAGATTACATTCTTGTATTGAATGAACAATTAGAATGCATGATTGTAATTTATATCAAATATTGTTCAATAAAACTACGGTTTGTTTTGATTAGTATTTTTGGCAATAGCGAGGAATAAGCAGTAACGACAAAGATGCTGGTTCTTAAAATACCTGTTTTATGTTTTCCTACGAAGATTAATGAAACCTTTTTAATATGTCTTTATGTATTATTAGTACAGTTCGCATGTATAATCTTTCAAATGTTAATAACTAGTATGGTGCCGAGTCTTTCCAAGTTTGTAAGTATTTATTAAATTTATCTTTGTTATTGAACAAGTCATCCAGTTCATGTAGGCATTCAACAGAATTTCAGCAATGGGTGTAATTTTTTAGAATTTTATACTACATCTCTTTAAGTAGCAAGTATTCACTTTGTTTGGATTCGTATACATCCACATTCCTTTAGAAGGTCGTTATTTAGACATTCCCGATACGCCAAAATCTGTGTTAAAGTATGAATACTTTATTGGACGAAATGAAGCTAAAGGAGTCATCTAGTATAATCCGGATTTAATGTCGCGCGCAGTGATGTTGCAATGATGTTGATAAAAAAATTCGTACTCCCCTCGATTTTGACGATTCCACTAGACGAGCTCTTATTTTGACTCAATTTTAGTACATGGCCACCATTATAAAAGTCCATAGCGATAGATAATTTTCTTCTGGAAACTTCTTGGTGACAACTAAGGTGCAGAGCATTTAATAATCTGGATTGAATAGGCTTTGTTTAAAGAAAATTAGTGTTAAATGTTAAAAGAAAAATTTGTTTTTAATTTAAAATGAGTAATTGCGCATACACGACCCATGTGACTTGTACTAAAGATTATGTCTAGTCTAGGTATCATGGCAGTAGTTCAAATGCTCCTTACAAACTGATTTTTTTTTCTGAGCCAGATCTTTAGTGCGAGATATCATTACATTCTCAGTACTGTTTGCTTTTGTATTTATTTATGGTTTTAATGTAAATAAACTAAAAAGACTGTATGATGTTAGAACGTCTCATATTTTAAAATAGTTAAAACCATGAAACCAAGCTAGTTTCAGTTTGTAAAACAAAATTGAGCAACGATAAATTGACTAATGTTTTCTGTCTTTGGATCTATTGCTTTCAGAATTTTTTCTTGGTGATACCTTTTGCATGTATTTTGATGAAGTCAGATTCATTGGGGCATAGAGCTATATAAATCTATACACTTTTAGCCTACAAGGAATGTATGGGTTATTACCACATACTTCGTATTGAGCTTTAAAATGCTTTCGTATAACACTGTAATATTTTAAAAAAAATAAATGCCTAAGATTATTCAATTACAGTAATATATAAAATATTAAGTTTTAGGATGTTCTAAACTTCGCTTTGCAACATAACTTATGGTACCCACCAATGTACCAAAACAGGTTCTCTATTGTTTTATCGTATTCTTTATCATATAACATGCTTTCTAATGTCTTACCACCAAAATAATTGCATTATATGGAGTAGTTTAGAACGCTATTCTTCAGGAAAATAAACTGCTGAAAGAAACATTTCATAACAGGATTTCAATGTTTTAAATATAGTTTCCTTAAATAAGTATTGTAGACTTGCACAATAACGTTGCTCTCTCTACATATGTATGTATGTATGTATGTATGTATGTATGTATGTATGTATGTATGTATGTATGTATGTATGTATGTATGTATGTATGTATGTATGTATGTATATATATATATATATATATATATATATATATATATATATATATATATATATATATATATATATATATATATATATATAATTAAATAGTAAAATGGCAACTACCCCATAATGCAAGAAGAAATAAAGTATGCAAGTAAGTAAAATTTTCAACAACCGATGTATTCTTTACTTGTCATCAGTTTACCGCTAATTTCTATAAAATAGCAAGCATGCCATTAAAATTAAACGAAAAAGGTTAACGTATGAAATAGTATGTACCAAGACCATGAATTACAAAATCTACAAGGAGTTTGGAAATATTGGATTGTTTAAAATCAAGACCGGAAACATAAAAACTTCTATCAATGTGAATCTATGCAAATGAACTAGTTGTTGTTTTGAGTAATTCTACAAGGAACGAAGAACACGAAATTGATCTCGAAGAACAAGGCATGAATTTATAAATAAAAATTATAGATTACAAACTTACAGACACACAATTTAGAGAAGCAACGAAATTCTTGCAAAACAATCACCTGATCCGTCTTCCTATTTAAGTATAGTCATAATATGTTGCTAAAATAGTCAAGAACATATAACCAGTAGGAAAGTAAACTTCATGTAATCTTCACCTAAAGAAACTGGTGACTATCTTAACAGTATCAATTTCATAATTATACTTATCACAAGAAGGTATGATGTCAATCCTACGCAAAACTAGAGATTTTTCAACTGTAACAATCTCAGGTGAAATCGTCACAAGTAAATAAATTCTATAATATTAATCCTTTTAAAACTAATGGTTATCACATTTGTTCTAATTTCACACGTGTAATTTCAGAGGTGTTACTTTCATAAGTAGATAATTTACCGGTGTGTTGGAATATTTCAATTATTTAAATGGTAAGCAAGACTGGTAATTAATATAAATATAAGTCTTTTAGGTATAAGTCTCAAGCGTGCGTAAGGCCCCAGCATGCTGCTATATTCCTCAACTCTACACACAACTGATGGCTATCACAACTGTAACAACCCCAACGGTTTAAGTCTCAAAAGTACGTTAGGCACCTGCGTGCTTGACTATTTTCAGTATCTTAGTCCACCAGAAAATTGGTACCTGGTAATTAAAATAACGGTAGCAATTACATAGTTTCATTTTTTTGCTAGTCTTGATTTAGTCAATTTCCAAGAGAAATAATTTTAATGCTTTTATTTGCACTAAAGCCCATAAACAAAGAAAAATAGTTTTACATTTGTTGGTTTTTAAAGAGTATTTGGGTCTCTTTGGGAACCTGGTTTATTAGAGAAAAAAATTAACCTTGGGAATATACTGGGAACTGATTGTAAAATTCTTAAAGATGCAGATAAAAACGTCTCTGTCAAAATGGGTAATAACGTGGTATTTATCTGCCTGTTTCACTTTCATGATAAGCGTCTTACTATCGTCGATGTGTATAAATAGGTATCACTTTCATGATAATTCATGTAATCGTCTTACTATCGTCGATGAATATAAATAGGTATCACTTTCATGATAAAAGTCTTACAATCCTTGATGAGCAATAGGTATCACTTTCATGATAAGCGTATTACAATCCTTGATGAGTAAATAGGCATTACTTTCATGATAAGCGTCTTACAATCCTTGATGAGTAAATAGGCATTACTTTCATGATAAGCGTCTTACAATCCTTGATGAGTAAATATGTATCACTTTCATAATAAACGTCTTACAATCCTTGATGAGTAAATAGGTATCACTTTCATGATAAGCGTCTTACAATCCTTAATGAGTAAATATGTATCTCTTTCATGATAAGCGTCTTACTATCGTCGATGAGTAAATAGGTATCACTTTCATGAGAAGCGTCTTACTATCGTCGATGAGTATAAATAGGTATCACTTTCATGATAAGCGTCTTACAATCCTTGATGAGTAAATAGATATCACTTTCATGATAATCGTCTTACAATCCTTGATGAGTATAAATAGGTATCACTTTCATGATAAGTGTCTTACTATAGTCGATGAGTATAGATAGGTAATTCTTTCTGCTTAAAAGAGAATGTAAACTATGTTTCTGAGAGTTTATACCCGAAATCATTAAAAACAAATTTCTCATTATGAAATTGACAGTAGGATATGCATAGGTTTATCTGTAAACAAAACTGTTTGAAATTCTTCTGATGCATCAGAAAATTGATATGTGATTGTAATATTAATTCTGACAATATATATATATATATATATATATATATATATATATATATATATATATATATATATATATATATATATATATATATATATATATATATATATATATATATATATATATTCTCCTGTTAGGAAACTGCGAAATAAAATGATGTCAACCAGAACTCGGAGTTCACAGGAATACTTCAGACCTTCAATTAGTATTCTAATTCGGAAGAGAACCAATTAGAACATTTGTTCTTCATAGGGTTAATTCAGGTTCTTACTTGCATATTAGTTGAAACCAACAGAAAATTGTATTTTGATGGCTAAAATCATTTGCTGTTCGTGAGTTATACAGTATGTACAATATGCAAACTTATCATAGAAAAACTAAACAATGCGACTTTAAAATATGTAACTTGGAGAAAAATAATGAAATGCATCTCAGTAACCGCTCTTGAGAAAATGAGGATATAATGAAAAAAAAAAGTATTATTCAGGTAAAGTTTTGACAAATTACAAATTTAGCCTCTCTTTTAATTTACCAAAAAAATAGTTTTCTCATATTTGATTAGGTATACATGACCTATTACAAGAGATATTAAATTACCTTGACGTAACTACAGAGAAAGACTTTGTACTCAAAGAAAAAGTTTGTATTCAAAGAAAGAGTTTGTACTCAAGGAAAGAGTTTGTAAGAAAAGAGTTTGTACTAAAATAGAGTTTGTACCAAAAGAATTAGTTTGTACTAAAATAAAGAGTTTATAATTAAAGAGAACAGAAGATAAAATAAAAGATTCATTTGTACAATGTTCAAAAGCTCAATATCAAAGCAAACTATTCTAGGTTATTTTAATTTACTTTAATATTTGGTCTTTGAGCAGATTTGTAATCCCAACAAGACTAGATACTAAGTGTGCACTTATCTATTAAGAATGCTGTTGTGTGGGTCGACATTATATTGTTGAGAGATAGGAACTCATTCAACGATTTATGGTGAGAAATATTCAAATGGCGTTATGCAGTTATTTTATAACTCAGAGTGTTTTAAATATACAAATAACCAACTTTAAACTGTCTTGAAAAAGAAGTATACAATAAACCAACATAAAAACTGTGTGCTTTGAATACTTAGTAAAATAATTATTATATTAAGCATCATATTACAAATCTCCGTTTAGTTTCATCTATATGTGGAAGACCTAATGCGTATACTTTTAATTCTTCTTCTTCTTCTTCTTCTTCTTCTTCTTCTTCTTCTTCTTCTTCTTCTTCTTCTTCTTCTTCTTCTTCTTCTTCTTCTTCTTTATTGCCGGAATCTGTGACCAAGGAACTCGATTATTATACTATTGTTGAACAGGAGAATGAAGGAAATAAAATCCTATTTCGTGTCCTAGGCTCGAGGCCTGCTAATACTGTTTTTGCCCAAGGATTTTGTCACTTTATATATGGTATGCTGAGAAAAACACCCCCCCCAAATTAAACAACATTCAACAAATGCTACAGTTCTGTGGTTGAAAATTGACTCATAACGTCTATGTTTTGCTTGAAGAGACGACGTCAAATTCCGGAACACTAGTTGCTGTTCGAGAGCACCCGGTTAATAAATTCGTGTAAAGCTGTTCGTTGGCGTTTCAGTTATAAAAAAGAAATCAAATTTTACATAAGGTCATTGGTATGAGGCATCATCATTCACTAGATCACTATAACTGCGGTATAATAGTGCAACACATATTAGTGTAGAGAATGAGGTAACAAACAATACGTAAATATGACCTACCCGGAAAAGCAGTATGCTTTATGCCAGAGTAAGCTTAACTTGGATGTTTACATCACTATTACTGCATTAGTATGTTCTTAAGTCGAGGATTAATTTCAAGACACTGTCCTCGATCAGAATTTCAAAAGTTAGTCATACAATAATCGTTTGAAAAGAGTAATCTCATTAATCTATTGACAACATAATGATCACAGTTGCTCTAATTGTCGCTAACGATTATCTTCGAAGTAGATGACGATAAACCAGGATAAATATATTTATGAAATGTGAACCTTATTTCTGCAAAACTGATCACCAGCAAATAAAGTGACACGAATACAATCTCAGGACTCTCTGAAAGTTATTCAGGGAAAAGTGCATAATCAAAGAGCTAGCTCCATCATTAAGCAAGTGATTCATGTGAACGGATATGACATAAGCTCAAAATATATATTTACAAAATTGATTAAGAGAAAAATTATATGACGTAAAGACATCCATACAAACGGATTCATAGCAAGTGCAGTTGGAAAATCCACCGTCCCTAGTCTTCAGTCTTTACTTTTGAACTAATGGATCACTGCACGTTTTATAAGGTATTGCCACCTGTTAATATAATATTGAAAGCCATTATCATTTTGATATAGATGTATGCTAACCAGACAAAAAAGCGTTGTGGAATAATAATACTCTTACGTACGACTTCATGAAGCTAAACCATATCGCAATGATTTGGAGAAATGGCCACAAATACAGTAAGTTTTAAATACAACCATACATTTAATCAACTTCTTTTTATGTCACTGACTCATTTTGAAACTAATAGCATGGCAGTGCACTTTAAATATATAAACATAAAATGAGGACGAATTTTTGCGTAAGCGCTGATGGTTATTGATCTCACATCAACATCATTTCAGGAATCTCTACTTCCTACGTTCAATGATTCTGATACATTTTGGCAGTGTCTAAACACATTGCAATAACTAGTGTAACAAGCTAGATACGATGGACGTATCTCACTATGGTTGAAAAATGATAGTTTTGCAAAGAATATAGTGGAAAATGCAGAATTGTGTATTAAATCCCAAATCGTCATAAAGGTTCTAGAAGACGCAAAGTATAGAGAATTCTCAATGAATTCCAGTGGTGCTCCGAATGGATTCCAGTGGTGCTCCGAATGAATTCCAGTGGTGATCCGAATAGATTCCAGTGGTGCTCCGAATGGATTCCAGTGGTGCTCTGAATGAATTCCAGTGGTGATCCGAATATTTTCCATTGGTGATCCGAATGGATTCTAGTGGAGCTCCGAATGGATTCCAGTGGTGATCCAAATGAATATCAGGTTTTGAATATGCTGATAGTCTGGAACGGGCGTACTTGTTAACAATTTTAATGTATCCCAACAACATTATCCAGAATGTTTCTGAATGAATTTCACAGCAATCCGAATGTAAAATTTAATTGAAAGTCAATGAGAACTTTGTTGTTACAAAGAATAATTAAAAATAGATAAATAAAAGCTCTGAGATTATAACTGAACCGAACTAAAAGACTGATTTTAAAATAAAAAGAGGAATAGAAATAGGAACGAATCACCGTGTACTTCTTCCACTTCATATAAATTCCTACGACTCTATTTCACAAATCTTCAAATGATGAATGTCACATTGCTTTCCCACATGAATTATTTGGCAAACTTTCCAATCAGAAACTTACTTTAAACAAAACACATGTTTATTTTATATAAACTTCTAAGAGTATAGTAAACATTTGGCAAAAAAACCAAATCTAAGTAAACAAACTATTTATAGCTCAATATCTAAACATTACAATTTACAATCATGGACAAAAATTAAATACACAAGATAGGTGCCTTCACTTATAAGGAGAAAGAAAGATTTATACAATAAATCTGTATTGCATATTAGTCAAATAAACACATAGCATAATAATTAAAATTGCATAAGAAGATAGAGTAAAATCATCGTATTTTACGAAAAGCCCATTCAATCCGGGGAAGAGAATTATGTGCCCAGTAAGTCCGGTCAGTTAGGTGGATTTTCCACCCATTCTAGTGGAAATCCATTAAATCTAGTGGTGGTCCTTTAAGAAATTTATTGCAGCCGTAATGGATTTTCTGGCACCCATCGCTGATTCTTCCGACGAAAGTAACCCCGAAAGTGTATGCTCGACCATGACAGATGCCAGTTTGTAACTTTACTTTACTTAAGTTTACAAACTCTACAGTGGTAGCATTTAATGGAATATATTTCAGTGTCCTAGCAAGGATACAAAAAGACGAAATGCAAGAAACGTAGAAAAATGAAGTTTTAAATTTCACCAATATCTTTTCACCCTGTCAATAATGTAGAAATGATTCTGAAGAAATTACTTAGCTACAGTTTACATCTGCATCAATGTTCACTCTATTCTAGCAGCAGTTCAATGGCGCTGTATATATTTTATTGGGTGGGAAAATGCTCTCTCTCTTTTTACAATTACTATAATTAAAATTTGAATATTTTGTGAAACACCTGGTCTCAGCATTACGTTCTCGTAAATCTTTAAGTCACGTATATGAATGTGTTTAAACGGGCGAGTCTGACTATCAAAGTGATGTGTACAACTTACAAAGAGCGACCTTCACTATGTATTGTTGTAGCTGACTGAGCCAATATATTAAGTTCTACGCGCTATAACGGATTTCACGATTACATAAATTTATTGCCTTGACATCTAACTAGGCAATACAATTCAATTCGTCCATTAAAAGCCACAAAATAGGCATTCCAAGAAGACCACGATGTCTTGTCCGTGACGGACGAAGAGTTCAACGGATTACGACCTACATTGGGAACACGCG
Organism: Potamilus streckersoni; assembly: GCA_016746295.1. Classification (NCBI taxonomy): domain Eukaryota; kingdom Metazoa; phylum Mollusca; class Bivalvia; order Unionida; family Unionidae; genus Potamilus; species Potamilus streckersoni. The sequence goes on along the minus strand of JAEAOA010000943.1, from coordinate 724,578 downwards.
CTTTCCGTAAAACACAATACGTATATATGTGGCGTCAATAGGGTTGGGCTCATGTCACTCAGTACAGTAATTCATGGTAACACCCCCGTGTACCTCCTTTCTGCACAAAAATTCAAGCATTTTACTGACAGTCAAGTGCGGTAGCGCATGGTTTCACCCTCATGGATCCACATCCTGCATAAAAGTTCAAAAATTGTTTTGACAGTCATAGACAGTTATTTCGATGTCACCCTATCTGACTGTCACTCAGTCCGGTCTCAACCCCTCTGTACCACCCTAGTGACGTCAATGGTGTATATTGTGTAACAAATGATACAAAATACATGCAAAATAATACAGTAAGGTAATTCTATGCAAGTGAAAGTGTTTTTGAAATCAAATTATTTTTCCATCGATGCTTCTGATGTCAGTGTTGTATTGAGGAAGCATGAAACTCAATCCCAACAAAATCTGATTTTTTTAATTTTCAATTTGTTAACAAAAGTAAGGAGGTTGTGATCACTTAATGTAATAATAGGTGTTACAGAGCCAATATCAGAGCCAAATATTCCTTCTCGATTGTGAACTAATTTTTCTGGTGCTTGTTTAATTTTTTTTTTAGAAAAATATCACACTGGATAATCCACGCCATTTATGTTTTCTTGAATCAGTACTCCACCAAACCCGACAACACTTGCATAAAAAGAAATTTTATAAGTCGGTGTGACATCTGGAGCCAAAATAATTGGAGCACTTTAAAGTATGGTGTCTATGTGAAACACTGTTAATCGGGGTTATTTTGAACTGCAGACAGTTGGATTTGCTGATCATTAAAGCCCCAATACCACCAGTTATAAATTTCAACATTCTTTTAATCTAACCAACTTTTGGAAGGAAACGACTAAAAAAAGTATCTAACATCACCGTTATTTGAAATGGCCAAGATGCAAGGTTTAAATGACGTTTAAATATTCAGTTTAACATTAACAGATACCACTCTTTACTTAACTTAAAAAATTGCTTAATCCAATCTTTTCAGATGTGTTCCAAAATTAGCGAAGTCATACGTTCGCTAAATTTCATTATTGACTAATCTAATAACAACATTCGCACGCAGCGAACAAATTGATTTGAGAGGGAATGAAGAGAGGCAGATCAAACTTTTCTTAGCAAATCTGAGAAGAAAATCGTGCACTAGATAAAAAGAATATTCAGCTGAATATTGGTGACCTGCTGGAATATGCAAGGAGGACTGAAGACAATCCAACATAGCGTGGTGTTAGCTTATTACGTTTACAATCTTGTGTGCTAGCATTTCATGAAATTGGTTGACCCATTAATATAGCCTATCAACATCTGATTAATTTGTACACATGGCATATTACCTCAGTTCAGAGGAGAAATTACATCGCTCATACAGGAAGGAAATGTTAAAAAATAACTGGTTTTAATCGTACCCAGCGACATTTAGGACCATTATCTTTCACTATATAATATTATTATGATAATTTGGCAATTAAGACCTTTACACTTAATATACCGGAGTTTAAGCACTAGAGATTGCAATAAATTAGTTAATGAAACAGTTAGTATTTAATTTATTACATACAATTATCTTTTGGTAATAATGAAGAATTTGCTAAGAGATGTTACCTCTGATCATGCAATTAATTAATTAATTCATTAATTTCAATTATCGTATAAACTAATGGCAGAAGATGTTATATTCGACCATAAGATTCAGTTCATTTGTTTGCACGAAAAACGGTTGACGGAACAGCATGGCTTTGCATTCAAACATCAAACGAAGCTAATGTTTTAAAGATGCATTGATAATTTACTAATTATCATCTCAGCTGAATGTTTCAACTTCTCATTGTGGTGTTTGAAATGGTAACTGGTTACTTTCAAACGTTTATATGACATAACTGACTTAATAGATGTAATTTATAGGAAAACTACGCAGATCAATAGAATACAAAATGCATTAAGAACTAATTTTAAGTATAGTAAAAGACGATTAACGATCTGTAATAACACCTTTCCAATCTGAATAGAACACGAATATAGCTTAGTGTAAGCGTAAGAAGTGTGCCTAGTCTTGGTACGTCTTGTAGAAGAACACTGACCAGATCTGAACGGAAATCTGTAACTGTATGGTTGGTATTTATTCTTGACTTTTTCTGGTTCTCAAATTTTTCATAGCTGCTTCTTGAAGTAATCGGATCCTTAAGGAAACCGATGCAGACCGTCTGCGTCGATATGGGATTTGCTACTCCGGTATTTTAATTCCATAATAAATTACCTTTGAGTGTACTGATCTACGATTTAGACATTGGCGAAAAACTTGTAGACTCCGTAGAGAGATTGCGATGCAATGTATGAAAATGGTGCGTCATTTGAATCCAAATAAATCGAATTACAAGAGTGTGATGTTATTTCATGTTTACAACTAGCAATGCCTTTTGCACATAATTAGATTCTCCAATTTTGAGTGAAACAAAACACTTGTATCTCATATGAATGTACGTCTTGAGATCAAGTTTATACCGATAAACAAAACTGCAAATGCATCAGGATGTAATACTTCGGTGTAGTATATTTTCAATATCAAAAACTAAGGATAATATTTCACATATAGTATTAACGTTGAGTAAGTTTCCGAAAGTAGGAATGTGAAACAAATACTGATAAAATCAAAATAAACATTTTCAGCACGTATGTTTGAAATTGTTATTATAATCTATCTAGATTTAACGTGCGCTTTAACGATTAAGTTTATGATAATAAAAAATTCACAATCACTACTTATTACAGTATAAGATATAAATCTAAAAATTGTACATGTCTCCAGATAGCTAACTTGCGTGTTGTCTAATAAATTAATTCTAATTATAGCTATTGTGCCTCTGAATCGTGTATAGATATAAATAAAAGGAGTCATACGAAGATCTGGTCTTGTAAGGAACGAATTATATAATGTTCTTATTCTAGTGGTTTGCATGTTCTACGTAGATTAGAGGCCATAAAGTGTGTTAATTAGTTTATAATATATTGGCATCATCAAGGACATCAAAAGCTTGTTGAAGTGAAGTTAGAATCACCCAAAAGGACCAATTTTAATGCTAGAAAGATCAAGGCATATGTTCTTCGAGTAATTAATAAAAAATAGTTCAGATATCGCACCCAGGTGCGTTTACACTTTAAGATATTCGTAAATGTTAAGATTGCACGGCATAATTTTATACAAGAGTTTGTAAAACAAAGAGTTTGTAAAACAAAAAATACTTTAAGGAAATTGATTTTAGAAAAACCATAGCCGGAGGAGACAAGACAGCTTGAATAACTTATTAAGAAATAAAAAGCTTGCAGATATTAAGGAAAAACGTTAGGATGATACCGAATTTCATAACAGATGCTGTTTATGACTAGTTTAAACATATCTTTAATCCCTTTACTGATGTTAAACATTGAATACAATTAATGCACTTTAGAGACCCGATATAAAAATTTATGCATTAATGTGACGCAATCACATAATTAAAAAAGGAAACAAAATAAGTTCTGAAGTTGAAGCGAAACGAAATCAAATATCGTATGTATAGTATAGTATGTCTCTTGACTAGATTAATCACTTGAAAATATAACCAAAAACGGCGATATGTTAATACTAATATAAACTTTGTGCAAATATTGTACAGACACATCTCAAAATGCATAATTTACAGAGGTAATGCCGATGCTAAGAGACCAACAAGTTGCCCAAATTTCCACTTTAAAGATGTCTGCAAGCGTGATGTGAAAGATCTTGACATTGACAAATGAATGACTCCAGCAGTCTCCACAAGCTTCGGGCCGGAGGTCAACATCATGAAGTACAGTTAGTGGACCAATTTGTTGCGTATATCAAGCGACAATACGAGGTTTAATGTTCTAAATCAAGTTCTATTACAGGACACAAGTTGCGTCATTTGCGTTAGACCCTGATATTATAGGACATAATTTTTTATAGCCAAATAACGTCTTAGAAGAATAAGATATAAAAGCCATTATGTGAAGTTTATCAGCAGTTGACGTAATTCTCAGCAGCCAAGATGACTTTAATTAACTCGCAATGCCATACCGTTGAAAATTGTGTAAGCGGGTGGTACAGGAATTAGTGCAGCGAAATTGGTTAACAAGCACGAAGCAAGAAAAGATTCTTGATGGAAATATCCTATGACTGGAGTGCTATAGTCCTTTGTTATACTTAAGACTGTCCTTTTGTTCTGTCGTAAGTTTGGGCGTTTCGTAATAATTTCCTTGCTTTTACATTGCTTACTTTTTAAGATTCCTATAGGTTAGATTAACTAGATGCTTAATATATATATATATATATATATATATATATATATATATATATATATATATATATATATATATATATATATATATAATGAACTGACTACGAACAGTGCGAAACTAGTAACTAACTAGCCTAAGCGTTTTCGACTCTTAATGAGTCTTTTTCAAAGGCAAATACAAAACATATATTCGACAAACAAAGAAACACAAAAACGTTGTGTTTGTAAACCTCTACATGGCTGTCTCCACATGGGTTAAAACTATAAATACAACCAGCTGGTATAGATTAGTTGCGGATACTGAAAACGGTGTATAATTCACTAAAAGTCTACAAGCCAAAGCGACATCTATTTTTACTTTTTATTAATTTATGTAACGCAGATTATATCCCGGATATTTGATTCTATACCGATTATTCTTATAGTAAAAATTGAAGGATACTAAGAGGATTTAGAAAATGTTAAATTCTACTAGTGCATAGTTTTCATTTTCTAGTCTTCTTGGTTTAGACCGCTTGGTTTCAATGTTCTAAGGCGGCGTATCCAGTATGATTCCTTTTCCTTCCTGGTTTCGGAACTCCAGCTGTGGTTGTTAGCAATAGCGATAAAGATTATATCACTGAAAGTGTGGCCAGGGGATACGCCACCTTAGAACATTGAAACCATTCCGTGAGAGTGCAGCATGTAAAAACGTCTAAGTGTAGTTTCAATAGACTTTGGTTGCTGTGAAATAGTCACTCAAATAATAAATATCAGCTGTGTCGTTGTCAATTGTATATTATGCATTGAAAAGGTATTATATTTCTTGTGCTCGAGTGAGTCGTATAATAGGCATTGAAGAAGAAGGGTATATTTTTCTTGTGCTCAAAAGAGATTTTATTATATATGCAAAGTTAAAGATGTGATTTGTTGTAGATGACAGCTATTGGAGTTCAGCTACATTTGGAATAATAATTTATTTCCTGGAGAACTACACAGGTGGTTTAGAACAAAAACATTCAGTGAAATTCAATCTAAATTAGATCAGTTCAGTAAAATTGTGGTTCAACGTAAAATTATGGATATTTTTTGTAAAAACTTCATCTGACGTCATCATCACCCCTTTTGGAAACAACTTTGAGTTTCAAGTAAGACTCAATTAGAACTTTTTTAATATGACTCTATATATATATATATATATATATATATTATATATATATATATATATATATATATATATATATATATATATATATATATATATATATATATATATATATATATATGACACATATTATATGTATGTATGTATGTATGTATGTATGTATGTATGTATGTATGTATGTATGTATGTATGTATGTATGTATGTATGTATGTATGTATGTATGTATGTATGTATGTATGTATGTATGTATGTATGTATGTATGTATGCATGTATGTATGTATGCATATATGTATGTATGTATGTATGTATGTATGTATGTATGTATGTATGTATGTATGTATGTATGTATGTATGTATGTATGTATGTATGTATGTATGTATGTATGTATGTATGTATGTATGTATGTATGTATGTATGTATGTATGTAATGCAGATCTTTTCATGACGTTTAATTCAATTTTTATATTGTTTTCATTATTTTTCAATGCAATATTCATAACAAACTCTCAGAGTACAATTTGGTGAAACAAATGTTTACGGTTTTGCTACTCACTTAGTTCCAATAGGTGTGTATTTTGTTTACATTTTCTTTCTTTGCTTGTTTTGGGTTGTTTTAAATGTGGACATTTTGTCGCCCCCCCCCTTTTTGTTTCGATCTTTAATATTTACAGTTTTCGAATAGAGAATACATTGTATGATTGTCATAGTTAATGCCTAAGTTTAATAATTCCAGTGATACTTATTTGCTGCCAAAGCTTATTTCAATAATATAATAATAATAATAATAATAATAATAATAATAATAATAATAATAATAATAATAATAATAATAATAATAATAATAATAATAATAATAATAATAATAATAATAATAATAATAATAATAATAATGCTTATTTGCTACTGGTATTCCTTTAGCTACATATCTTTAATAGTAGACTACCAGTCTGGATTGATTGTACCTGAAGCTCTCATGTTCCTATGGAAACGTCATTGTCACCACGAACTGAATTCTGCAAGAATCTTGCTTAACATTAATATTTTTTTATTCTCAGCAAAGAAATTAAATAAGGATATTAAAAGAATAGAAAGCTTAAAGTTTAATAGAGCACATTTACCACAAAAATCTGCTTTTGTATGAACTATTCTCGTCAGAATCTAAAGCAAAACTTTGATGGAAACTCAAAGTGAGCCTTTACAAAGAGTATATTTTTTGGTTTGTGTTTTGTCGCTGTCATTAGATTATTCAATATATTTCTCTTGGATTTTATATTGCTATATAGGTCAGTGTAGTTTTTGGTGTTTATATTTCTATTGTTAGGTCAGTGTAGTTCTTAGTGTTTATATTTCTATTGTTAGGTCAGTGTAGTTCTTGGTGTTTATATTTCTATTGTTAGGTCAGTGTAGTTCTTGGTGTTTATATTTCTATTGTTAGATCAGTGTAGTTCTTAGTGTTTATATTTCTATTGCTAGATCAGTGTAGTTCTTGGTGTTTATATTTCTTTTGTTAGATCAGTGTAGTTCTTGGTGTTTATATTTCTATTGTTAGATCAGTGTAGTTCTTGGTGTTTATATTTCTATTGTTAGATCAGTGTAGTTCTTGGTGTTTATATTTCTATTGTTAGATCAGTGTAGTTCTTGGTGTTTATATTTCTATTGTTAGATCAGTGTAGTTCTTGGTGTTTATATTTCTATTGTTAGATCAGTGTAGTTCTTGGTGTTTATATTTCTATTGTTAGATCAGTGTAGTTCTTGGTGTTTATATTTCTATTGTTAGATCAGTGTAGTTCTTGGTGTTTATATTTCTATTGTTAGATCAGTATAGTTCTTGGTGTTTATATTTCTATTGTTAGATCAGTGTAGTTCTTGGTGTTTATATTTCTATTGTTAGATCAGTGTAGTTCAAGGCAGTTTCGGAGCTATAGAGCGGGGAGATGGATGGGGTGTACAGACTGCGTTTAGGATCTGACCCTTTTTCGGTATAAAGAATTATCAGAGTCATTTCAAACTGTTGCGGTTCTTACGAAGATTACCCCATCTGACTAGTATTACATGGCTGTGTATGTGATGCTCATCTATTACGTATGCTTCTATGCAACATTTCTAATTCAAATAAGTGTCGATTATTTTTTGACCTAATACACACTGCAAATGTTTTAGACAAAAACAAGATGTTTTATAACCGGTAGCACGCCTACAAGAACCATGTAGAATGAAGGAGAATAAAAGTCTGCATACGTTTGTAAAATCCATTTCATCTCAAGACAGAGTGTTAAGGTATTGGTTTGAAGAGTATGATATGTATTCTCATCGCGTAACTATATTAGTAGGGAACAACACAATCTAGCTATCAATCCATTGAGTTTTTCTTTGTAAGATTGTATAATTGGTTTAAGTTTGGAGTTTATCTATCCCATAAGCATTCGTCTAAGGTACGACTGGCTTCCGATTTGACTAGATTATTTTGTAGACAAATAATATAGACCTAAGTATCACAAACACCCCACCCCAACAAAAAAATCTCCAAAAACCAAACCCCTCCACCCTCCCCCCCAAAAAAAACGAACCACACGAATCAATGCTTGACATTTAGTTGAATCCATGTCAGGAAATTAGAGGGGGGATTATTGAGGAATATTCAGATAAATAATAAAAAGATCGAAGAACATGCAACCGATAGCAAAATGAAAAGAAATCTTGATTTTATATACTATTGCTATTGAGTTCCTTATATATTTTGTATCACTGCGACTGTCTTCTTTGAAAGTTTAAAAGCTGAATTATTTATTTTGTTTTTTTTTATCATTTTTTGGCGAAGGTGGGGGTAGCGGAGGGAAAATCGTAGTACGCTCTAAAAATGGTTTAACTCTAACTATAAATTATAAACTCCTTTTCCAAATGGGAATTTATAAGTGACAATTTAAAATATTTTATCACTGATTTTGTGACGTATATTGTCTTGTTATTTTAAAACGCATTAATAAGTATTATAGCGTTTGTAGAATAATAGGAATTTTCTCTAAACCACTGCAAACCCACATACACTAAAATAAATATATTCATGTGTGCGTGCATACATATATATATTAAAGTATTTATTTGTAAACTAAAATGTGTGATTAAAGTAAACTTGCATTTTAGTTCGATAACTTCCTAAATACTGTTGTATAAGAAATTATTAGATGATTCAGAACAATAATACAGTATCCGTGTAACTTACTATAGTTTGTTTTGCACATTTATGTAAAGCAATTGAACGTTTAAAGAAGAAATATTTTTTTTTATTCTTACCTGTCTGCGATGTGTGACTTAGACTTCGATATAGGTACCTCATTGGTGAAGGTAGAAGACTCTCATTGGTGAAGGTAGAAAACTCTCAGTTGATCTTTAACCAATGTTGTCATCAACTTATCTTGTAAACATTAGTTATGTACTTCTCGATAATTCCTTTCCTCGAAATTAGAAAAAGACAAGACAGATTGTTCCATTATGCGATAGAATTGGTTGTTCCTATAGCTACCGTCGTATCTCGTGACTATGTGAGCCAGTAACGGTGACAGTCTTGTATAATGAGCGTAGCATCGACCGATGTAAATGGCATTGTAAAGCAAAGTCGGTCCATAGGGATTTTTGTGTTACTTTAACCCAGCATACTCTCACAAAGACAAAAATTCACTTCCGTCGTCTTTTCTTCTTAAAATGTGTATCGTTTGGCGTAGAGTTTTGCAGGGAAAAGATATCTATTCTGTGCTATATATGTGAAACATTACAACTGGTCATGTCAATTCAGACATTAACAGAGAGAGAGAGAGAGAGAGAGAGAGAGAGAGAGAGAGAGAGAGAGAGAGAGAGAGAGAGAGAGAGAGAGAGAGAGAGAGAAGTATGGGAATGTAGGTCTGAACAACATCTATAAGGACAGATATAATTACTAAATAGGGAATCAAAGTAGTTCCAAAACTGTAGTGATATCATTTTCCTCAAACATTATTTTTCAATAATATCTCACAATATATATATATATATATATATATATATATATATATATATATATATATATATATATATATATATATATATATATATATATATATATATATATATATATATATATATACTATTGTGCATTAAATTTTTTTTGATATTTCTATATACTTTTTGATGATTTATTTTTGTCGCATTACAGGTATTTCTTCTAAATGTCATAATTTTGAATGCAAGGATTTGATCGCGCTTTCTTTGGAAAAATTGGAAACAAAGACAAGATAGAATGTACACGCAATCTGACAATCACTTTGCTCATGTAAGTGGTTTTCCGTATTTTGAACCTGGTAAACTATTGCAAAATTTTAAACGATAATTAGATAGTCTTTAGTAGGGTGTATGTTAGTGATGATGTTGATGAAAACGCATTAATGTGAATATCAATCTCATTTGTGCTCGCTTGCTGAAGAAATTGAGATCAGTTGTTAAGAAAATTTATTTTCAAAGATATTCGTAAGTTACTGCATTAGAAATCTATTCCAGTACGATAATCATATTACTTTGTTATTTCATATTCTAGCTCTATAATTAAAAAGGATAGATTCCAGCCTTGAAATGAATAATACACAACATAGAACTCTTATCTCAAAGATAGTGCGCCAGGGAACATGCAAGAATATAGTTTTAGCTTAGTTTACAATTATAATAATAAGAACACAGAATCCAAATATCCGAAAGAGGCGTCGGGTTCTCTCAGGTTAAAGTCTGAAGTTTGACACAAGAATAGCATATTCACCCGCAGAAAACAAAACATTAATCAATTGTGATGGCTGCATTTTATAAAAAAAACCCAACTTATAAATAAACTTTACTTTAGTGACATATCTACATAACACAGATTGTCAGGCAAATAAAAGACGGAATGTCGTCTTTCACATATTGTAGTACACATTCCTGAATCATTTATTAATTAAACAGTTGTTAAATTGTAACTATCTTAGGCATTGTCTAACGACAAACAAAAATTTTCTTTAAATAAAGCAAATCATATCATTATGTGGACATGATAAGGTTAAGCAAGAAAATTTTTTTTCGAAGAACATTAAAATCCCTGCAGGACTTTATACGTACTCTGTCATGACATAAATGTATTATTTGACAAGAGCTTGATTTTCTACGAGCACATTATCACCTAGTTAATGATTGTATATGCATCCGACCAATATCAGACTCCTTTATATCCTACATAAGCCTTAATTTCATTCAGCGTCGCTGGAAATGTATCAAATTAAATACTCGGCGGTTATGAGTTACAATAGTGACAATAAAAAAAGAAGATTGAAACCTTAAATGATAGTTCTTCCGGTGCAGCATATGTTAATGCACATTTGCAGAATATTTAATATTTTAGAGAAATCAAATAAAACCAATAGAAATTTTATTTACTCCCTAATGTACACAAGGAGGGAAACCCAGGGAGGTCAATCATTCCTGCAAACAATTCATTGATTATCATCCATGGCCCTTCGTGCAAAGAAAAAAAAAACAACTACTTTTTTATCGTAGATATAAGCGACTATCTCAGAAAAACACCACAAGCTAAACTTTCATACACCACTCTTTTCATAAATATAGATGCATGTTCCAATACATACACCAACATTCGACTGGTGGAATGTATTACAGCCTGCATTAAGCTATGGGGCAGTCGCTTTGATTCTATCCGGCCTACTTCATAGTTAAACAGCAGTGTATCCCCCTGGGGCGTAATATATAAAATACACTTAAACCAACAAGCACAATTAAGGCACACATGCATTGTCCATTTAAAGGATACTTTTATTAGTTCATTTACTTTTAAGTCTCTTTATAATCTTTTTGTAGCAATATTATAGAACAACACATTACATATAAGCCAATACAAAAATTCATATAAATCTTTCTAACCAAATAATAGTTAATTTACTGCCTGTCATAAAATGTTTACTATCATTGGTTTTATTGTACTTCATCCTAAAGCACATTTATCCAAAAATCAAAGAGGCTAATGATTCATCTTCTCTTTAACAAGTTACACTTGAACTTTTAGATCTTTCTTTCGTTGCAGCAAAATTTTAAAAAAATCTGCAACGACCCCCTAAATTTGTAATTCAAATAATGGATTTGTCTCTGCAAGTTTGCTTATTTTTTAGGTAATAATATGTTCAAACATATATTGTGGTAATCAATGGCAGATTTTTTTTAAAATTCCTAAACGCTGTTACGAAAGGATTATTTACTTCTGCAGTCTTCGCAATCACGAGATCAGAAGTCACACCAGTAATTCCAATGGATGTGTCGTGTTCCAGTCAAGGGAATATTTTTTCCATTTTTCATTAAAGTCAGATCCACATTTATTCTTTCGTGTTCTGCTTCTTTCACTTGTTTTGCTAATGATTCTTAGTGCACGCCGTTTTAATATCAGGATCAAATTTTAGTGCAACAAGCATTGACGTTAAACATCTGGACGACATCTAAACGTCCCTGACGCACAACTGTGCGTAAAGGGAAACACTGTTCAAACAGTTAATCCAATTCTCAACACATGTTCTTTAGTTCAACCCATTTGTATTCAGCAACCCTCGCTTACTACAAATTAATGGGCCTGCGCTGCGAATAGGGACTCGTAGCACCTTCGTATGCCTGTATTCAACGAGCAACCCTGTATACTTCAAGAAACTGGCATCTACTCTAATCAGACTGTTTATCACTAGTACAAAAATCCAACAAGTCGTATAATCTCAAATCCAGATACCGTTTAAAAAGAGCTATTTTGATGAGCAGAAGGTGATAATTATTCCTTGATTCTCAAAATTTCGTTTGTCATTAATCTTCATCTCAGCACAACGTTTTGGAATCAACGATCTGATAAGACAGATCAGAAATCCCTATATCATTTTACCCAAACTTATCGTCAGAAGAAAGGGCACCTCCTTCATGACTTTACATTGTGAAAGATAATCAACAGAATATCGACAGATCTTTTCAAACTAATATTATTTCGAAGAGGTAAAGGTCACGGTGGTGTATTGATATGGACCATTCATTTTGTAAAGTTGTAATTGGTGATTATGCCAAGCCTACATCATTAAAATATTAACGGACATAGGATATTCTTCTAGTATTTTGTTAACAGTTGCCTTTGACTGAAAATACGTCTTTGAGCGAGAATGTTCTTGTCAAGGTAGTCGATTTGGCATCTACTACATGTAAATAACCTTACTGGTAACGGATACAATATATTATCTAACATCAATGGATAATTCTAGTGAATGAAACTAAATATAAGCAGTAGATTCTCTATCAAGCAATACTCATGTCTCTCTTACATCAAGCAGATGCCTAATATATATTCCGAAATCATCATAACTGTTACATTGATTTCATGTCTGGCACAGAAAAGAACATCTGTCTTACTTAATATATCTATCGTCATAGATGCTTTAGGGAATCAACAAGACTGCGACAACCAGGTTAATACCAATAATTGTCTTCATGACAATGACAGCTTTCAAAATAATAGATGTAGAGAAATTCGTGAATTATCTTTAAAATTTGATAATTACGTCGCCAGCAAGGTTTACGAATGAAAATAAACAAAAGACACAAATATTGCAAAGACAATTAATTTAACTTATTAATATCTTCTATTGAAGATCGATAAGATTAGCTTCTTTTAAAAAAATCGCGGTAGATGAGGCTATATTGTAAATAGGTCTTATGAAGGAGTAGGACAGCCTGATGGAAACAATGCTGATATAAATATTGTGTACGAACAAATATTTATAATGATAGGGAGCATTGTATTTTAGCATGGCTAAATGCCATTTTTCAGTACATGATAGTTTATCATTGCAGCAAGCATATTGACGGAGAAAGATGTTCTATTCCGTGCCAGATATGAAATCAATGTAACAGTTATGATGATGTCGGAATATAAAATTGTGTATGAACAAATATTTATATTGATAGCGAGTATTGTACTTTAGCATGGCTAAATGCCATTTTTCAGTACATGATAGTTCATTCATGGCAGCAAGCATATTGGTGGAGAAAGAACCCGAGGAGAAAATAGCAAGATCCACCCCCACCCCCATTGTAAAGCTACTGCCAAGCTTTCTCACATTCCCTCATTGGTCGAGAGGAGACTCAACGTAAAGCGGACATAGGTGAGATGTGTGAGTGATATGTAAATTGACAGCCTTAGAACATCTGGCCAGACGAAGCACCTAACAATGATCTTGAGAAAAAGTTTTCGCCATCTTTTAAATGATTTGAAATCTAAAAAATAGGAGCGCAAGCAATTATAAAATATTTTAAAGTAATTTTTAAAAAACTGAATGATCACTCATTTTCAGTGATTACAACAAACATAAGTGAAATAATGAAAACATTTTGTGACGTGGCTATGATTTTATGGAGTTCTGTTGTAATTTTGACCATATTCGGGAAAGATGTAAATAGCCCCAGATAAAAACCTCGCCATACTACATTTTGTTATTTCGTGTCAATTTGTCGTTTTGGCATGTGCCCTCGTCAGCTTGAGATATTAGTCATTGGAGAGTGGATGGTCTAAATGCGTTATTGATCCCTAGAATGTATGCAATAATGTGTTTTTTTAATTCTATTAAATGTTTTATTATATTAACACATTTTCCACAGATTCGATAATGTACATTTATGGTATAAATAGTTTTTTTTTTACATTATATCAGATTTGTAACTATAGATCAACATAGATATTTTACAATGAAGAATCATCTCGAGGATCGAAGATAATTACATCGTTCAATAATGTTATGACTGGTAATTGTTTGAAAGAAGATTATAATTGCGCAGAAAATTTTATAAAATTCTCAAAAACTTTGCTTTCAAAGCAGAATAAGAGGAAATTATTGATCAATGTTTCCTGTTTCATTCTGGTTGTACTATCTCATATGGCATAATTGATCCCTTAATTGATTTCTAACGTTTTTGCTCTAAACTGCTATTATGTAATCTATCTATCTATCTATCTATCTATCTATCTATCTATCTATCTATCTATCTATCTATCTATCTATCTATCTGTCCGTCCGTCCGTCCGTCCGTCCGTCCGTCCGTCTGTCTGTCTGTGCATGTTTGTCTGTCTCTATATATTTATATACAATTTAATTAATAAGGAACGCACACTGGAGAAAATTGACGCACAATTTTTTACCCAGCGTTTTTTTTGACGCAAAGGATTTGCAAATGGATTTGCCTCAACGAAAGAAAGATCTAAAAGTTCAAGTGTAACTTGTTAAAGAGAAGATGAATCATTAGGCTCTTTGATTTTTGGATAAATGTGCTTTAGGATGAAGTGCAATGAAACCAATGATAGTAAACATTTTATGACAGGCAGTAAATTAACTATTATTTGTTTACAAATAATTTATGTGGCTTTTTGTATTGGCTTATATGTAATGTGTTGGTCTATACTATTGCCACAAAAAGATTATAAAGAGACTGTTAAAAGTACGACTTTAAACTAAAAGGAAAATGCATTTGTGTGTTAACTGTACGTGTTGTTTTTTGTATTTAAGAGAGAGAGAGAGAGAGAGAGAGAGAGAGAGAGAGAGAGAGAGAGAGAGAGAGAGAGAGAGAGAGAGAGAGAGAGAGAGAGAGAGAGAGAGAGAGAGAGAGAGAGAGAGAGAGAGAGAGAGAGAATGTTGTGCAAGTTGGAATATCCTGTTTCGGCTGAAAAAAGTATGGATCAGCTAAAGACTTGGCATTTCATTTTTGACGACCACATTTTTTTTACCTCCAGTTCCGACACCAAGGGTTTTTATCCTCAGTTTTACATCCCTGGCGAATACACTGCTCAGTGATTGACACACATACACATGTCTGTATCATTGAGTTGCAGAGATTAAACTTAACACAGGTTATGGTTCCGAGAACATATCGTTAAAGCTACACATATTGCACCAATACGACTCATACAAGAAGTAAACATGGCATTTTGTCTAGTGATATTAGTCAACTAAGAAGAAAAGATATATCAGAAGTAACAAAGAATGCCAAACTATGTTTTTCAAATGAAAGGACTAAAACAGTTTTTTTTTTCTGCTATGGATATTAGGAATACGCTAATATACAATTTTAAGAAAATTTGTCCTGTATATGTTCACGTGATAAAGCTCGATACAGAAAAGTGTATAAATCAATTAAGTGGTGAGACAAGCTGTCTGATAATCTATTGTATGATGTATGATGCAACTATATTCTAATATAAATACATACAGTACTCAAATAATCATTGGAACATATTATTCCCATGTTGCCAGACATCTGCCTTTCAAAGGAAGGCAGAGCTGATTTGAAGGAAACATTAGGCTCAACGTATGCAGATGGTAATAAATGAAACACTGAATAGCCGATACCTCAACGTCTATCATCAATATCAAGTACGCGAACTATCGATTCTAACCTGAACCTAGATATAAACAGAACATAATTACCTATGTTTTACGTTAAAACCATTGCATGTCTTCTACACGAATATTATATAATATATCGTATAATGTTGTTTGCTTGAGAAATTACACATTTTTGTCTTAATAGCTTGAAACAGAACCCGTCTTATGGTGTGTTCAGTTTTTCATGAGAAGGGGTAATTACTTATACAAATTAATATTCATCGGAAATACAAAGCGCTCATCAATAATAATCTTGGACTGGAATATTAATTTGTGATTATAGCACATCCATAGTGAACATTTGTGGATTATATTGTTGTTACTCGGCAAAAGACGGTTAGCTCATCATCACATATCAGGCCATGAGTACATGATCACGTTCCAGAAGTTGAAAATATGTCACAATATTTTTTTAAGGCGCTTAATAAATATTAGATTTAGATTCTGACTGCTTCTTATACGCACTCTCTCGCCTGCCCTTCCCCCGGAAAAATCCTGACTCCACTCTGCAAAAAATCCTGACCATCCTCCTAGAAAAATCGTGCAGGCGCTCATAGTTGATGGACAGCATATTACAAGGGTACACATAATTCAGACTACATTAGCCGCCATTACTGTAAATTACCATATAAACGTATTGTAGTGCATACTTGACTAGTGCAAATTAACAAAAGAATCTATGAATCAAAACCGATTCTCGGGATAATTCTAAAAGTTTTTGCGTAAACATTCCCAAGCAAAATACTGGAATTTTTTTTTAATTTACCAATATCAAATAACGCGTTTGCAAAATCAATAAATTTTGTTACGTTTTACTGTCCTTCTGTCGCTATCTCCAATCAATGATTTGGTTCATTTTAAAATCACACATCCTATTTAATTCCTATAGGTTCAGCAAAGATACAGTTTTGAAGACAAACACTTGCAGTAATCCTGCATTAAATATAAACAAAAAACACATGCTGTTTCTGACATAAGTTTACTTTAAAGAAGACTGATGTTTACCAAGGCAATGAAAAACCAACAATCCAGTCACATCCCTGAATGATGCACCAATAGTGTTTCTGGGTAACCCTTTTAAAGTACATACCTTACTTTATTATAGAGTTGTTTCAAAAGGATATTTTAAGAACTGCATTGACAATCTCCAATATATCCTACCATCTTTCTCTTAATCTTTAATAATAATTTAATCCCTAATAATCCGTTTAATCCTTAATAACTGTCATGCGTATACACACATTTGCTTTATGAAACCTTCGCATAGATGTTCTTGGAGGATGCTGCTTAGTAAATTAATTTTAGTCTCCGCAGACGTGATTCCATCTGCGACCTCCAAAACAAAAATTCTGTGCGGCTAACCTAGGTGAAGAATTGATTTTCGATGTTACCTGACCATTGCCTGGTTATTTGGACAACATATGCCATATCTAAATGCACGTAAGTTTTTCTAAAAGCTGTTTTTGGTATACATATGAAAAGTTGTGGAGCAGTTTTATAAATCATTGAATAAAGAAGGAAACCAAGTTTATAACTTTTGTAGGGCGAGAAGATTCTTTGGATAAGTACATCAAAATAAATCAATTTTCCTAACACGCAATATATTAAATGAGCAGCCAGATAAGTATATTTTGACCAGTAAAATCGCGATTTTATTTAAAGAAACGATCTACAAAGATAAAATTTATTTATCAACAATTAAAAGTTTATTGTGTTCGGAACAATTTCCTTTTTAGGTGCGCAGTTTAATACCGGTGTGATCACACTAATCCGATAATAATTGTGCAGCGAGTGTGATACAATGAAAATGTTTAAGGTTCAAATTTAGTGATGCCTTAACATTTACTCATGCGTTTTCCCCCCTTTTTTTAAGTAAGTCATTGATCTTCGTTTTTTTTTTCAAAGTTCGAAATAAAAATAGGTCGTTAGCAGTGACCACGTGTGAAAGCGAGAAGGAAGCATTATCTAGGCACATATATAAGTATTTTTATGAAAATAAAAAACAGATGAGAAATCAAATATATTATTTAAATGGAGAATACAGACGAAAATATTGTACACTAGAGAATAATGGCATCATCCAAAAATGATGAGAAATGGAACAAACTTTCTGAATAATGTCTGGTAGATACGTTGAGTAAATAATAACCAAGACAACTAAAGAACATTGGATGAATAAGTATTCCACATAAAACAACAATGAAAATTAAAGTAAAGAAAAACTTTATATTCCTAGACAGTTTCAGATTTATGTCAGATTTACTGGGAAACGCAGAGATGATTCCGAATATTATGAAAAATTTAAAATCTGTTTATAAACTTCAAACCAAAGCTCTTAAGAAACTGTATTGACCTATCATATACACGGAATCATTTTAAAAATATACATGAAACATAACTCGCACCACAACAAACATTTAAGTCTAGACACTGAAATAAGCTCTAAATAACAATACAAATATGTTTAAAGTTTATCTCTTGTTTAAGTAAATTATCTAAGAGATATTGGCTTATCCTACCTTACGAAGGAGTCGTAAATTCTACCTTTTTATGCATTTCCTTTCAATGTCCAATGGATTTAAAAGAAACAAAATAGACTCAGCATTTTGCACTTAGCAACAAAGTAAACTTAGCAACACATTTAAACATACAAGCTATATCCAGCTTATTAAAATTCAGCACAAAAAATAAACTTGTAAACTGTATTGCATCAACAAATTTCGATGAAAAGGTAAAATAGAATTAGAATTATAAACAGATGTTTATATGAACAATATTATTGGAAATGATACTAGAGTAGGAATTGATATGATATCTGGCAGATATACTACATCACATAATGCATAATTGTGGAGTAGAGATGATATAAAATGCCAAAGCGTATGATAAATCAATTTGAAAATAAGTTAGTATTATTTTTGATGGATAAATAATCTATATTATTTAGCTATAATTCTATTAGTAGCCGTAGCCAATTTAAATATACGTCTAAACAACATATTTAGTATTTACAAAAGAAATTCCGAATTATAACAGTCCCTATAACGACAATATACTGGAGATAGTTCTTAAAGAACTGCATGATTATTCTTTTAATAATTATCTCCTACATCTAAAAGAAAAAATAATATGGAAAAAGCCTTCGCAGAAAAAAAGAATTGTCTGGACCAAATTATAAACTATCAACATCACTACTGCTGTATACATAATTATTTACTTTGCTTGAGAAATATAAGTATGTAATACATTTCAGAAATCTCATATTATAAATCGGTTGAGATTGAAATTAAAGAGAAATCGTTTAGCCGTTACATTTATTGGTTTAAAGAACATATTGTGTTTAGTACCCGACTCAGAACTCACGGAACAAATAACTATATGAAAGCTATATTTTAATATTTTATAAATAAAGTAGTATTTAATAAACAGATAAAAAGGCAAAGGATATTAGTAGCAGAGCATATGATTTGATATTGGTGAAGCTAAACATTAAAGAAATATTGCTAAAAACAATGTATGAGCTATTTTCTATGCTTGAAGAGACTAGATTGTTGATGTATGGATCTTTATATTATGTATAAAAATCAAATGATGGTATGTATTTGTGTATAGGTAATGACAGATACAGGTAATCTTTGCTAGTGTTAAGACATAGTTAACAAGGACAAGATAAATAAACTGCTCAATACTTATCAATGGTACCAAGCAGTTAGAATAAAAAGTTTCTCAAATAATGTCAAAATCATATTTTAAAATTTTTACGTTTTCCCAATTTCGTAAGAAAGTATTCACAATAAGGTGAACTGGTCAATTCATCCATAAAATCAACCTTGAAAATAATGAGTTTTGTGACATGAAGTAAACATGACTACGTGGTGATTTCCTGGAATACATTTAACATTACCACGTGTTTCACTTCTAGAAGTGTTTACGAAACTCTGAGATAATTAAATTAAGATCATATGTTTACTCTCAAAGCTTCTTGCTTTAGTTCCTAACATTCTTAGCTGTAGTGGTATTAAGAACCATAAGAAAACCAAAGTTCTAAAATGAGTTGTTCAATATCCGGGCGTGATCGAATGCAAACATAAACATCTATAATATTAGTATTTTTAACAGAAGAAGCAAAATATTCAATCAACACATGCAAACTTACCTCTTGATGTTTTTGTTTGTGAGTGGTGCGTGTGGTGGTCGATTTTATAGACGCTTATATCAGTTGTTGAAAATAAACGTTGCACGTTTTCAAACAAAATTAACCTAACATCAAAACATTCGAATATGCCTGTTGCATAATATATATATATATATATATATATATATATATATATATATATATATATATTTCTAGTATTTGAATATTTTAACACTTTTCAAAGTACACCTGTTGTTGAAGAATATTGTTATGTCAAGCGGGTACCTTATGAACAGGATGTATTGATAATCAAGGAGAAGAATGCTAAAGACATTTCTTACCTGCTTGATGTATATACCCAGAAGGCATGTGACAAAACAGAAATTCATCATCACCAGTAAGTACAGTTTGCCCGAGTAGTTACGGCTTGCATGCTCTTCTTAATAAACTGTTCGTCTCCCCTCGGAATTGTGGATATTGTAGGAGTTACAAAAGCAACGCAGATTATGACAATGATTGGATCTACAGCTGCCGTCGTTAGCACGTGACGATCGGCAGTTTTCACGTTCAAGGGCGTGATGAATGACTTCCAGCCTGATCGAACGATCCGGAGAAATGTAGTACAAATTAATTTGACATTTGAGATTCTTTAGGATTATTTACCTACCGTGCTCAAAACAAAATCATATTTTGTTTCAGTAACGCTTACTAACGGACACATTTTATCCTGTATTTATCATGGACAATGTTTTCTTGTTAAGCACTCTACCATGACAGCTATAAATCAATATATACATAGTTTAAAAACAATGAAGAAAGAAAGTGAAAATGGTTGTGGGATTTATATTAAGATTTCATATCAGTAGTACATCGGTTTTGGACTGATTGATTCCAAATAGTCAGTCCAGTCATTCTTACTAAACGTGAAACCAGACACATGATATAGTCCAACTCCGAATGGTCCACTAGCTATATATCAGGATCCTTTCACATTCTAAGAGACATACGCATTGATATTGAAATATTAGAATAAAGCTATTGAAACATAGTTTGAAAATATATTTTTTATTATTTTAATTTACCTGTCAAAACCTTGAGTTTGGGAAGTTGATGTTTGTTATGCAGTTCCTGAAATACCATGGCAAAGGTGCAAGTCGATAGATTATTCGTAGTTTTCTCATCCCGAAGGGGATTGTCTCTGTACATGCATTTCAATCAAGGCATTAAACTTTGTGTCCATTATGAATGACGTGTTCGATGAATAAGGATTGTACATGCATTTCAATCAAGGCTTTAAACTCTGTGTCCATCAAGAAAGGATTGTACTTGCTCTTCAATCAAGGATTTAAATTTTGTATCCATCATGAAAGACGAGTTCAATGAATAGGGAAGAATGGTATTATTTATGTTCTCCTTATTTCATTGTTATCTTTAATTAACTCGCACTTTCCCTTCGTTAATCTCAATACGATGCTTGTATACTCAGCTTTTCATGCTGAAGGTTACAGTGTAAAATATCAGTCAGTACATATATTGACTAGTACCCAGGCGTACATTTTACAATAAGATAAGGGAGAAGATTAGCTAGTGATGAAAATTCCCAGAAAAATATTTAAAATAATCTTTTAGTAATGGTAATGATCATTTTAATGCATTAGTTGACAGAGTGGTACTCCCTTAATTCAATTTACAAATCTATTGTACCCTGGCATGAACTAATTAGCAGACTTAAAGTTAGAATATTAAAGCACGCATAAAGCATGCAAAACATAACTTAGGTGAATCCTAATTTGAATGAACAAAGCCACGCTTAATTCGTTGTTGAAGTAAAATAAAAACTATTTTATTGTGCTTGTTGAAGTAAGGAGACGAAATAACAGTGGATTGAATGAAACTGAGTCAAAACCGAATGAATATTTCACTGAAAAGCTCTACACGTACCTCGCTTACTTCACAGTCTAGAATACTGTATTTTGAATATGTGCATCACTCTACATATGGGGTTGACGAAAGCATTGCTTCAAAGGAAATGGAATTAATCTTTTTAGCAAAGTCATACCATCTTTATTGAGATGTATTGTATTGTAATGTCTACATTATGTTAAGAGATAAATAAACATCACAATTCAGCGAAAACACAAACACACACACACACACTATATATATATATATATATATATATATATATATATATATATATATATATATATATATATATATATATATATATATATATATATATATTTCTTTTTTTTTCTTCTGTAATTCTTGCGATCGGTTAAAGCGGCATATCGTAATATAGCCCTTTTGTACAAGTGGATTTTTATTCAGGTAAATATAGTTTTAGAGACCTGAGAACTAAGCACAATAAAAGATTATGCTGCTTGAATTCAATTACCGACTCACCACCAACCCATCCATTTGAAAAAAAAATAAAGATATCTATCAGTAAATACTATTTATTTTCCCTTTCTTGCAAGATTTTGCCGGGTGTTTGTTTATAACGCACTCGTCATTATGATGCATACAAATATAAAATTGGAATGTATTAATAAATAATATAATTTAGAGATTTAAGTAGTTTGTATTGGAGTATTAGGATTTTATTTCTAGATTTCCATTATGGTTAATGATGTCCTTTTCTTTGGCAATATACTGTTATGTATATTTAATTGGTATTGTTTGTTGGACATTGTTAATGATTGAATAATATGTATTTTTTATTCTGTGCTTGACCTTGTTTGAAATAAAATTCTGTTGAACAAGAGCAGTAACATTATTTTTATAAACAGCATTATACACAGATGAAATATTCTGATTAGCTGTGGATTGAATATTCAAATCATTATTTCAAGCATGTTTATTTCGATTGGAGTTAACGTAGTCATGATTCTAACGTTAGAATATTTTAGAATGAAAAATGTCCATTAGAGGAGTATATAATCTTGTTCTAATTGGGACTACTTATTCTTGCATTAACATCAGAAGCAGAATCAGTCTTATTGCTGTGTTCGTTTTTTTTTTATTTGGGTGGATTAATTTATTTAAATTATTATTAATCGATTACAAAGATCTCAATGATTTTTTTTGGTCTGAAACATATGTGGAATTGTAGTAGATTTTATTAATGTAATTCATCGAAAGACGTAACATATCACATCAGTTTAGGCAATTGACACATTAGCAAGTTCGAGACTACAGGTATAGCAACCCATTAAATGTTAGCAATATTTGTATACACCACTCTAATTCAATTGTGAGTTGATACATCTTGGAGTTGTGATACAACTTTTCAGACTGAGATTTAATTCACAATCCTGCAAGTTCTTTTTAAATTTTTACCTCTGTATTCATGGGAAATATATATTTTTATTAAATTATACAACACTTGCTGACTTTTTAATCTTTTTTGTTAGTAGATTTCAAACCCTAGAATCATAATTCACTTTGTTTCGGATACGTCTAACTCCTACGTATTATTTCACATATTTGAGAAATCAATATTGAAACCACGACGATTTCACAATATCATTAAAATTGGAGAACTTTATTTTAATTCCTACCGAGGGACGATTAGAGTAGTTAAAGAAGGATGAACTGCTACAAGCACGACAGACAAAATGATCATTCTGAAGCTAATATTTCTTTAACGAAGCAAGAAATAAAAATATTTTGGCCTAATTTTGGTACACAATTTTGTTTTTGGATAAAAGTTTCTTGGGTTTGATTAGCATGTCTCTCTCTGGTTGTGACATGAAAGTAATATAACTGAAATTAAAACAAAAGAGGAAATAAAGTCAAGATAGCTTGAGCTCCAGTAAGAGGAAAGCAAAATGCATGTTCAGAAAGACGAATGAGAGAGAAAGAGAAATCCAGTTGAAGAAAGAGCAGATACAAGTACAATTGTATAAAGAGCAAATTGAGAGAGAGAGAGAGAGAGAGAGAGAGAGAGAGAGAGAGAGAGAGAGAGAGAGAGAGAGAGAGAGAGAGAGAGAGAGAGAGTAATGCAAATGCAAAGTAAAAAGCAGAGTCAAATCCAAATGCAAAAAAAGAAAACAAATGCACATTGAACTCAAACTGATTGAAAAGTTAAATCATTGTGTCATCTAGTCACGTCAGGGCTTGATCAGCACCATGTAGAAGCTAAGAAAATGCTGTTTGTATAGCTGACGATTAGTCCTTGACTCGCAAAGTTTCTTGTGTAAATAAGTCTTCAAGTCAGCAGTTTGTTTGTTAAGAAACCATTTCAGTCTCACATGAGCACTTCCAATTCTGAGTCTGGCACGATATTTAGGAATCAAGTTTCTGATAAGACTAATCAGATGTATTTCTCTTCTCCTATTGAAAGAATAAAGAACAAATCATTTCTGCTTACTATAGATTTAAAAATAACTGACATTATCAAGACAGAACTATTTCCAATGCTGTATTGGATTATACAAAGTACAGTCTGAATATACGATGGATAATTATCAAATATGCATATCTATAAATTTTATAGAAATATTTCTTACTCTACCGAATCCTATAACTATTATTATTGTAATATGCACAAGAGCTTATCAGTCATTTATTATCAGGTACGTTTCCTTTTTCTGAAAAGTCATCTTCTAGTGCAAGTGTTCTTATTCAAGGAGTAGATTGCTGTTAGATTAATATTTTCCTCTAAAGTGTATATAGGTTACTAGCGTTGTTTCAAAGAAATCTCTCGAGAATGATATTTATCAGGATGTTGTTCCTTTAGTTGACACATTTGTTGGATGTAAGCTTTCGATGAGGTCACTTTTGCTCTTCACATTGATGACTCAAGATCTATTGGTCACAGTCATCCGCTCTTTATTACTCATTCTCTTTATTGTACTCACGGTGACTAACGACAATCACTCATTATCCTACCGGTTGAAGATCCTGACATCTGTGTATTTCAGAGGGCTTTTAGAGACAGTGAAGCCACAAAAGAACTTGTTTGCTAATTTGTTAAACTTGGGGTCCTTATTAGGAAATGGAGACCAC
The DNA here is from genome assembly GCA_016746295.1 of Potamilus streckersoni. NCBI lineage: Eukaryota > Metazoa > Mollusca > Bivalvia > Unionida > Unionidae > Potamilus > Potamilus streckersoni. The sequence goes on along the minus strand of JAEAOA010000943.1, from coordinate 699,501 downwards.
CTGCTCCATCTTCTGGTGACGAGTGTTCAGTAATGCTATTCCTTTGGTTGGTCATTTGTCAGAAATTGATCTTGATCCATTTTTCTTGGCCGAACAATAAAAGTCATGTTTGTAGATACTGTAGATCTCGTCACATTTGTTAAAAGATAAGAAAAGCCAATCATACGATACCTATGGTTCATCTGCAACCTATATATGCATTGGATGTATTATTTAGCAGAATAATGACAGAGTGTGTCAGACTAAGTCAAAATAAAACTTAAAGAATGAGACAAAAATTTCAACGTTTGATTGAACATGATTACATCTGGCGAAGATAATTCTGACGTGTAGTTTATTGATGTCATCATGACACATGGACATATTGCTTGGAAATCATCCGGAATTGGTAGATGTAGTCACTGTATTGTATAAATCTATTTATTTAATAAATACATGTACTCGGGTTTTGTTTCATGTATACAACGATACCCGAGGGTGATTGATGTATATTGTGCATTATTTAAAAACAGTGAGTTCGATTCATCTTGAGTCGCACGCGCTAAGTGCTTCTGAAGAGAAAACCCGAATACATGAATTGCAAAGACGATGTAGAGCTACATTATCTTTGTATAAATACATCACACTAAAATCAAATCGTCACATTACGGATCGTTTTGGCAGTCCTATGTCTACTTTGAGACATGTTATCTTCAGCTGTAGAGCTGAGTGTGTGTGGGGTGGGGTGGGGTGGGGGTGATTTTGAGCTACTTCGACATTTTTCGAGAGCTTCGAATATTTGAACGATGTTTGGAGTGAGCCATGCTGATCGTTGCTAGTCGGGTTGCAGGGGATCGGGCTGTCAGACCAAATTGATTGGAGATAATTGCGCTTGACTCAGGAATCAATGGTAGTCGGTGACTCCATACAATCTTTGATTGTTTGGCCAGTGAAACTGGTAGCGAAGAGTGAATTAAAGGACGTATATACGTTGTTCCATACGTGTAATCTTTTGGCCCTGGGCTATTTTATGGGTTTTGTTATACCCATTGTTTAGAAGTGGAGAGATGGATTGTGATATTTGCTTTATTAACATTTGTTCACTTTTTTAAGTGAGTAAGATGTCAGTTCACTATTATGAGTGAGTAAACAATCAATTCACTATTTAGAGTGAAAACATCGCTTGTTTTGTCATTGTGAAAAACTCGTGCTTTCATTTTTATGGTCTACCATGATTTGTTTTTGCTTTGTCCTGGAACCGTATATGATAATGTGTTTGCCTATGTATTTGTTTCATTAGTAGGATCGTGCGAATTATGTTAATTCGGCCAATATTTAGACCCATACATGCACGTATCAATCACACTTTGTTTCGTTTCTTCATACATCTTTAAATATTGTATTTTCATTACCATCAATAGTTTTTGTTGTTAATCCGGAAATCAAAACTCGTTTAGTTACAGATGGATGCAGTGATGCAAATTTGACAAATAATTTTAAGTAAAGCTGGGTTTTGTAGTGTTAGTTTTACAATTTTCTGGGACAGATCATAGGACAGTCAAGTTAAACCAATAGAAGCTAGGTTAAGGCTATTTAGAATTTCCTGTGTCTATAAGCAAAATGCAACTGATGCGATCTTTTGGTATGTCTGTATATTATCGGAAAGTTTACTCCATTTTTTCATAATTGTACGCTGAGTAAGTAAAACAAGTTTCATTGGTCGGAAAAATAAGAGTGTAAGTTAAAAGCCATATTTAGAGAGCACCAGTTCCTGCAGTTCCAAATGTTGGTGTTGGTAGAGTCTTGATTAAAGAAGATAGAAATCATGTAGATTGTGCTACGTTTATGTAGCGTAAACATGCAACGGACACATTATCCCACAATGGAGAGCGAATGTTTAGCTTTTTATATTGGTTTAGCAGCACTTTTTAAAAAAAATGTATGTGGTTCAGCGCCTTCTGTGATTATTATAGTCAGCAAATAAAAGCCATTTAATTTCATTAGCATGACGAAAAACTACAAATAAGAAATTATTAGGATGAAATTTAATCTTGCATGAATAAAATATTGACACCAGGCATATCATGGGAAAATTTAAAATAACTCAGACTTTACATAACAGTATAATAATACATATATTGCACATTTAAGCTCACGGTCTCGTCCTGCCGTTAATTTCTTGAGGACTATTTTTCTGGCAACCCTTCTTTGCGTATATAAAAAGGTTATTTTTAAAGCCATACGGTCAAGCTGGTCAATAGCATTATAATAAGCTTGTCAAAACTAGAAGCTCTGAAAATAGTTGTTACATTGGAGAATCGAGTCATAATAATCAATGCCGTTAGCATACTACTCTAATAATATCAACGTCTTTAGCATACTAATCTCATAATAATGCCGTTAGCATACCACTCCCATAATAATCAATGCCCTTAGCATACAACTCTCATAATAATCAAAGCCCTTAGCATACCACTCTCATAATAATCAATGGCCTTAGCAGACTACTCTCAAAATATGCAATGCCCTTAGCATACTACTGTCAAAATAATCAATGACCTTAGCATACTACTATCATAAGAATCAATGCCCTTAGCATACCACACTCATTATAATCAATGCCCTTAGCATACCACTCTCATAATATTCAATGATAATCAATGATCTTTGCATACCACTCTCATAATAATCAATGCCTTTAGCATACCACTCTCATAATATTCAAAGAATTTAGCATACTACTCTCATAATAAGCAATGCCCTTAGCAAACTACTATCATAAGAATCAATACCCTTAGCATACCGCTCCTATAATAATCAATGTCCCAATGCCAGTCTCATCAAAATCAAAGACCTCAGCATACTACTCTCATAATAATCAATGCCCTTACCTCACTACTCTCATATTATAAATGAGCTTAACATACCACTCTCATAATAATCAAGGACTTTAGCATACTACTCTCATAATAATCAATGCCCTTAGCTTAACACTCTCATAAAAACCAATGCAATTAGCATACCACTCTCCTAATAACCAATGCCCTTAGCAATCCACTCTCATAATAATCAATGCCCTTAGCTTAACACTCTCATAAAAACCAATGCAATTAGCATACCACTCTCCTAATAATCAATGCCCCTAGCATACCACTCTCATACGAATCAATCCCATATGATAATACTCTCATAATAATATGTGCCCTTAGCATATTACTTTCATAACAATGAATGCACTTAGCATACTAATCTCATAATAAATGCCCTTATCATACCACTCTCATACGAATCAATCTCTTCGGATAATAGTCTCATAATAATCAGTGTCTGTAGCATACTACTCTCATAATCATAAATGCCCTTAGCATACCACTCTCATATCAATCAATGCCCATAGCATACTACTTTCATAATAAACAATGCCCTTAGTATACCACTATCATAATGATCACTGCCCTTAGCATACCACTCTTATAATGATCAGTGCCCTTAGCATACCACTCTAATAATAATCAATGCCCTTAACACACCACTCTTTATAATCAATGCCCTTAGCATACTACTCTCATAATAATCAATGCCCTTAGCATACAACTATCAAAATAATCAATGCACTTAGCATACTACTGTCATAAGTATCGATGCTCTTAGCATAAAATTATCATAAGTATCAATGCCCTTAGCATAATACTGTCATAAGTATCAATGCCCTTAGCATACTACTATCATAATCGCATAAAAATCAATAACCTTAGCATACTACTCTCATAATAAGCATTGCCCTTAGCATCCCACTCTCATAATAATCAATGCCCTTAGTATACCACTCTCATAATAATCAATGCACTTAGCATCCCACTCTCATAATAATCAATGCCCTTAGTATACCACTCTCATAATAATCAATGCACTTAGCATAATACTGTCATAAGTATCAATGCCCTTAGCATAAAACTATCATAAGTATAAATGCCCTTAGCATAATACTGTCATAGGTATCAATGCCCTTAGCATACTACTATCATAATAATCAATGCCCTTAGCATACTAGTCTCATTAAAGTCAATGCCCTTAACATATCACACTCGTAATAATCAATGCCATTAGCATACCACACTCATACTAATCAGTGCCCTTAGCATACTACTCTCATAATAATCAATGCCCTTAGTATACCACTCTCATAATGAACAATGGCTTTAAATTTACCACTTTCATAATCTTTGATGCCCTTAGCATACCACTCTCATAATCATCAATGCCCGTAGCATACTTCTCTTATAATAATCAATACCCTTATCATACCACTCTAATTATGATCAATGCCCTTAGCATACTACTATCATAATCGTATAAAAATCAATTATCTTAGCATACTAGTCTCATAATGATCAATGCCCTTAGTATATTACTCTCATAATAACTAATGCTCTTAGCATTCCACTCTCAATCCTTAGCATACTAGTCGCATAATAATTAGTGTTCTCAGCAAACTAATTTCATAATAATCTTTCTTTTAGCACACTACTGTCAGTACAATCAATGCTATAATTTGATTCATAAACCGAAGTCCATTTTCTTATTTATGTATTGTTTTTCTAGGGAATTATATTATTTTATTAAAGTTTGAAAAACTTACTGCACAGTATGACATTGAGTTCAGCTAGTGTACGGAGGGAACGTGAGCCCCACTACTGCACAGAGTGACTCTGAACCCCACTACAATATAGAGACCGCTTGAGCCTCAGTAGTGCAAGATGTGACTCTTAGCAAATTACGCTCTGAGTGACTAACTCCCCATACAGCACAAAAATTCTTAGTCACATTACTACGCTGCCTCTGAACCCCACTACTGGAGTGACTGACTCTTTGCCAAATTATTACGAGGATAGCTGATATCGGGCGGAGTTACGGCAATATTGATTTTACATATTAGCGCAACAAATTGATTTAAGACATAACTTACTTTCGTGCACAGGAAAGTGACTGAGTTCTATAGCAGTGTTAAAATCTTGATACTATCAGTCAAGAGGTAAACCAGAAAAGAAGGAGTGAATGAATGTATCAGTAAACGAAAGTTCTGTCTTTTCCAAGCAAAATCCTTTTCCTATGCTCTTTACTTTAGTGTGATATAGAAATATTGAGTATTTCCATAACAAAAACTGGTTAAAAGGAGTATGTAATGGAGATAACATTTGGCTTTATTACATTACATTCTCAGTCGTAAACAAAAACTATTCAGCTTTCATTTCCAAACTCGAGATATTTTCAAATATTCTGTGCAAGCAAAAGCCTTCTTATCTTGTATAACACCAACACAAGAAAACCTTTGTCTTTCTTGGCAGTATACTTCTTACAACAGTTAAACATTCTACTGAACTATGCCGTTTTTTAAAATCCCGATGAGCTATGCTAGTCTTATTCCCACGGTGTTCACATTTCTATTATTACGGGTATCTGTATTACATATTAATATACGATTTAGTACTGCTGAAGTCAATTGGCTTTATGACGCTTATATTGTTTCTTTAATTTCAGTATCTGGCTTGAGTTATATTGAAAGTACATATACTATAGATGTACAATTGAATTTATAAAGAAAGACGAATTACTGTGGTTAAGTCGGCAACTAATCCGCAATTCATTAGTTCGAATGGAAATAGCACGTGACACATGAAGTTCATTTGTCTTGTAGAGGTATCATGTTCGACCTATTGTTGATTTTCTCAATAATTTAAGAATGTTTGAATGTGACTATTAAGTATTTAGCAACTTAAAATTTACAAAGTTCTAGAATCTTGTAGTAATTCCTATTTTGTTGATTTCAACACCAGCTCATGAGCATGTTAAAACTATCTAAGAAAATTAGTACGGTGCATTAGGATTCTTTGGTTACATGCAGCTTTTGTAAAAATAAGAGAAATCGTGATGTATTTATAACTGTTCGGAGACTAGCAGAGCAAACACATTTATTATACAACAGGCCGTGTCTTGAGGATGAGAAATGTTACATTTAAAATTATATTGTATTATGCGAACTTTTTTGGTATTCTACTTTCACGAGATTACTTTAAAGAAACCAAAGAGGATTTAGAATTGTGATTCTTCAAAGGTGCTAGAACGTTAGCGCGTAAATAAGCTTGCCTTAATTCCCTAGAATTTTAAAGCTAATCTATTTGATCAAAAAGTGGTAGATGCAAATAAAACAAAAAAGGAAATACAAATGTCTTAGCTAAATATTCAACATATTTCTTAACGTTTGACTTCTTTGAAAAATGCATAAATTTTTTTCTCTCATAGCTGAACAGTCATGCTGAAATATATTATAAAGGCTTATGCATTGTGGAAACAATACTAAAACATATTCATAGTTGCATTCAAGTGGGAAAATAACTTAAGTATACAATTTAAATTTATGTTTTCTATGTTGTAAAGAAATATAGTAAGATTTTTGTTTATCTTTACGGCCGTGGCTTAACTTCCTAGCTGGCTCGAGGGTTATCTAAGTTAGATGACAGTCGGTTAAAGGATTTGTGAGGCTAACGGCAGATTGCCAACTATGTGATTATTTAATAATTGGTCGCTTCAATGGGATTAATCATTTGGTCTCTAAAAAGACCAGATCTCTGCGCCCACAGTTACGTGTGAAAAGATTTGTGTACAAACATCACTAAACATCAAACAAAGTGTACCAGGCAATCGTAATTAGGTAAAAAATGTATCAGTAGGCAGAGATATACTCAGACAGACCAGATATCAATGAAATATCTAGCCATATCTGTGTCGAATTAATCAGAGGTGTTTTAGCTTTGAGAAGGTTGGAGTGTAGTTTAACTACAAGGTAGTATCAAAATGGATTCTAGTTGAAAGATGACTCCGAGGAAACGAGACTCGTAAAAAGGGGAGAGGAACTGAAATGCGAAAGAAATATAAAGCTTCTATAGGAAGCTCTTAGAGAGTTTATGAGGTTTTTTATATATCAGTAATGTAAACATAGATTTAGAGTCTCTGAATTGATTTGTACTCGGTTTCCTGAAATGAAGCAGAATCACGAGACCAGTATGTACCATATGTATTGCAGACCTAGATGACTCTTTGCAGTTACATATGCCTACTTACGCATTTGAGGTCCCTTGCACATCAACAACTGCTAAAGTTGCGTACACGTATCTCCAACTTCTTAAAAAATTTTCGGGTGATTTTATGTCTTTGCTGCTGCAGATAAATTTTCATGTTAAATTGGAGATCAAAGAGAAAAATAAAATCATTTCAAAACGATAAGAACACTGTTCAATTAATATATTTTGCATTATTTTAATTACATAAAGAGATAATAGTATATTATGCTAAATGGGATGGAATGGGTCCATTTCCTCAGTACGACATTTAATCATTTTCAAATTATCCAATGTTTTGGTATTTATTGACGTATATTAAAGAAGTATGAAAGTTTAGAAAATATTGCTTTTCGTAGTCTTTATCTATAACTGACTATATCGTTTTCTTTGCTTGAATTAAAGATAAGCGTTATGTTTCTTTTGATGTTCTTGTGTCGTAACGAAGAGAGAGAGAGAGAGAGAGAGAGAGAGAGAGAGAGAGAGAGAGAGAGAGAGAGAGAGAGAGAGAGAGAGAGAGAGAGAGAGAGAGAGAGAGAGAGAGAGAGAACAGATTATTGTCGCTAATACTCGATACCTTTCACAAATAATTGCTTGACATACTTGTCATTTTCTTCTTAGTGTCAAGTACATAATCAGAATCAAAACAGTTTTGGGAAGGATCGGTGTCCTTTGTTTTTAGATTCAATTAGATTTAATTATGCCTCAGGATTAGATGATTTTGCTTTAGCAAAATGAACAACGCTATCTTGCTTACACTTTTTCATATTAGCATTTTGGAACAGTGTTCCTCTGGTTCTTATCCATGAATGTTTGTATGGATTCTGTGATGTTTTCTTCTGATTGTCAGTCAAATCCCAGTGTAACACTTTAACACTCTAAATTAAATTTGAAGATCATTTTCATTAGTGAGGGCAATAGTATTAACGAATCTGAACATTAAATTGATAGCTTAACTTTTGTGATGTTATCTGTTGTCTAATTTATGAAAGGCTTATTTTTTTTGCTATGTAAATCGACACAAAAAGCTTTATATTTATATCTGTGAACATTTTCAATTAAAGACCGATATTTCAGCCAGCATGTGTTACAGGATTAAATGATCATGGTTGTGTATTTATCAATGTTTCAACTTTACCTAATAACTCACAAAGTAAATCTAGCTCTAAGGATTTTAGGCAAACTTTGTTTTCTTTCATTCGAATCTTAACTGCAATAGAATACATTGCCCTATCTTGGCTAGGCATGATTCATCGATTCTTTATACAGTGATAAGGGGTTGAATGTCACAACAGGTCATGCCAGCAATATATTGTTGTGATCATTATTTTAATATATAAAAATTGCTTGTTGCTGTTAAGCCAGGAATATTCTTATTATTCTAAAGTTACGCTTGCGTAGGACACGTGATGTTATAGCAACGTCGTTGTTACTTACTACGCATTTCGATCCTTCAAAAGTCAAATTGTGTCCATTTTTAGTGAGATTCCTTGATTGACATATGAACTTGACCCTTAATAGCTGTTGTTGCAACATATTGTCGAGGTGAAATGCAATAATGTCCGATGATTGGCTTCAAAAGCCTACCATATGTCTTCTTCGGCAAAAGGGGCGAGTGCTGGATTGCAGCAAGGTCTATGCCAATTACATTGTTTTAACTTCTAATAGTCGATTTTATTCTGTGGCTTGTAATTTTTTATTGGAAACCACATGTGTGGGTGGGTGGGAGCTTGTTGTCGTTATTGTTAGAATATAAGGCGTTGATATAGATAAAACTTCACATCAAATGATCTGGACATAGGGAACCAAAAGTAGTTTTCGTAGAATTTATCGATGTGTAAATAATTCTAGATTGGACTTGTGTGACCCTTTACATCCAATCAAAGCGTAGAAAATGCTATTGATTAAAAAAAATGGAATTGTTGATTAATGAATTGTTAGATCATGTTCCATACATTACCAAAGAATAATTTAAACTCGAGCCTAACTTTGGTCTCATATTTCTTTACAAACCAATGTTGGCATATATGTCAAACAATGCAATATCATCTTAAACATGGCGATTACTTTTTCAACAATATTTGGAGATCTTTTCAGTCAAATGCGCTAATAATAATCTCTAATTACACCAATAATAATGTCCAATTACACCAATTCTAATGTCTAATTACACCATTAATTTAATGATGTCTAATTACACAGATATATACAACTTTTTTCCATTTTAAGTTCTCATGCTTCTTGTGTCTTTGAATATGCTTATCCAGCAATTGCTAACACAAACTATTTTTGGAAATACCAACCACAAAGATAATAACCAGCATTTATTATGTTAAATTACTTGTTGATAAAAGTATATATACCACATTTTTGTAATCAGATAAATTCCTAGTAGAGTTTAAAGGTTTTCTAAACTCTGCAAGGTCAGTCTGCAAAAATTCAGCAAAAAAAGATATTATGGAGAACATAGATAGATTTCCAGTGACTCGGTAAGTAAGATAGGGCAATATTAAATTTTAAATATAACAAAATTTAAATCAATCAAGAATCAGTCAAAAACAAACCTGTTACAAGTGGTAGGCATACTAGCTAATTCATGGAAACTCCAACAATTTGTCAAGCATCAATTATTATTATTATTATTATTATTATTATTATTATTATTATTATTATTATTATTATTATTATTATTATTATTATTATTATTATTATTATTATTGCTTCTGATGTTGTTGTTATTGGTCTTGTTGTTGTTCTTGTTGTTGTTCTTTGTTGTTGTTCATTTTTATTGTTGTTATTGTTCTTGTTGTTGTTTTAAGTAACTGACAATGAAGAGTAGTAAATACATCCTACTACAACACATCTTGCTTACAAATTATCAATCCACAGTGGTAATAAAGTAAAACGGGACAAATATAAGTTGAATAAACGAATTGCTAACTTAGCTATCAAAAAAAGCCTGAATGACGCCTCTTAAAAATAGTTTTGTAATATGAATTTCTTGGATTTGCAGAAGAAAAACAATAAACGGGTTTTTCCCAAAATTAAAGGATTGTGTAGGAAAATAGTTACACACATGTCATAGATTAATATACATAATCAATGTTTGAAGCAGGATAAGACCAAATCATATCAAAGTTATTGATTAATAGATGCAATTACTTGACAGCTGAATCACTTCAAACATCTTGATGTAAGATACTTGAAAATGTCCAAAGTTTTAAGTACAAATGTAATTTTTAAACGACTTCTATTATAACTTTACTGATGAAATGATGAAATCAACCAAGTCATATTTGGTGATCATGTAATTCACAAATTTTAAGATGTAAACACAATGATGATCTCAATCTGGAACAGATGCATGCCAAACACAGTTCTCTGTTAGATAAACCAGTATATATATATATATATATATATATATATATATATATATATATATATATATATATATATATATATATATATATATATATTCTAAGGTGGTAAATAAATTACTAGAGTACGTCATCACGTATCCTCTTAGAGCAATGTCGTTATTTGTTATTTGGAAAAATCAGACTAATGGACTAATATAGGATATTGAACTAATATGTGCTATTCCAAAGAGAAGAGTAGACATGGACAAATTTTACATGTAGAGTAGTGTTGCTTGGTGTAATGACTGAAAAACTGATAGTGAATTCGAGATTATAGTCTAAAATATGTCTGGTTTCGATACCGTTTAGGACAAAGGATATTGCTACTTTTTGCCTGAAAATTTGGATGCGCCGTCTGTCAAGAGAACATTTGAAGTGAGATTTCAACTAACGAAAGCTGCAGCATCATTTGCTTTATCCTTTGATCCGTCTTTATTAATAGTTCTTAAATTTGGAGAGAACATCTTTATAAGAGTAATGGAAATGGAAGGATTCGGTTTTGTTTCCCTGATGCAGCGTTAAATTACTTTGGGTTGTATAAGTAGCCTGGAAGGAGTTACAGAAAAGAAGACTATTGGATTTTGAACGGTCAATATTGGTACTGTCGAGGCAGGGAAAATTCTAATCCCAAATTAAAGGAGATATTGAATTATTAGTCTCCAAGAACTTAACAAGCTTTGCATTGATCCATCGTTTTAAACATACAGCTTGCCAAAGCGAAGGGACGGTAGTTGGTATGTTCAGTGATATCTCTAATTGGTGTATTACCTGAGGTCTAGAAATCAATAAAACTTTCCAAAAGTGCCATTATTAATGGTTATGGTAGGTGTTTCAAAACCTGACTATGTATTTCATGTCCAGTGGATATATCATGGGCTTTATTCCAAGCTTCCATAAGTTCCAAAAGTGAAAACTGTTGAGTATTTATTGTTGAGTTATTTGATGTAGCTTTAAAAATTTATCTTCTAATTTTGACTATTCAGCCATGAGAAATCTGCTGAATAATTACATCACTCAGATGAGGGCATCTTCCTTATGTAAAACAAGGAATTGACAATGACCTTGTACACAGATTAAGATATTTGCCATATGTAAAGATGGAATCGACAATGATCTTGTACATAGATGAATATATTTGCAATATGTAAAGATGGAATCGACAATGACCTTGTACATGAAGATATTTGCAATATGTAAAGATGGAATTGACAATGACCTTGTACATAGATGAAGATATTTGCCATATGTAAAGATGGAATCGACAATGATCTTGTACATAGATGAAGATATTTGCAATATGTAAAGATGGAATCGACAATGACCTTGTACATGAAGATATTTGCAATATGTAAAGATGGAATTGACAATGACCTTGTACATAGATGAAGATATTTGCCATATGTAAAGATGGAATCGACAATGATCTTGTACATAGATGAAGATATTTGCAATATGTAAAGATGGAATCGACAATGACCTTGTACATGAAGATATTTGCAATATGTAAAGATGGAATTGACAATGACCTTGTACATAGATGAAGATATTTGCCATATGTAAAGATGGAATCGACAATGATCTTGTACATAGATGAAGATATTTGCAATATGTAAAGATGGAATCGACAATGACCTTGTACATGAAGATATTTGCAATATGTAAAGATGGAATTGACAATGACCTTGTACACAGATTAAGATATTTGCCATATTTAAAGATGGAATCGACAATGATCTTGTACATAGATGAAGATATTTGCAATATGTAAAGATGGAATCGACAATGACCTTGTACATGAAGATATTTGCAATATGTAAAGATGGAATTGACAATGACCTTGTACACAGATTAAGATATTTGCCATATGTAAAGATGGAATCGACAATGATCTTGTACATAGATGAAGATATTTGCAATATGTAAAGATGGAATCGACAATGACCTTGTACATGAAGATATTTGCAATATGTAAAGATGGAATAGACAATGACCTTGTACATAGATGAAAATATTTGCCATAGGTAAAGATGGAATCGAGAACGACCTTCACGTAAATGAAGGTATACGTTTTTATGTACCACCTTTACCACATATGAATTATTTGCTGCGTCTATATTTCATGAAATTAAACATAACCAAGTAGTGTGTATGTTATAAGTTTTTGAGAATTTCATAAACAATGAAAATAATTGAAGACTATTATATCTATGATTCCCTTTAAGTGCTGCCAGTTTCCACTTGAATGCAAAATTAAAATATGGCATGCCAAAGAACAGTGAATTGTTTGAAAATTGACGTTATGCTGTATATAGCTACTGGGCAGCCTTTGCTAGATCAATACTTCCCAAGCCCCTATAAGCTAGCTTTGTTATTACATCATCTATGAAGATTTTATTAAAAAGGTCGATATCCCGTGCCTTAAATTCAGAGACAGGTAAGCTATTTTGATTTAATCTGCATCGAGTTCGAACAGCTTTTCTAGTATGAAAAAATACCTTAAAGATCTCCAGTGAAAAAGCTCGAAATATCCGGTTGGCATAAAACTACTATCTATGCTTACCATAAAATGAGACAAAGAGTAATGGCGTATTATTTGCTATTAGCTGATAATGAGAGGAAGCAATCACGTGTTTTCATCAAATACGTGTTTTTCGTGTACTCTCAAAGCTGTGATATTTAACGCGGATATTTAAGTTTGAAAACTTTTTATGATACTGCCATGCACGTGTTCGATCCATTACATCACTTTTCATCATTAGGAATGGTTTGGGATACGTTGCTGTCAAAGTCCAAAATCAAATTGAAATTGTTCACCGACATTGAACAACATCGTTTTACTGTGTAACAAAATTAAAACCGAGTGGCTTTCTTTTCTTGGATTAAATATACAACAAACGCAATGTGATGGATGATGGAAATTTATAGAATGAATTACGAAGAATATATGTATATATTTAGTACAAATGCACTGATTCTCTCTTACTCCTATCTTACGATTGATCCAATCATTCTACACACATTACCAAATTAAAAAAAAAATTGTTTTATATAAACCTTAAGCATTAATAAGTGAGGTTCAAACTAAACTCATGAAGTCAATAAATGTTTCCACTAATATCATGTAATGTAAGCGATATTCACATAACCTCACCGATGTATTACCATTAAGTTTCAAATAAACAGTCACATAATCTCATGTAATGCAAAAAATATTGTACCCAATTGAAACCACAATCAAATGAAACAATCATATCACTCTAAAACCTTGAACAGTCATTCGATTCGCAAACTGTTACAAAACAGGATTTTTGGGATAGCCCATATTTATCGACCGTTCACACTCTTCACGGATCCAATACAAGTAGTTATACGTACAGAAAGTAGCCAGCACCCTTGTATTGGTTACGTCTGTATTCGTGGTACCACCGCATGTATAATCTTACGTATGCATATACCAACAGATAGTACACTGCACTATGGACATAAACGCTTAACCCTAAACAGGGATACACAAACGTACGAACAACATGCCATTCTATGGACAGCTACTCTCAATCCTAAACAGACCGCAAGATAATCTAGGGACAGCTACTCCAATCCTACACAGCTACCGTCAGCCATAAACAGCTACAATAAAACCAAACTAGTTAAAATAATGGGTTCTGAATTAAATTGCTAGATACATACTCATAAATTAAACTATAATAGCAAAGTTCGCAACGTAAAAGGCTTCATTACCCGATATGACAAAAATCTAGAATAGGTTAAATTAAACAAGATATAAATTTAACACTTAACCCTATGGCCAAAGAACATAATGAAGAATGTTCACTACCTGACAAAATCCAAATGACCTGTGCCTCAGTTTGAAAATGAAGCAACCTTAAATCCATAGATTAGTGAATAATAGTCATGGTCAAATACTCATGTTTAACACGCCTTCCGTTACTCTCGTCACATTTAGTTTCAGAATTGCTCTACTGGAGAATCAATAATTCATCCCAGGTACCGTTGTACGCCTGCAGAACGAATAAAAGTGAAAAATAGATCTAAGGTAAAACTAAGTTATTTCTTGCCTTATTCTGTGACATACTGAGAACTCTCTTCATATCTGAATTTCTATGACGAGTCACGTATATGCACCCTTCAACAACCCAATGTCCACCTTGCCTCTAGCAGTTACATCATCAGACTGCAGATAACATATGTGTATGGTCAGTGATGCCACAGTTTTTCTTTGATGGGTTTCACTAGATATATCCTACGCACATAGACGTACAAAAATATAAACAATTACAAAATTAACAGTGACCATGGATACTTGTTTGAAGTCGATCTGGAATACCCTCCAGCTAAATGTACAATTGGGTATGCGGGTAGCCAAGATCTATCGAGTGCTAGATCTTCACCAGCACGCTTGGATTGTACCGTATATACCAATGAATACTGATATGTGAATAAAGGCCAGAATCAGTTTGAGAAGAACTTTATCAAGCTCATGAACAATGCTATATTCGGAAAACCAATGGAGAATCTGCACAAAGGAACACACGTGGACATTGTCCATGACAGTAAACAAGACAAACTTCGAAGTCTCCTCGCTGATCAGGCTTTTGAGTCTAGAAATTTTTTTATATTGTTTGAACATTTGAATCACATACACATTAAATATAGAAAGCTAACTTGAAGAGTTCGTCATAGTATTAAGGACTTCATTATCAGACTGACTTATTCTCTGTTAACAATTAATGTCATCAATGATGGGCGATCTTAACAGATTGTTCCAGATATGGTTGCAGGTTGTAACTGGCTCCTTCCCTGTTCAGAGTTGGTTTGTGCTCACATAATTTGGTCGCTTTTCTAACGCCACTATTCCGAACAAACCAAGCTTGTTCTAAAGCTCATATTATTAATTAGTCTCAGGAGAGAGTATACCTAAGACGAGCTTGAAATAGTCTGCCGCATATCTGCGTTCGATATTGTGTTGACGTAAATGGAAAATCACCAACACTTCCTGTGACAACGATCAGGACAGAAAAAGGAAACAAAATACAAAGATGACAGTCATACGCTTCTCGTCTTTCTTCGTCAAGACCATAAAGAATTTTACTTCTCCATTACTTATTTACATGCAAAAATGAATGCCTCCATAAAGAACGATCATATTTTAAGTCACACGACTAAACAAAAAATAGGCGACTTTGCTCAGTTGAGACATAAGATAAATATATATGCAACATTTGGAATCGTCGATCATTATACTTATATTTGCTAGTACAAACACTTTTTTAGTTAGCTTGAATATTGCTTTAAGGTGAAATCATGAAAGGTTGTGTTTTGGGTGTTAAACAGAAAATCAATAAGTCACGTGATTCGACAGGCATTTATGAACAGAATGCTGATTCATACGGGTACGTACATTACGCTTGGCCTATAATTACGCGTGCAGTCTCTCCGACGTACTGACTTATTAACATACTCTATTATCGCGAAATATGTATTACGGATTGGGGATGGGTGGGAAGGTCTCGAAAATCGGTCATTATAAAATACAATACTTTATAGAAGACTTATATAGTGGTCGCTTACGATATACTAGACTAAAATATAATGGATAAAAGTACAATAAAATAGGCTTTGTTACAAGATGTCATGTCCTTCCTTTACAAGTATTAGTTGCAGCGAAAACTTTGAGTTCATAATAATATAATCTTTTATTTTTCATCTCTTTAAGAGTCGTATATTGTTTTAATGTGTATTGGAAATTGTCAAGAAAAAAGATAATTTACTCTGACTAATTTGAAATAAATTATTCTACCAGATTTTTACAGTTTTAAAGATTCTTTCATTTCACCTTTTATCCCTAAATACAGATTTGTAAGACACTGTAATAAGCATTAGGCTTTCCTTCTCTGAGATTAAGACCTTCCGTTACACGAACAGATGTTGAGATATTTTGAGTTTTGAATGAGCTCAAGAGGAAATAGTTCCACATTAATCAAATTACGTATTCAGTAATCTAGGTCAATCACATTAAAGGCTAGATAAATGAGCACTTATAATATCCAACCATAGCAAGAGTCATATATTTAATTTTCTACTATTTGTATGACCTTTCAGCTTATTGCCGCACCACTTCGCTTAGTTTTTGTTTGTTTAGCTCATACTGTGTGCCTCTGAGATATGTTGTGACAAATTATATTGTTCCTTTTACTGCCATGATGTTGTCATAAATGTCCAGGCAAAGTGTCATTTGCGTTGTAAGTATTATTTTGGCTTCTGTTTGCTTTGAAGTATTTTCTGTAGTGGTCATGTTCCTGCCATCTTGTAACAACAAATATTTCGACAAAACTTGAATTTGATTATATAGTCTTTCTTTTTATTAATAGGGAAAATAAGTTCAGTTTAGGCGTGGTAAAGTCTGCACACATTGTTCTTTGGACAGGAGCCGAGCAAAACAAAGTCTCAGCAGCAGCAGTAGCAATGGTAGTAGCAGAAACATCAACATCATTGGTGGTGGTGGTGGTCACAATAGCAGATTAGAAATTATCTAGGGCATCTACTGATTTCTGATTGACTCTGTTAGGAGCTGCAGTGAATCAAAATCATTTCTTATCACTAAATTATATAGTTCCAAAACTATTAAGTTTAAAAGCATTTAAAATGATCAAGTTAGTTGTTGCTTACCATAAGGTTCGGATCACGCACATTGTCTATAATTCTGCACCAACCCAAGGAATGTATTAACCATCTTAAAGACTGAACTGACTGGCTATCTTAAATAGTCGACATGTTTTTAAAAAATTGTCAGTGAAGGAATCGATGAAATGGATGTTAAATGATGTATGATTGAGATGTTCACATGAATTTAATTTTTGTATATAGGGTATCCACGTGTTATGAGCAGTGTTTGTTAGGTTATATTATTTAAAATAAAGCAACAATTCATATACTCAATTCAAGATCATTTGTTATATTGTTTCAACTATACTACAACTATATCAAATTTATCACATCTTCAATAAGATTGTATCTTTCTGGAAACCTTGTCACTCAGCGCGCTTTTATAGTACAGCTGGTAGATTGATATAGTATGTTAAAATGTCTTAGCAATGACGTGTACAAACTGATCTGAACATTTAACGAAACACAAAAAGGAAGAAATATTTTAACATTCATAAAGACAATTGTGAGAATATTATTTCTTTTTTTAGTTTCTTTTGCTTCAATCTGTCTTAAGGAAATTAATTATGAACAAGTACAAAAAGGTGCAATTTGAATAAAATGAAATCAGGAAAAGCAAAAGACATAAATCTTTATGATGTAGTCTCAAGAAGAAATATGTACAGGAATTGAAAATAAATAATTTGAAGGAAGGAAATGAATTAAACGAGAAAAAGAATTTGGATGAACGGAAAGAGACAAAAGTTTGTCAGTAAAACAAAGCTGGTATTTATTTGAATTTCTCCTATAATATATGACAATGGTGAAATCTGATCTTCTAGTGAGTTCCAAACATTCTGCCAAATTTGTACAGTAGGATATCCCTAAAAATATTTCCCGAAGGGCAAATGTGTTTTCCTCCCATTTAGCAAAGTGATGTAAAAGGATTATTTGCTCATAAAGCTGGTAAACACAATGAATTACTTACGTGACAGTCTACTGTTTATATTATTAAGAGACCACAAAGATTATGTTCAAGTATCGTAACAAGTGCTGGATTTAGACAAAGCGAAGCTCTAAGCTATGGGATGCTATAGAGGCCATATTTGGTATAAAATAAATTTGAGGGGCTCCTTCAGACTGAGTTCAGATTTTGGGGCCCTAAGCTGTAGCTTGTTTAGCTTATGCCTAAATCCGGTACTGATCGCAACTGCTGATAATTCGGTAAGATTTTATTAATGTCGATTTATTCTTCTTCAATCTAATAATTTATTTTCGAACCAGAAACTTCGTTTTCATCTGAAATTGTTTTGTAACTATTGCTATGAAAATAATTATTCTTTTGGCTACATTTTGAAAACGAACCGCATCCACCTACAAAAATACATTGAACAATTATATAAAATTAAAAAATTCTTTATCGATCTCAAGATGGATTTGCACTAAGATCGAAGTTTGCCGGCCAAATCTACATTCAGACGAATTATGGACTATCCTGAAACTTTCCAAAATCATGGTCTTCAAAGACAATTGCTATATTAATATACTATTTTGACTGGATGGAATTTGATAGCGGATGAAATAATATGTGTCCTGCAAAGTGTAATGTGCCTCAATAACATCATCAATGAAGAGGTAGCTTTGATGCAGTTTGGTTTCAAAATATACATACATCTTTTAAAGACAAAATGTGAAGAAAAAACACAGAAGGATCAGACATTTTTTGAGGTTTATTTAAATGATTATTTTATGTTTGGTTCGGAATACGTTCGACTCAAAATGCTCTTCAAATATCGTTGTGCTTAAAAATGAGCATTGTATACTTTTGCTAAAGATGGTGCATGTAGGAAAAATTTTAATTTGCAGATTAATTTGTAACACTATCAGAGCAAATTATCATCTTCAAAACTAGACGTGTTGCTTTCATCTTTTTTCTTAAAAACATATAATTATTGCACGGTTTATGTCGGCTAATTAGTATATAACGTGATTATATATGGCCACCAATTCCGTATGTCCCTTCTGCAGTGGACGTCGGGAAATCGATTAACGAGTAAAGGATTTTCCTATCGAAAAATATGAACAGAATTGCCAGAAATGAATAAGAAATGAGAACACGTAAAACTGTATTATTATGCTGTACTAGCCGTGAAGTAACTATTTGTGTCTACTAGAAAATGCATGTTTGAATAATTCCTTGTTAATTTTTATAATTTTTATCTGACTGCTGAAAGAGTTTTTGTTTTCCTCAGATATAAAGTGAGTACATACAACAATTTGCGTGCGTGCATGCCCATTAAAGAAGTGTAATGTACTCAGCAATTTACCTTTGCGAACGTGTTTACATGTTGAATAAAGAAGGAATAGCGTACTGAACAACATATTGCACGTTTTAGAGTTAGTCCGGTCAGATTCAACTTCTGGACTTAACTGTTTAATAAAATGTGCAAATGTTTTACCTGTTATTATCGAAACTATGTACCTACCGGTGTGACTCCTGGCTCTAAAAATACAGCAGTCATGGTACGAATATGTTCGCACTAATTAAATTTAAGAAGATAATGCAAGTATTAAAGTCTATGACTACCAAACATTATACCCAAGGAATTCTTGGACTTCATGACATGTGAAACCTCTTCTATATACAATGTAACTAGTGATTATTACAAGCATATATATATATATATATATATATATATATATATATATATATATATATATATATATATATATATATATATATATAACAGAATTAAAAGTGTATATGAATGAAGTTGGCATAGACTTAAATTTTAAACATGTGTCTGCGCCATATGTGTTTTATTATAAATAAAAAACAACTATAACTGAAAGGTCAACAAAAGAACGTAGCGACTTTCAATTACATTCGAACATTTTGACGCGAACAGATGAGAAATACTGAGTAACTTGCTATGATGATATTAAACCTTAGCAAGAATTATAACATAAATGTATGTGATCCTATTAAAGTAAGTGATAGTTCCCTGTGATCCTACTAAAATAAGAGATATTTCCCTGGGATAAAGAATCGTCTGCGGCGTTCACCTGTACCGATCAGTCACTCGTCACAGCCCTGTGCTCATGGGACCGACCAGTATGTATATGTCAGAAAGCTAGCCAGTGGCTACCCGTGGGTCGGATGGTGCTTCACGGAGTTTTTCCGGTCTCTTTCTTTACCAAATATACTAGCCTCCATGTAGTGCATATTATGAGCTGAAATCTGGTGTTTATGGACCCACTGCACAATTTCAGTTCCAATAGTAGAGCTAAGCAAGCACTATGATAGTAAAGTTCATAGAATTAAATTCCTGATCAAACATATATTTATCATTATTGACACATTGATGATTATATCGTCTGAGTAGATTAATGCATATGATCCGCGATATTGTCTGGATCTGCATGTTACTGGAACGTACTTTCAGTTCCTCACAATAGGATAGGGTAAATATTACAGCAAAATTTTCCAAACTCAAGTCTATAAAAGAACTTGAATTCTAGCAATAAAAAAGGTTTCCGTTTACTTTCAATTACAACTAGGATAATCTCTCAAAAGATTTCTATTACCAAAATATTACTCTCATTATCAACCAATCCAATATATTTTATATTCACCCATTTCTAAACTGGTTCTAACTCTTCGACATAATTATTACTGTGAGTCCTTAAATCCAGCACAAGAGGGAATAATATACTTAACCTTTGCAGCTGCATTCGGTTTGTGGAAAGAAAGATCGACGAAAACAAAAAGCAGTTTGAGGTGCTCGGGATTTTTTTTACACAGGGAACAAAGTGTAGGACATACATTGCAATCTGTAATAGAAAGGGTTGATGAACGTAGAGGCTTGCCTAATATTCAACGACATTTTCAACCATCTGAGCAACGGATAAACTTTGAGATGAGTATTTTGGAAATTGATATGTAGAAATCAGAAATGAAACCTCTTAAAGACTATAGCACCTCCAATATAAAATGTAACAATAAAGGATAAAATTGAATAATTAAATCCATCAAACTGTATAATATATTAAAACGGCTAGCTATGATATTATTAAACAATGAAGGTTTCCAAGTGATATGCGTATTATTCAATCACTAGAATATACAGAGATAGTCGGCGGCTATACTACAATTTACAAGAATCATCGACATCCAATTTAAAAAGATCCATACTTTAATAATTGAAGTAAGAGATGTACAAACTTCTTCAGACAGAAAGAACTGTACAAAATCGCAATTTTGTGTCGAAATATGGTGCTCTTAATACAAAATGGTACTGGAAATATGATGGACATTATTGATGACCAGTTTATGAGAAAAATCAATATTTTTCAACATAACTGATCAAAATGAAGACAAGAGTGGCCACAACAAGAATAAATTAATAATGAGTGAAATTATTTGCTCACTTTAACAAATTATCTCAAGGTTACGTCTTGGTCTCTCTCTCTCTCTCTCTCTCTCTCTCACACACACACACACACACACACACACACACACACACACACACACACACACTTTTTAAACAGAAGTTACAATCACCGTTAATATCAAATATCAAGCAGAAAACCTGCTAAAATTATAATAATTGGAACCATTATTAATTTAAAGAGTAAAGTAAAATGTCAGTAGTTTTGAAAAAGTATAGCACATAAGACAATATGTCTAAATGGAAATGTGCTTAACATATAGGGTAAAATCTGATATATAATTGGTATTACTTTGAAAGAAAATATTCATTCGTAGGACTTCCTAAAAGATGAAATCATGCAATTTCTGTCTCAGAGTTTGGATGACTTTACATCTGACAAGAACGTGTTTTATGTTTAGAGGACAATGGTTCGGAACACGTTCCGATCGTGGCTTACCTTTTAGGTGTCAGGCATACGTGTCAAACTGATGAAATCCACAGTCCTAAATCTCTCTCTCTCTCTCTCTCTCTCTCTCTCTCTCTCTCTCTCTCTCTCTCTCTCTCTCGTGATGCGTTGGATATTTCGAAACTTATTTGCAGAGTTTTCGTTTAACATACTTTGCCTAATATATAGAACATATTGCTAT
Source organism: Potamilus streckersoni (assembly GCA_016746295.1). NCBI lineage: Eukaryota > Metazoa > Mollusca > Bivalvia > Unionida > Unionidae > Potamilus > Potamilus streckersoni. The sequence continues at coordinate 677,245 of JAEAOA010000943.1, read as the reverse complement.
AATAAATCTATATGTGAGCTCTTTGATTCTGAAACGTGCATCTGCATGTTGGTTTAAGCTATTTTATCTCTTGTCTCATTATTATCAGTGCTGAGAGTTCAGCATTGAAGGACTGGAAAAGCAGATCAAGTTTCTGTAAAACATGATGTAGTAGGTGGTGATCAAAAAGATTTTGCAAGATTTGCAGAATGAAATTGAATCAAAAACGATAAAGAAATTAAGTTTTAGAAAGGTTTCATTGCGGTAAAATGATGTAACAATGTTTGTAACTTCAGTATCAAAAACGTAGGCTGTATTTTGTAACTGGCTGGCTGAAGATGTGTACATGTGGTATGTCAGTCATTCGAACCCTTACTGTAAAGTAACATGTGGCTACAGATAGTATCAATAATTCATGAATATGAAAATATTAAACTTTCAGGCAGAGTCCGATATTGATATGAATTACATTTAAAAATGCATAAAATGTACTAAAATTTGTACCACAATGTTTCCCCACACACCATAATCGAATATTTTTACACGGTCAACAAATGCGGAATGAAGTTTTGTCTGGTTATAGATTAATTGTGTAATAATTAAATATATTATTCACAATGCTCATTCTAGTTTTAAATCAGTCAAGAATGTCCACATGTCCAAAGTGTACTACGCCCATTTGGTCGCCATATTATGTACCTGATTAATGTTCACAAAATCTTTAAAATTTTCTGTTGCAACATTTTCATTCTATAAATATTGCATAGTATATATTCGCGTTATTAAAGTGCATCTAAACTCTCTAAGTACAATGACATTTTCATTTGTGTGGTAGTTTTGAATACAACTGTTTTTCAAATCGTACCAACCCACCGTAAAATATTTTAATATAATTCGTTCCTACGATAATTATTGGTTTAGACCTAGGTCTCCTATATAATCTATTTGACTGTTTTTGACGTTTTTGGTAAACATATTAATTTCTGCTTTGCAGATAATTATCAGCATATTTTAATTCGATTTTCTTTGGTACAGTTATTCATTCATAATCGATATGTACCTTTTATCGGTGTAAATAGTTCTAAGCTGCACAACTGGGCCGTATTCAAGCTTTATAGCTGTCGTGCTTTGTATGTTTTGCTTTCGTGTTCTGAACACCGTATACTATATTAGATCATTCTGACGTTGGACCGATATATTTTTGTTTGTGATGCTTGTATATCTAGGATGATACTATGTGTGAAAAGTATTTAATTAAACATTGTTGAATCTTCTCTATGTCTACTCATTACGTCCGCCTTACAAAACTATTTTGAACATGTCAACGTGCCTTTGTTGTTCCGCTTGAGTTATTTTAACTGATCTGATGGACAAATAGTGATAATTTCATAAATAATTACGCATGTAACCAATTAATTTCAAGGATACCGCTTGTCGTAAATTGTAACAGGTTATATTTCAACGCAGTATTGTATCTACCAAATTTATTTTCAAATGACCGCTAAGAATTCTTTTGAGAGTATTTAGAAATAATTCAACATCATAGAAATGCTTATGCTATTCGTAATTTTTAATTTGAAACAAGCTTTATTGTGCTAAACCCGTTTAAACTAACCTATATATGGCATACATTTGAGCTTTCAAACAGCTATTCTGTACTTTGATCCATCATCCGTACAAAGAGTGACATGCACAATGTACAATGCCCTTATCAATTTAAGCTCTGTCCAGTATATTTAGGCCTTGTTCCCTGGCAAATCATTTCTGTACTCATTCTTATCACTCTCTGGAGTAGGAAGTTTTGTAATCTACTCCTCAAGACTAATTTAGCATTGACCGAACCACATTTTTGAATGGACTGAATGATGATCTTCGAGGATTCCGTGTGAATAATTCATACAATATTCGAATGTTATCATGTATTCTCAGTTCTTTATATTAGGATTAAATTTAAATTCCTCTATTCTTTTTTGAAAACTATTAGATAAGAATGTTGTTTTCTTTTGTACATGTCATGGTATTAGAGAAATAATGTGTTGATGTGGCCATGATGAACTAGACTTCATTGATGTATTTCAATATTTAAAAAGTCACTGTGAGGAAAAGAACGTGGGTGTGTGGGATAATTAGTTTGCCGTAACTCAGATTTCCCACCATTGTAATGATATCAATACTTTATGTCGTTTGGTAGGTTTTTTGCGTCAAAACTGAGCAAAGATATGTAAAGCGCAATGGTTTTTCCTTAACACTATTTTTGAAGATTCAGTCGAAAGAAAGTTAAAGTGACAATCTGAAACAGATTTAGGTCTCAGTTTACCTTGGAACCTTAAAGGGTCACGTGTGAACGGATTAAGAATGTTATTCTGCTCAATTAGTGCATAAAGAAGGCGGTGCAGTAATACACGGACAGTCATGTTCAGGTCATATAGACACATATTTAAATGCATATTTATATGAATTTATTATTAAGAGTTAACAAACCTATGCAAAAATGTAAGATACCAATTATATGTTGAAGGATGTAGTGGAAATCTTGATATTTGTGAAACTCGAGAGTACATTATTTAAGTATTTGTCAGCTCCGTTCCATGTAATATATATCTTTTACGTAGTTCGACATATTTCAACTGCTGGTATGTCTATTCTATCAGGAAATATCGGTACACATGTCAAGAAATAATGAGCAATACTTCATAATTTTGGTGTACAATTTATATGCAAAAGCAGGTAGCAATCAGCAAGAGACATAATATTTTCATGATGGGTCCACGACCAGCAAGACTGTTCAATATATTACAGAAATATATTGTGAAGTAGAAGAGAAAGGGAGGATGGGATGGGATTACATCCGAGGGAGATAATGTTTGTCTGTCCCTCTCACAAAATTCTATCTGGCAATTTATATGAAGTCGATTTCAGACCGCATAACATATAGATCAAACCAAAATACATAATGATCAATTCAAAGTTTGACATACTGATTCAGACATTGCAAAACTAGCCTCCAAAGATTATATCGACTACAAAATTAGTATGCTTGTTACAAAGAAAATACTAAATTCATCATTCCAAAGATCAAGATGGAAATGCATAATGACTTATGGGAAATGATGTTATTACTCAGAAAAGAAATTAACAGACTGCTAGAAGGAAACGCCTCAACACACACTTAAAAAAAGAGGATGAGTAGTAGAATTGAAATCCTGGGAAAACAAAAAGTGTCACAGACCGCCTTCATTACCGAACTTCAGACTGCTATCAAGAAATTGAAGGACAGTATGTATTCGATACAACAGTATAAATGTATGTATCACTCATAGTATATGGCTACAGGGAAAGTACAGACGATTGTGTTAAAAATGTGCTGTATCAGCCGAACAATAAACGGAAAGGCTTTAGAGGAAAGTTATATCAGCCCAGCCCATCGACTTGACAGATTTTACAAAAACATTGTAACACCCCATGTGTTATATCAAAAAGATCAGAGTTCAGAACGAAAAATAATGACTTTTATTAAATAATAAAGGTGAGATAGAACATGCTTTTTAGTCTTGAATATTGACTTTACATAAACACAGTGTCTGCCGCAACACTATCTACTTCTGATAATGTAATGCAAGCTAATTTGTCTAAATGCCAAAGGACAAAGTTGTAATACACCATATTATGGTGAAATTAAGTATATTCTTAAACACCTTTGCATATTATTAGCTAAATTTATTAGATTGTAACACATTCTGTCATAGTAGCGTATTCACATCACATGACCATAGTTAGCCAATCAATGTTTGTCTTTCTCAGGGCTTGCCATGGCATTAACCAAGTCTACTGTTCAAACTGCATGGAAAAATCTATCTGAACACACAATTTAGACTGAATTAAATTGTTCTATAAATGTCCGTTTTGTGCGTTTTTACTTTTAATCTTATTTGTATATTCGTGCCTATGATTACGTAGACTGAAAGAAACCGATAAATGAATTTCGATGCGAGTAGAGCGAGAGCACAATGTACTCTTGATGCAATCAGTCGTAATAGGGTTATAAATGTTCTCTCTCAAATGCATACTATTTTTCACATTAATGTAAATATAACAAGTTCTACATAACCAAGAACGTACAATAATGAACATTAAATCTAATTTATGATTCAACAAAATTTGGACAAGAGAAATGCGATTCTTCAGCCGGGCATATTGATTCCATCACTATCCTGCATCTCTGTTATATCGGTAACAAAACTTCACCGGATGGTTGAAGTCACTAATCTTATGGACTAATATATTTCTGGCTTTGCTATTCCAGAATCATGGAATATAAGATAATTCACTTCCTAAACTATTCATGAGAAATTCTAGCACGACACACGTATGGTCCAACATGGAAATGAATAATGGATAATAACTGTTAACATTCTAACTTCTTTCCACTTAATGTTAATGTCCCAGAGCTTGTAGAACTGTTGATGTATTTAGACGAATTCCTTGACGAATTCATTAATACTCGTGACAACAACGTGACATTACGAGAACTAGTGCAAGGTTTAATACTTATATTTAGTATAAAATACATAGCACACATTTCTAAAAGATGCAGACGGTGGGTGGGTGGCATGCGTTCAGAAATGGAAGAAGTAAGTCACATATGGCCGATGTTTATTAGAGACAGATACATATTACATGATCAAATATGCCAAAGTCTAGTAGGTTAAACGTTATCTCATTATCTCAACGTTTTACATCAAATAGTCTTCACATATTATTTGGATAATGTTTGTGCATGGCAAATTCCATTCACAATACCATTAAGGTATTACAATATAGTGAACTGCATCATGTTTGTCAGACTTTATTTCATGTTTTTACTACATTATTATTATTATTTTTATTATTATCATTATTATTATTATTATTATTATTATTATTATTATTATTATTATTATTATTATTATTATTATTATTATTATTATTATTATTATTATCATTATTATTATTATTATTATTATTATTATTATTATTATTATTATTATTATTATTATTATTATTATTATTATTATTATTATTATTATTATTATTATTATTATTATTATTATTATTATTAATTTAAAAAATGTAAACCTGTATATTTTAGAGCAGAAGCATTCATTAAGAACAAAATAATAAACTCAAAGATCCCTCTAAGTCGACAAACTCTCCAGTTCCTTCTAGGAAATTCATATCATGTATCAATTAAACATTTCTAGATATTTATTAGAAACCATATCACATGCATATGTGAAAAGGCCTTAAATCCGTTAATATAGATACATCAAACAAACAGCTTGAGCTCGAAAAACCCAACAATAAATATGTGAGAAATATGTATAAATATTTATAGGTTACTGCTTTTGTATGGGAAAATATGAACGAGTTTTTCGGATGGATATACTACAGTAACCTTTTTAGTATATGTTCATTTCTTATTCTTCCCAAGGCTCAAATATATAAACAAAAATACAATGAAAGTAACTAAGTGCATGTCGTATTCCGAACTAAATACATAAGCGTTGATGGATCATTACACAACATTATTAATCAGCGCATAACTCCGCCTAGGTTGTTTTCTTCCAGTAATATTTTATATCTGACACACTGACACACCACATGAATGATGAGTCTTATAAAAAAAATTAGTCGCAGTCCAAGCACTGTACAAAAGCAATTGATCATTTCTGTTTACAATTTATCACTTCAATTGCAGAAAACATTGCTACAGATAGCCAAGCTTTGTCTTTATGAACTCATGACATTAGATCAAAGTCTGCAGATCATCCTTCTTAGCACAATCTCTAATTTGATATTCAAGCAATCTAATCGCCTTGATGCAATCTAACATACAGTTCTTTAACCAAAACATATTGATTGTACCTCGTGTTTGAGGTACCTAAACCGCTACAACTGCACAATCAACTTCGATTAATATATGTAAATTATTGCACAAAACATAAATTCAAAAGAGTTAATATTTGTTAAGTACAATTTGCTTTAATGGCCAACTTTCATTTTTGCTCGTGTTTCCTCCTCTTTTTATTAATAAGATTACACATTACTGCAGTGTTCTTCAACAAACGTTTAGACAAAAATAACAATAAAAACAAAACAGAGACCAAGTGCAGAAAGTGCAAAACAAATAAAGTTTGAAGTTTCTTAATTAAATTAATATGTGAATCTCGTCAATTGTTTGTTCTTAATTTGTAAGGGCTATTTATTCTGGTGTTATTTAAAGAGGCGTATCGTTGAACATTAAGAGAAACCTAAAAACCTAAAATCACTTATCTTATTGATGGAATCTATTTTTGATATGATAGAAGGAAGGACACTGAAATTATAAGAATCCAATAATGAAGTTTATCGAAGTGTACCTTGTACCTAATCACTCAGAAAACTAAATTTGAATAAAACTTCCTCAACTTTGGGAACGACTAAGTAAAACTAATATTCGATAAATACCTAGACATTATTATTTAATTGGAGAAGACAAAATATTTAGTTGTTTGAAAAAGCTTATCTTTATGAATATTTCATAAATTTAGATTTATATTTGTCCAGATATAACATGATCTTTGATTTTAATCTTTAACTAACGACCGCATAGTTGCTTGTTAAGGAATAGTTTTTCATCTTAAAGTTATTTTTGCAATTTTTCCTATAGAATGAAACATTTAATCCGCACTATGAATCCAGGATTGTGCTGATGTGCCCATAAGCTATAAAGAACAAAAATGTCAATACAGTAATAAGATGGTCATTGTAAATTGATAGAGGTTGGGTGTTGCATAATAAAAATGCTATTACAATGATGTCTAAATGAAAATTGCTGACTAAATTATTTTTATGTCTTTGTTACGGAACCCGTGAAGGGACATGCTTTATATTTTTGTAATCAGAGATCTCGGTTTACTGATCCGATATCTCGGTTTAGTAATCCAAGATCTCGATTTAGTAATCCGAGATCTCGATTTACTATTCCGAGATCTCGGTTTACTAATCTGAGCTCTCGGTTTACTAATTTGAGATCTCGGTTTACTAATCCGACATCTCTATTTACTAATCTGAGATCTCGATTTCTAATTCGAGAACGGAAGTGGAGGAAGTGGAAGAGTGAAGGACGTAGTTGAGGGACGGAGGGGTTACTGGAGTACCAGCCAGGGTAAAGAAAATGTTAGAGATGAGTACAGTTGCAGGGGCGGGTGGAAACACTCACGTTGCACATCAGATGAAGAAAGTGGAATATTAAAAAAGTCGACCGAGGGGATAAATTGTGGAAATTTACTTATGTTTTTTTGAATATTTAGATCTGTTATTAAATTGTTATTCCTCACATTTTATTTTTTTGTATATTATCCGCCTAGACCGTCGGCATTGCAGACTGAGGGATCTGAGGTATACATCCATCTATTTAAAATTTTATATTGTAAGTCCTCCTATGAGATTAGCAATAATACACTAGCAGTTACACCGAGGAAATTTGTTTATGAAAAACATTAACTATGTAATTGGCAGAGTAGACACATGCATAAATACATATGTACGTACCTACCTACCTGCCTTTCTGCCTACCTACCTACCTACATGCATACATACATACATACATACATACATACATACATACATACATACATACATACATACATACATACATACATACATACATACATACATACATACATACATACATACATACATACATACACACACACACACACACACACACACACACATACATACATACATACATACATACATACATACATACATACATACATACATACATACATACATACATACATACATACATACATACATACATACATATCTACATACATACACACATACACACACATACATACATACACACATACATATACTGTACCTGCAATAACCTCATCAGGTAGAATTGTACGAGACTGATGTCTGCATTCCCTGAGAATAACTCACTATCTCGAAGTAACTTTAGTTCTTGAATCCGACAACACTCTTTTCTAAGTATTTCCCACCATGACTCAGTCCTGGTGTTCAGAGTAATTTTGCGATATATGAAAGTTCTATCACTTTCAGTATCCAGGCCATCAGATCGTCGAAGGAACCTTGCATCATGGGAACTCTGCTGTGTTCTGTACCCATATCACCACGCATAAACGTTGGACATCCTCCCTATTCTTCAACAGCATCAAGAAAATATTTTGCAATCACTTTTGGGTCAACCTTTAACCAGATTAATTTCCTGGAATATCCGTCAATGCAACCATTTATGCACAATCCATAAGGTTTAAGTTTGTCATAGAAGTCAATGTGCCAGCAGGTAGTTTGGAACTTTTGAGAAGTATTGTCGTCGTCGCAATCATCGTCTTTGTCTTAACTCAACTCTTTCGTGGATCCAGTATATCAAGGACGAGTCTAACTTCTTCCTCCTTCACTTTCAAACCATTTATAATGCAGTTTTGATACGTCCATCTGTATCCATGCATCTGTCCAGATATCGTTAACTGATATTCAAGAAATGAAAGCACAGTATCTAAATCAGAATAGCCTGTCCTCCTTGTCAAGTAAAGTTCACGCAATTTCCGTTTCAGATGACGCACAGAGATGTTGATATTGTGCTTCATTGATAAAATCATCGTTATTTCGTCATATGTGAAGCCCATGTAGAAGTACAGCTTAATTAAATGTCTAGTGTATATCTGAAACATGAAAAACTTAAATAAAAATAAATAAGTAACATTTTAACCCCATTTCCTACGTACTAATATGTAACTTTCTGCAGTTACTGAACTTTGGTTCTTACTCCGATACGATAAATTGTCTGGACATGACTTCTCTATGAATTGCTGGAAGTCAAATAAAAAACAAAACATAATTGTATAAGCCATATACACCTAATCTAATTTGTGTGTGTGTGTGTGTGTGTTTGTGTTTGAGATTTTTAACGTAGCTATAACAATTTCGCAGTCATGTCGCTGCGATGTCTGCAGTGTGTCACCAGGCCGACCAGTCCTAACACTAACCTCTTAAATCTGAGTGCCTAGCTGTTAATACCATTTTTGCAAGTCTCAGTTATGGCTCGAACTGGGTTCGAACCTGCGACCTTCCGCATAGGAGGAGTCCTTCAAACTTCTGCCTCATTATCATATCAGGTCCTGTGACCTCCATAATAAATTTCTCACTTCTTCGTCACTCTTAGGTGGCACTCGGCCCATCCCGAACAACTCCAAAACAGCACCGAAAACTATTCTTTAAATAATACGGAGCTTATAGTCTAGTCTCCCTTTCGACCTAGACGATCTCACACCCTCACACAACATTTCATTAGAATAATGGCGATTAAAATGATTAGGTCACGCATGCACTCACATCGAAATATTTCATACACGCTTGGACGATAAAATCAGGGTAATAATACAACAATTCAAATTAAATATTGATATGTACACAATGTACAGTTTTACAACTTGAGAGATAATGCTATTATTCGAATGGTTCCATTCTCGAGGATGTATTTTTGAAACCTTCATATCAATTTGGTGTACATTCAAACGCAAGGAAAATAATCATACTCCACGCTATTGTCTTATTCTTTGTATGGAATTTTAACCTATTTACTCATTCTGTTTTCAACCTATTTATTGAAAATTTTTAACATCTTTTATTTGCTCAATTTTAGAGAACTTTTCCAACGTTTATAATTAATTTCTACCTGAAGGATTGAATTGCTCTTCTGTGTACCAAATCATCATGCCATTCAAATACGGTACCTATGTTTATTTCAGGATGAATTGGACGACGTTATGATGGTTTGGAATGCACACAGAATAAGAGGAAACAGGAACAACACTCCCTCAGGTAGGCCACTGATTCTACACTTATTGCCAGATATAGAGAATATAGAAGATCATTTGTGTGATGTTTCAGAAGAGAAAATAGAAGTGTGCCGTATGGAATGTGCTGAGGAAACAATCTATCTTTGTGAGGAAGAATTATTCGAACTTCGTTGTCTCCATATGGAGGAAAACAATTGGAACCTAACGAAAGCTATTACGAGGCAATAGACTTATATTTTCGCTTATGCAACTGGCTTTTAACATAACTGTGACTGGCTTGATGCCAGATATAGCAATTTCTGTAAATCTTTTTTTTGTCATTAAAACCGTCTCCAATGCATATATCAAACAGTTAATAACATATAGTTATTTCGGGGAGGCGATATAAAGGTGTTTATGTTTGCTTTCCTATCATATTAAAGTCATACTATTTATGCAAATTCTACTAATGAAGAGATTTTTGTTACCGATTTTGACTGTAATATGCTCTCAAATTACTTTGCATTTGTATTAGTTAAGGTTAATAAAGGTCAGGCGAAGATATGTCGCTGTAAATAGGTTGCCCGCTTTGCACCTTGGTTTTTATTGATCACTTCTCCCACAGCTGATGGTCAAAAAACGCTGGAAATATCATTGTATTGAGATCTAATGGGTGCTAAAGGATTTTGCATTTTTTGCATTCAACTCGATGCAGTCACCTTGAAAGATTTTTAGTCGCTACCCGTGCTAGATGGATAGTCATATGAACACCAAAATTTCTCTTCTCCAGGAACAATCCTTACAACGCATTGCTAGTAATAAATAAAAATCGTCCTGATTTAATATCCGAGAGCATGGCCTTCACAGAAGCCATAAAGCCCTGAAGGCAGTGCTATAGCGACACTATCTGAACAGATAGTAACATCGATATATGGTTTCTTATTTGAACATTTCATACGACAATTAATTGGTCTTCAATTTATAAAAATGTACTGGTCAAACATCCTGAATGATTAACAGTTCTAAAATGGCTGCATCCTTAAAAGTTTTTGTCATCGCTTTTCCTTAATGGACGAAATTTTTAAGGGGGCAGAACATAGAAATATATTTAATACAGTTTGTTTTAAATGAAAACGGAGTTGATATGACACAAGCACAATCCCTGCAGTCCGATTGAAATCTTGTAACTCTAAAAGTTAAAATAATACATAAAATTCAGCCATCTTTCCACAATGTGCTGGGCTGCGGTAAAATAAATAGTACATGAATACAAAAAAAAAATAAAAATAAACGGATACCCCACCAGTGTGACTAATACATTAAAAGTAAAAAAAAGAAACGTTCCTTCTGTGGATTTCTGCAAATTTTATATCGAGATTGCGTATAAATTTTAAACAGATTCAGCTCGGAACTGTGACCTTGTACTGATTAATGAATTGATATTAGTCATTGGGATAAGTCTCACTTTTAGAATGCGAATTGTATAGTCAGGATGCGTTGGGTTTTACTAACGTGGCTTTTTTTCATTTTGGATTCGTTGTCTCTGATTGGTTATTTTATGCATTGACTCAGGTCTTCACATGACGGTGTGATTACGACGTACTTTAATTACTTTATAATGTGTAACACGAATCCCATCTACAGTAGGACCCCACATAGTATCATATAAGGTGATCAAATCCCAATGATCATCAGGCCCCACCACACAAGGTGGCAAACAAAAAGCCATTTGGGTACAGATATGGAACCCACTAATTCGTTACAAAACCCTGACCGTTAGGCCCTCAAAATAAAAATAGGTACATAGACCTCGAAATTAGCAGACTATAAGGTAACCCAGGACCTACAGGACCAGTCACACAAAGTGACAAACATAAAATTAACATACCACTGACTGTGATCAGTGGAACCAATAACCTCCGTCTTAAAAACAGCACAGAATATATTCTAAATTCTTCATCTTTCGGCATCTGTCTACATTATAACCATGGACATTCAAAAATTTGGAAAAACCGAAAACCCGGTGGAGTTGCCACCCATTTAAAGCCTTCTTGGCCCTTTCCACTCCCGGGAATTCATTTAATAGTGTGCATTGCGTGAATTAAAACTCTCGTAGAAAAATCAGTGTGTCACAAATCCCACTCAAAACACTGACTGTATCAACGACTGAATCATGACTGCGTGATGGGTTTTTCCCTACTCGTTCAAGCCAACCAATCAGGCAAGCATGGAACCTTCCAGTTAACGTTCTGCTGTCTGACGGCTCATTTAGAAGCACTCACTAAGTTCATTAACTCCTGGGGGAGGTAGCACTCGTACCCTTCCTCGTACCCATGCAGGCATTAAACAGTGGCGCATGCACAATATGAGCGCACGCCACTATAATTTAAAAAAGTTTAGTTCCCGCGCAAGTGGGGTGGAACCTGCTTTTCCCATCGCATGACGCAGCAAACCTAAACATTTGGCCATTTTGAACTGCTTTGAAGTTTGTTCATTATAATAAGTTACTAAGACAACAATGACTACATTACGTGTCTTCACTAACAGCAGTGTAAACAATAGTTTCAGATTTTGGAAACAAACGATTTCTTCAATTTGTACATTACAATGTTCCAGGAATAAAAAAAAATAGTTTCGATGGTACCGCCAACATAAATTATAATATGACATAGGTATAACCTATGCTAGCTGAATAACATTAGCTGTTGTCATAGAGTTGTCAGATGTGATGCCTTTTATCTCGTGCACGTTCTCAGCAATTGTAATTAAATTCTCTCTCGCTTCAAGAAATATTTAGTGATATTGTCATTCAGTTAAACATAAATGTATCAGACGACTACTGTTATGTACGTTAATATACCAAATAATACTTTGTGTGTGCATAACACGTAATGACGTCACAAATAACACCATGCAAAGGAAGGCGTAACGACTGAGGCTTCCGAATGTATTTCGAAGTCATTTCACTATATCCTTCATTCTTTTCATATCTCCTTCTGTCTCTCTCCATGATGAATAAAATTACGTGGAAAAAATATGAGAGAGAGAGAGAGAAAAAAAATACTTTGAGCTGGATGAACACTTTGAACTTATACTAAGTAACCTAGAAGAACCTGAGCCGATATAATATGTTTACAGCTTTCCTTAGGATTTGTCGAGTCGTACACAATACTGAAGAGACAACATCGCACTTGCCTCTGGCCAGGTTGCACTTATATACTTATAATCTATTTTATTATGCTTGATTCTGTTTTTAAGTTCTCTTTAACCTATAACTGTAACATTGGTAAATATTAAACTGGCTTAAGATCTCTCCCTCGTTGGTCAATTAGCGTGTCAACGTTTGCTTTAATTGATCCTGATCACGCTCTGTCTCTCACTGGATTTATGATGATAAAAACTGCTAGAATAATCGAGGAACAAAAATGTAAAGAGATGGACGATATATGCAATGTAATGGTCAGCCACTGCCCCGAAAAAATAATTGATCCAGCATACCCCATCTCTCTCTCTCTCTCTCTCTCTCTCTCTCTCTCTCTCTGATCATAAGGCGGAAAGCAAAGGTCGTATCGGATTTGCATGAGAATCAGGATGGATGGATGGATATATATATATATATATATATATATATATATATATATATATATATATATATATATATATATATATATATATATATATATATATATATGGAGGATTAAAAAAGGATAAAAACAATCTTATGGTCTTATGGTCAGTAGCAACGATAAGAAAAACACTGTAAATAACTAACATGGGTAATAGGATGGTTCAAAGGTTAGCGTGCCTGCCTCATTACCGAAAGAGTGCGGGTACAATCCTACAATCGAACAGCCTGGGAGAGTTATAGTGGTGTGCCATTGGACAATGCACTTTACTCCACTTATTTAAATAACCGACCTGTGTTGTTGTGTTATAGGTAACTAACTTATTTTGATGTACCATAAAGCACTAAGCCCAACCAAAATTTTAAGTTTCTGTATTACTCCTAACCGCTTCGATGGCCTGATGGTTAGAACGTCCGTCTCGGATACGGGAGGTCGTGGGTTCGATCCCCGGCCGAGTGATACCAAAGACTTTATAAATGTACTAACAGCTGCCTAATTTGGCGCTCAGCATTAAGAGGTTAGGACTGGTCGGCATGGTGTCAGGATAATGTGACTGGGTGGGACATCAAGCAACATTTCTGCGGCATGATGCCAAAGTGCTATATATCACTATAAATCGCTACACTGCAGATATCGTAACGATATGACAGAAAAATTGTTGAAAATTTCGTTAAAAAATCAGATCACACACACATATACACACAAACACACACACACACACACACACACACACACACACACACACACACTCACAGAGAATTACCTCTCGCTGTTGTCATTTCAATCAGGATATTCCTCACTCGGTTTGAAGTATTTGTCGGTTATCAAATGGCAGCACTTTATTTGTTCGGTATGCTAGCCATACAATGCTTGTAGTGCACACTTCATTTAAACCATGGGTCTTAAACTCAAACCACTCTGAGAGCCGCATGAGGGCATTTTAAATGGCTCAAAAGCAGCACCATCTTTGTTATCTATCATGACACCTTGTTACTCCAACCATTATGAGGGCCACAGGATACGGCTTAACAGGTCGCGTGTTTGAGACCCCAGATTTAAACGAAATTTCACTTTTAAACTCTGCGCGTCTATAACAAATGTAAACGAAGCTTACAAATGGAGCAAACCAAAAGTTTCCAAAAGTATTATAAATAACTACACCAGATCCAGAGCTGTATTTCGTAGCAGGGACCCCAGTTGACCGTGTAGTCTAAGGCGCCCACCTTTACCAATCATTGCCATCCCACCTCTATCCTCATGGGTTAGATTGTTGGGCCCAGCCAATGTAAATATGTAAGAAAGCTTGCCAGTGACTTCCCATTGGTCGGTGGTTCTTATCGAGGTTTCCCGGGTTCTTCCTCCTCCAGTTATACTGGCAGCCTTTTATAGCTTATCTTGGGTTTATAAATGTCAAAGCCAAAATAACGACATTTCGTACCAGGCACACAGTAAATGAATGTAAGAACACTTCCTCCGTTATTGCAGTTTTTCTCAAACAAAGCTTTTGCTCGGATCACCACTGATAGAAAGATGGTATGTATATGTTTGGCCTGGGATGTTGAACCTATCAGCAAGGCTGAACACGTTTATAGTTATCACACAGTTTTGGTGGAATGGTGTTGCCCTCCTTCCAGATCCACAGATGCCTATAGGCACCGTACCGCTAGACACTTACGACTGTCTTTGGGCAAAACGTGGCTTATAACAAAACTTCTGTGTATAGGCCAAGCAGAGAATACTTAAACAATGCATTCACTCGGTCACGCCCAGATTAGTTGGTATATGGCATAGGTTTATAAAATCTCTTCATCGCTCATTTATATGGGGCCGTCAAAGATAGAATACATTCAAACGTTTTTTCTCCGCTTCAGAAGCTAATTCAAGCTGATTTGTTGTTGTTCCTGTTGTTCACTATATCGCCATTGCTCAACTGAGCTGTCCAAATGCATCAGCCGCTTGCATTCCAGCCAATTTAGTAGTTTCTCAACATCACGGTCACGATATGCTTCTGCAATGACTCTTGTGAAGTTTTGTAGCTGATTAATTTACTGAAAGACTTCGTCACCTTTATAATAATATACATCTTTTCATGCTGGTATTGCAGATTTTATCCAATAAACACAAGAATAATTTGGTTCTCACTCTCAACTATTTGATGAGGGTGTTATAAACGTACTCAGATTCGCGTTCGACATTTGAGAGGAGTCATACCAATTTCGTTTAACAAGTGTTGGTGCCATTGAAGTTTATATCCTCCCTATTTAATAGGCGAGCATAGCTACATTAGCAAGGCTGAAGGAGGCGTTGAGATGGAGGCTTATTGCCCTCGCGAAGCCTATCAGCCTGACGACGTTGAAAGACATGCGTTCTCAATTGCTGCCCAATTAAATGAAATAAATTAGCTATATACCATTTCACGGTTATTATCTTCCCTTGATAACACCAGAGGGCGTATCAGTGCAACTCACTTTCGGATAGTTCAATCAATAAAGATGGTAGCTGTATATCAAGATAATGTGACAGACCTCTCACATTCCGCAAGCAAGATCGATATATCACTATAACTATCTTGAAAATAAATTCTATCAATATTTGATCAATTGTTTTTTCATCCTTTATTTTTTCAGTAACTTGCGCTGTTGCCATCTTTCAAATAAATGTTCTCTGTCCATTTGAAAACTTCATTATCTTTCCATTACCACCTCATGCTCTAGTTTGTATTATTTGATTGTGCGAAAGAGTATCGTTGCTTAAAATGATTTTTACTACAATTTATCTCGCTTGAATAATTATGAAAATATGTTTATTACAGCTTTAGTCATTGCAGTTAATGGAGATTGATCGAAAACGAGAAAAAAATTCTAACTTCTTAAAGGATACCAGAATCAAAAATTTTCTTTGTATGTATGTTATTTAATTCGATTTTAATGTTTATATATCATAGGCGGGTAGTGATTTTTTTGCGCCGAAAATACCACGATTCTGTAAATTGCCAACAGTAATATAGTAAAAAAAAAATTGTCATCAGTTAGCTTAAATCACATGAATGATCACTGTGAATGATGGGTAATTTTCTTTACAAACAAAATCGCATCTCCAGTTAACACCTGACATTTCTCTACCGTATATGTAAAATTTTATTAACATGATTAAATTAAAAGAAGTAGTAAAACAATAATAGTATGCAATATATATATATATATATATATATATATATATATATATATATATATATATATATATATATATATATATATATATATATATATATATATACTCGATAAAGACTGTTGCATTTATGTTAATGTTTATTATATTTTTCATGAAATAATTTGAGTTATATCTAGGAAGGATATATTCTTTTTTAAAAATGCACAAATGTCATCCATGCTTGAACAGATAGGCACACATACGATTCTCCTTGATGATTATTTTAATTTTATTTCCTTGAATGTTTGGAATTTTTAGAGTATACAATTTGGAGAAATATTGATATTAGACACACTATGTATGTATATGACATTTGTGTCTCTCACCTATCGGCCTGTCTGTCTATATTTCTGTCTCTCTGTCTCATTTCATCTGGTGCATGGGTATGTATATGTATCTATATGCTTGAATGAATGTGCTCACATACGTATATTACATAAACATACTTCTGGTTAAAAACGAGCATATAGTGGTGCTAAGATAGAAAGAGTGACTGATAAAGACAACAAATATGAATAGTTGGGATTATCCATTTATTACTGACTTGAAGAGCATGTTCTTACAAACATTCACAAAAATGAAATCCTTTACAACAAATATCTCTTTTTTTAGTCGTCCTATCTGCAATTTTACATCCGGTCACGTTGATCAATATTAATTTAAAAGGCGCACCAACGTAATAGGACGGAATATGTAAAATAATTGGATCTTTTAAACTTACATATTTGATGCATGGAAAGTAAAAAAAAAATGAACTAAATTTAAGAAAGCTTTTTCATATGAATTTGTTGATGGCAATCAAAAATTGTGTCTAAAGACTCCAGCAAATTTGAGAATTATTACAACGTGTCAGCATAGGCAAAGAAAAATCATGCTGAAAGTTATTGCATGCACTGTCCGATGCTTGATGTTTCCAGTTTTGAGAAAACCAGCGAGAAATATAAATAATTAATGTTCCATTTTTGTATAAAAAACCCAAAACATTTCTAGTCTAAAATATTCAGCATTACAGATCAGCTGACTTATCGAACTCGTGTTATAATTTTCTTATCGAACTCTCTTAACTCGTGTTATAAACGAACTATTAGCCTTGAGCAAATGAATGAGAAAGAAGGACATATCAGCTTATGAAAAATGACAAATATTGAGATGATTTTCGTTAAAGTTATGCAGCCAAAAATGTGCAATAAATGTTTTTTAGTCGGAGAGCAAAATTAAAAGTTCCTACAAATGTATATGAAATTATGGATTATGAATATATATTATCTAGTATAATATAAATATGGACAGTATATTTAAATTAATTATTTGATATCATTTAGGTTTGGACAGTAAATATTATTTACTTATCGGATATAACGAAAGTATGGGCACCGAATCTAATTATCTGATGTAATGTCTATAATTATTCTCTTGGTATGAACACAATATGTTAGATAGATATAATTTATTCATTGATTTAACCATTATGATCTGTAGTACAGCTAAGATTCTGAACTATCCAGAACTGGAAATTTTTTGTGTGGTATGCGCATTGGAGCTAAGGGAGGTAATTTTAAGTGTTACGATCAGTAACTCCGTTGCAACCGTGAAATGCCCTATTGATGGAAGCGCCTATTCAATGATGAAAGATAAATGATGACACAGGAGATACGACATTGCTTACAAATAAACTTAGAGGATGAACGTAGACTGTGGCAAGGCTACGAACGTTGATTGAGAAGCACTTTGCTCAGAATTATCTATGAAAATAACGTTATAACAAAAAAGGAATAGAACACTCTTTCGAGAGCAATTGTTCATTATAGTGTCAATTTTTACCGAGCAGGATTTCGTCATAAATATGATTGTACTCGCAGTCTGTGGGTTCGGCATGCGTACAGATACTCTCTATAACCGTAAAACCTAGACTATAATGGACAAAATGCATATAGAACAGCTCTCAGAGTTTGAGGAAAACTTTAGCAGAAGCGGCAGCGGATCTGCACAGAACTATCGGGTTAATCAAGTCGAATCAGACGTGTGAGACCTGCACCGCCATCGACTTGCTCGCCGGAAACCTCTCGATGCTTGTCTTGTCTATTCGGGAGCACTTTCATCGTCCTCTGTTATTATTTAAATGTTTGCAGTAACTGTCTTTTGTACAGTAAAGTCCTTTTCCGTCATCATTATGGAGAGCTTATTTCAATATATGAGCACAATATTGTCCAAGCAATGTAATACTTTCATTGTAGGGCCCAACCCGGCTAGAGCAAGGTCTTGCGACATATGCAGCATAAAATACACAGCCCCGCATTAAGCCACATGGTCCCGTTTTATATATTAAATGTGCAATTACATCGTTGGTTATCTGTTCTGTTAATTAAGTATGAGCGGAGCCGCACTTCATATATTGGACAGGATAGTAGCCTTTATTAGTTATTTAGTTATACGGATTGATAGTGTGCAGTGGCGTTGCTTAGGCCGCGATTATATTGCAAATTTATGTTACTCTTAAAACTAAACCCGTTTTATCAACCATGTCACTGTTTGACCTCTGATGTGGCAGCCAGTCTCAGCGAGAACAATATTTCAAACAATATTTGTTGCTTGGTTAAGTGTTATTTCGTAATTGCGAATGCCTAAAAAAGAATAGAAATAGCTTTTATTCCTCACAAACTTTGTTTTGATATGTTAGAAAGAATCAAACGTACTCCTACCCTTCTCTAGAACTCTTGGACTTGATTATTAATACGTTGTCAATGTGTTATAAGGCAAAACATCCTCAGCAGTAACCTTTCATTCTGGGCTATGTAGGGCTTCTGATTGCCCAGCTCACCAAACACGAAAATCGTTTTATTTTTAGGAACGGTATTTTTTCGTGATCGATCAGAAACAAATAACAGAACATACCTGCACCTTCGAAAAGAAAGCACACTGATCATGATTATTTGCAAGCCTGTTTGTGAGCGTGCATAAGGCAGTGCAAATAATAAGAAGAAAGATTTAAAGGAAACCGACATTTCCTTTCGCCATTGCAACAACACAAAAGGTTAACAGCTGGTGTCAGCAGGACTGCTAAACCCACAACTGCAACAAGTTAAAGGTACTTTTCCGCAGAGAAATTAAATCCGAACCTTGATTATCAATTAAATATTCATGTTGTACTGTTCATTAAGGAGTTATTATAATGTCGCTTTACACAAAACTTTACTCCAGCAATCACTAAATCTTACATTGAAAAGGATCTGTAAAGCTGTAACCGCCTTGAAAGCCGAGATTGAACAGCGGCAAGTCTTCTACATAATGTATTTGCGCATGATAAAAGCATTGATAGGGTTGACAGTGCAGCTAAGACTGTATATGTTGGCACAACTGTAGCGAGAATTGGCATATTGTCATTTTTTTATTAGTATGACCCACAATTCAGTTGCCTATAAATCACAACTTTGTGCTCTGGCTGGTTTTCATGCCGGGACATTGATTTCATTAGCCGGCAAATCTACCTGAAGGTGAAAAGGCACGATGAAACGTGCGTCTTCGATATGATTTTTTTTTTATCTGCAGTAGCAGTCTCACAGAATCAGTGTTAGTATAAACATCTTGATTTGTTACTATCAGAAACCTGAGGAAGACAGCGCTTTCAAGTCCCCTAAAAAATTTTGTAACGCTGTGGTTGAAGACTGAACTCAAATCTCTTTTATTCTATGATGTCTTTTATACATCTGGATCTACACCCGGTCTCTCAATCTAACATTCTTATTTCCTTGTACTTTTTTCACTTTCTTCTTCAATAGGCAACTTAAATTTCTCATGTCTGGGTCCAATATTGAAATGATCCATCTAATAGATAGGAAGATAAGTAAAGGTTTGAACATATGAAGTCTCTTCTAAAATCACATAACGAGTTAAAAATCTCTCAATCTCATAAAAAAACCCATCTTTTATGTAAATTATACCTAACTAATAATGTTATTGTTCTTGAATGCATACGTTGGTAATTTGCTTTTAAATACAATTTCAAAGTTCATTTTATACTCATCTTTCAAATTTTTAAAATGCTTCTTAGTATAGGTATCCATTTGATCCACAATAAAACTAAAACACGAGGTTATATATAAATTCGTATGTCATTATTATCTGCGTGCTGAATAAAATATAGTATCTTTAGACTACAGAGGTCAATGGTTATCTTCTTTGTGGTATGTAGCGGTCTGAATGATTTTTTTGTTGCAAGAACCCACGTGACATTTTCATTATTTTCCCCAATATTTTCTGTTCGAAAAAGCATTTGGATAAATTTAAATATTTATATTGAAATTTTTACATTCCTCATTGCTTGTACTACAGACGAAATTCATAATGTCACCATCGGTAAGTTTCTACTTATATCTACAAGTAAATTTAGGAATAGACAACATTTCTGTATTGTCATAGTCAAATGTTCTCTCCCCATTTTTCATTCATTGACTTTTCGTCTTAGATATCATGCGTTTTTATGTTTTTTTCTCGGACAATTCATGCTCTCATTTTTTTTCTATTTGAGATATCATTATTTGAAACTTAAGGCTCAGAACTATTGACCTCTTTTGTTCACTATAACTTGGGCTAATTATTCATGATGATGATGACGACGACGACGATGAGGATGATAATGATAGTTTCTACTACAATTATGATGGTGACTATTGCCCTTGTTTTTATCGACAGTAGTAGTAGTACTAATAGTATTAGTATCAAAGCCATGATCTTCAGGGCGTTCAACGTTCCACAGCTCCTAACTGATTTTCATCAAACACGCTCTGCGTATACAGAGTTCCACCAAACTAATTGCTCTGCGTGTATAGAGTACCTATAAATCAATTGAACATTTTAATTCGGCTATAACACATGATTGCGATTATGATGATTGTCCTACAGTGGCAATTGATAACGAAAAAAGAATTCCTGTAACTCAGATTTTTGAGTTATTACTGTTGTTTAACGATGTTGAAGATAAAAGTCATAAACTCAGCCGTAATATAGTTTATGAATTGAGCTCAGATTCAGGAGTATATAACTCTACCGTACTGATGATGGGGTTCATCATCAGAATGCATAATGTTATAAGATGAGGCATAAGTGGAAATTTTTTTACGTAATATTCTATTTATTGCGTGAAGAAAAACACACAAATACATACACATCAAATGACCTTTATCTACCTTTGGATGCCTAACACATTAAACTACATATGACGCCATTAGGTGCTGTTATATGTCTTAATAAAACTATTGGGCTATGAACTTTAATATGGATTTATGGACCTTAATAACAATAAACTAAATGTGAATAATCTGAAAATGGCGACTTCTTCTACTATGAATTTAAATTTAAAAAATAAAATAAACTGAAAATAGAACTTATAAACATTCTTAAAACAAATTTTACTATCAGGACAATCTAATATAAAAATTTCGTCGGATACTGAAAACGGCTGTATACAGCTATTTTTAGATAAGCAAATTTTGGATAAGCAGTGTTTGCATATTTAATTTTATATTAGAGTCTGATAAACTGTATGTATTTAGACGCTTTAAAATTTTCTTAATTTAACTTACTCGAACTTTTTAAAATCCTGTTTTTCCATTACATTTACACTGTATAGAAAAAAAGATGTGGCAAAGTTTGTTTTTTATGATATAAAATAAATACTAAACCTAGTGTATTGTTTCGAATCGGGGAAAAGAACATGTTTGATATGGCGTATGAAGGTTTCAACGTATCCCAGACTTTTTTCCTTCAAACTTGTAACAAACCACTTATGTAGTTTTGAATAAAGCTGGATATTATGAAGGCATGTATGTTATTTAAAAAATCAGTGATTTGGATCAATACAACAATTTCGGATAAGTCAAGATATACAGTGTACATAATTACTGGACTGTGAAATAATTGAAATGGTACCGTGTCGCACTAGCCATGAATCTTATCTAAAAACAAACTGTCTTAGTTTACGAAAATATCAGTAATACATTATTTCGCAATGGAGTAGTTATTTACTAGAAATATAAACATGCATGAGATATCACGTGTTGCAACAATGTTTTTACAGTTACCTAACTACTAAATCTTATATCTGAGACACGTGATTGAACTATTTCAGACGTTTTACCAATGGTTAGCGTCTAAATTGATTGATCAATAACCACTATGCAGTTATAACTTTGTATAGGAAAAGATAATGAGCGAAGTGTTCTTGAAAATCACGATAGACGGAATTGTCGCGAGAGATTTCAACTAACTGCGCTCTCAGCATTAATTACCGTTGCAAAAGGAAGAGAGGTTTTGTTCGAACAATTATAATATAGCTAGAAGGCAGACAGGGTCATTACATTGAAACCCGTCTTATATTACATCTGTTTACAAAGGATAACCACCCACAAAGAACACAACTTACAAACCGGTTTTCTTTAGTGTCTCTAAACTTTTCACCTCCATACACTGGCTCCTAACCAAAAAGGACATAACGTACAAACCACTTTCTTGCTTGTGACAAAAAGTTCCAAATGTACATGATGGGCACAATCTAATATGGACAGGGTTATGAAGTGCTTTAGGTGTTTCTGAGAGTTCACTTTGTTTATCTTCATTACCTGCACAAATCCTTGTGTGATGCTTAGTCCTTTTCATTACCTAATTTATGATTAATTAAAACTTTCAAATTAAATATCTACATACAATAAAATGAACGTAGTTTTCAATGTTAGCTTATACTTGAGCAATTTTTTTAAGTTTTCGGCTCCATTACAATAAATGACCATCTATATCTTGTCTGCACGTTGTTAAGTTTAAATGTATTTTAGCAGCAGAGAGGGTGAACCCTACAACAATATATTTGCGACAAAATCGATTAAAGCCTCAGAATGCCAATGGAGCCTTCCTACGAAATCTCATATTTTAACCAAAAAAAAATTAAAGGTCCCATCTTAGCGATTTTGTCGTGAATACATTGTCATAACCACACTCAAATTGCTGCCATCTACGTCTACAAATTTTTGCGACAGAATCGATTAAAGCCTCAGAATGCCAATGGAACCTTCCTACGAAATCTCATATTTCAACCAAAAAAAAAATAAAGACCCCATCTTAGCGATTTTGTCGCAAATACATTGTCATAACCACACTCAAATTGCTGCCATCTACGGTCGCAAATATGTTGTCATTTCACCCTCTCTGCTGCTGATTAATACAAATTATTTAACCGATATTTGTTAGCTTTTCACAAACAGACTAATCGATAATACTTCACCACGTAGATCAATTAAATTATTTGACTGATCGGTGAGTGTAAAATTAATTCTAGTTAGTGAATCATTTTGACATTGCATATAGACTGGATTAGTCGGATTCTCAACAATTAAAAATCCGGGGGGTGCTGTTGGTGAAAATGAATAAAGAATGTAACCTTGTCGGGCTTGATTTGATTGTTCCATATTAATTTGATAACTTCCTTCGATTACATCACACGTTAAATTAAGTGCGATCACCGATGAAATATCCACATTGTTCGGTGCGATATGTCTACCGTCGCCGTCGGGAGAATTATTATGAGTGAGGATAATAGGCTTCGGCTGGCTATCTTTCCATGATTGATAGATTTTATTAAATCCTTCGTCGATGACGATATTGAGTAGATTTTTTAGTTCAGGTGCGTTATATCCTGTAAGTACATAATTTGGATTACCTGCTAGGCCGCCCCTATAACGTCCAGCTTCAATTGTTCGATATATTGGAGAATTTTCATCAGTAAAAACACTGATAAGTCTTAATCTATATTTTTCCATGTCGCTGATGATTCTGTTGGCTGCCGCGACCACACTGGTAAACTCATCTTTTGTAAGAAGACCGGATCTCAACGAGTGTAGCAACAAATAAAAATCTTTGTTCATGTAGAGAAAAGAAAGGTCAAAGGTGGGAAAAAATTTACTATCTACGCTTACTTGCGCAACAGTATAACCTTTCTTTTCAAAATCAATAGGACGACGACTCTACCTCCAAAAGCATAGCTCGTCTCTGTTTCAGATATTTTTTTTCTGTAAACTTTTGTTAAATCTAATTCTTCGAAATTATCATATGTTCGTGATGGATTGTCAGGTCCTATTTCATCAGTGACATAATCAGATTTTACAGGCTCGGGCGTGGAATTACCAGCACTTCTAGGTGGATCTTCGGGCCATCCTAATACTGTTCTTATTGAACTGTTATAAATATCTACAACATACCCCAGGAGAGCCTATTTCAATTGTAGATGATAGTGTTGGTTCATGAACTGTTATCGCAATTTTTGATTCTTTTTTAGTAATGGATTTTATTCTACGTTGTAATTCATTATTAATTTGCTCAATTTGATAGGATCCCAGTTGGTATTGAAACAACGTTCCAATCTGGAGTGTCATCTTTTTTATTCCTATATGCAAACACCAGAGAATTATTAGGTCTCTGACCGCCAAATGGAACCGATCTGATATTAGGCCAACTATGATACACTCGTAATTTGCCAACGCGATTTCCTTTACTGAAACAGGCGAGGGAAAATTCACACTGAATTTAGGGTTTGTTGACGATATTGATATCATGCTTGTTTCCGCGGAGTGGTATTTTCTGCTATCCGCTGAAGTAGTTGAATCTCTTGCGACATTATTATTATTATTTACAATGTCTAATTTTGCAATAGATGAAAAAACGCTAGCGTTTTTAATCGTAGTATCATAAATACGTATCATCGCGGAGAATTCGTCTTCGGTAATTATCGTATCATCAATCGATGATGGACATCAACGAGGATAATTGTGAGTAACCGTTAGATACTGCTTGATGTTTTACTATATAGTCGTTAAGTTTTTCTTGAGAACACGATGATATTTTTTTAGTAATAGCATTTGCAAGTCCAGCAAATGTTGTCACCGCGGAAATAGCAATTGGGACAGCAATCGGAGCTACCATTGTTACTGAAGATAGTATAATACCAGCACCGGCCATTATACCAGATACCGAGTATACTGTAACATCAATTACGGTAATTCTCCTGCGATACTTTTTAATTTTTATTTCATATTCATCAATGAGTGTTTTGAGTTTTGTTAAGAAGTCTTTGACGGTATCATAGCGATATTGCGATGATGGAATCATATTATTTTAAAAACTCAAGTGGTTTTTAATTGTATAAAATTATAATTTAGATCAGCTACCAACTCCATGTACCATACAAATGATGTCTTATTTAAATTAGGATCAGTGCTTGTTATTGTAAACCGTTTGTATTCACCCACGTCAATAGTCGTTGAAATCACGTTGTTGTATCCATATGAAGTCGATGATGATATATTAAACTGATTCAGTGACACTATTGTTAATCGATAAATACCCTTGTTTGACACAGTGAGGGTTACTGTATTCTTTTTAGGTCCCAATCTAATGATCCAGAGAGAACTGTGTATATCATATTTATGATATTTCTCTCATGAGGAATCTTTATTCTTTCAAGTAGCGGAAGATTGTCTGTTTTAAATTTTGTATATCCTCGATAGATTTTTTAATACTATTAATGCTATCTCTAATAATACTAAATCCAGCATCATTAATATTTTTAATACTAGCTTTAATTTCATCAAAAATTGGATTTAATTTCAGCGAGAGATGGAGAGGTTACCGCTGGTGTTCCAAAGAATTTATTGATAATATTTCTACGAAGGGAAGTATATGTTTGTTATATGTTTTTCAAGTTCTTCATTTAAATTTTTAATGCATCTGTGATTGTAGAAACAAATACACCTGGTTTGAGTTTTCCATCATTTGAATATAACACTATTGTATCTTCAACGACGTCACGTCTTCGTATAAGACATCATCCAATGAAACATTACTAGATTTCAATTTCCCCTGGCGATCTTGAAATACAACCATCCCCCCACGATCTACACTTGACAAATTTAATGTCTCGGCGATTTCATCTTCGATTATTTTTTTTACACTTTCGACAGCGAATTTGCTATCGGTTTCTGTTTTTTTTTGATTCTGATAAAGGTCGTCCCCAAATATCAATCATTATACGAAAATGCTACGTTTTTCTAAATCATAACGCTATCGTTTTTGCCATTGCCTGCTAGTATATTCATTAACAACAACTTGTGGTGGTTTTCTTGGAAATTTAGATATCTCTGCAAGGACATTTAATACTTCACGACCGCATATCGGTGGATCATTTAACTGTTGTGTTGGTAGCGTGGAATAAAAAATTGGAGATGACTTTGTTATTGTGGATACATATCGCATGAATTCTTTTGGTGGAGCTAATCCATATGATCAAAATAGACAATTCCACGTGGATCAATTGCATATGCGACCCAATGAGTTCCTTTTCCGCTGCTGTTATCGAGATTGATAATACCCGTTTCATTTTTCATTGGTTTTGACGGTAATTGATCTCTCATGAAAACTCCTCTAAAGTTTTTTATTGATAATGATTTTACAGCATCAATTAAATCAAAATTGGACATTGGTGAAAATCCTAGGGATTTTTCCACTAATAAGCCGTTCCTGGTATTCTTAGGCCCGTGCCCTTGTACCAATTGTGTGGAGTTCCTGGTAGTCTTAGACCCTTTCCTTTTTTTTTATAGCCTTTCCCAGTAGCTTTTTTCAGGGCCATTCCTGCAGCAGTACCAACGGCTCCTAACGCTGCCGCCTTCGCAACCGCTGGGGCAGCCGCTGCAATCAATGCTGGAATAGCAGCTAACAGCGGGAATATTCCACCCGATTTTATCATACTGGCGATAGCTGCTTTCGAAAAATCAATTTGAACTCCTCGTTTGTTCTTTAGCGCATCATTGAAATGTTTTATTTGACGATCTGTCAGTGATAATTTATGTGCACCACCGGACATTTGAGTGGGTTTCAGCGTTATTGTAGTTCCACATTCTTTAGCCGACTTTGATTTCAATTTCTTGACCTGACCATCAGTCAACTGGACATTAACAATACTATATGTCATTCTATTCTAAAATGTAATTTACACTTTCAATTGATCTTATTGTGAAAATCCTAACTACATGTTTTCCACTGGTGCATCAATAAGTCTCATTCGTCCGCCAACTCCTTCTAACAACATTGATTTATCACTGAGAATGACAGCAACTGCTCTATAATCGGCTATACCAGCAGGGCGTTGTACCCGAGCTTGGAAGTATATATCAACAACAGATTGTCTCATCATGTCAAGATGTTCCAATGAAAAGTAATAAATCGGATAGTGTTTTTCAAAATCAATTTGCGATATTTGCAAACCAGTATCAACATTTTGATCACGACCCATATACGACAATATTCTATGATATACACGAGCTATGTAGTTGTTTTCATAATTAAGATGTACAATCTCTGCTGGCTCTTGTTGTCCGTTTATTCTCAACGAAACTTCACTTACCCCTAATTTATCAAATATCATATGACTAGATAATTGACGACCCTACTCGATTTGCATCCTGTAACGCTATAAAGATATGACGTGGAGCTGAAACACCTTGTTTTGATGCTAAGTGCCATGTAAATGTGCCATTTACATTATCCTGCTTCGTATCAGTCGTTGTTGTTAGCCAACTTAGCAATGATTTTCCACCTGTGTCCATAAACGATAGTAATTCTTGCTCTATTGTAACTGCTGGTGTCAAGACGGGCATCCATAAAGTCAATTTATTTAAAATGACTTTACCATCAACAACACCATCAGCATGCCAGATTGCATCATTGTCATTTTCTTTTCGCACTAACACGACTGTATGCTTTGCTCCATAGATGACTTTTCTGACATTTCTACAGAATCCGAATATATGATGTAACGGAATTGCACATGAAAATCGTCGATGTGTCCTTTTAATGCTCCTTTTCGTGTTGCAAATCCTAGATTGAAATTATCATTGACCTTTTTTAATATGTCGAATGGATTGCGCTGGTCTATCTTCACGGTCTGGATTAGCTCGAGTTGTTGATCAGCTTCTGCAGTAGCTTGCGTTTAGTACTTTAATAAATTGATAATGGTCAGCATGATCAGAAGTATCCTTAGCAAACATCATAGACGGACCAGCCGACCTTGTATAATCATCAGAATATCTCGCAAGTCCGATTATTGTTGTTGCAATATCAACATCTTGTTCTATTGATTCAATTTCTTTTCCATCAATGATATATCTTGCACTGTTAAATAGCGCCATAATGCCATTATTTACGAAACCAACTCGGATATTTTGGTCATTCCCATATGGTGTATCAGCTGCAACATTTGTTACAAGCTCCTTCTACTTCAATAAACGCCTCACACGGCAAAAAGTATCTACTTGTATCTTGAACTTGAAGTTCAACTCCCCCTCGTTGATTAGGCTCTCTTGCAGGATAGGCATAATACTGATAGTTAATTTTAGAATCATCTTTATTCACCGGTGCCGCCATATCAAACGCTGGATCAGCAATTTTTTTAAATGCCATTTATACTAAAACGTATCGTTTTTCTAAATCATTTTCTTTTTCGATTTCCTCCAAGACCACTTCCCGCTATCATACTTGCAATATTACTACTATCTGGTGAAGTCATTGCTAATGATGCTAGTTTTTGTTCCACTGCGTTATTTATCACTTTACTGACATTTGCAGGCATCATTGTTGTTGAAGGTAGCGGTGGTGGTGGTTTTCGTCCGAATCTAGATTTCACCAATGACGTTATTCTATTCTTTGCGGTAGAAAAGGCCGTTCCTGCAAGATCTCCAACAGCGTTAATTCCCTTATTACGAATAACATCAATGGCTTTCATCGCTAATTGTTTAGCAATTGGTGCTACTTTTGGGGCTATTCTTGTGAATAAACCCGCCATGGTATTTCCAAGGCCGTCACCGTAGTATGCCTTATAAACGGGCAATCTTGAGTTCACTACATACACGTTTGTTGGTTTATTGTGATTATAGTGTACTATCATCTTATTTGAAATGACTTTGTAATTTCTAAATACAATTTCAATCACTAAATTCCCCTGTATTCCGTCCATTAACTCATCCAAGAGTTCTCGATACGTATGAATATCAATTATCCCACCTTGGAATAATCGTCTGCAAATATCAAATGCTTCATTAGTTATTTCGACTGAGTTATTTCCAGCTCGCTTACCTCCCATAAGAACCCAAGTCGTGATATATCATTAATGATATTACTAGGACACATATGAGAATCATGATGAGAACTTCCATAACCCTCTCCTGAAGTACTTTCTGGTTCGGAAACGTTTTGAATTTCTGGAGGAAACATTTTTGTTTCTGGAGATTGTCGACCTCGACCTCGACCTCGACCTCGACCTCGACCTCGACCTCGACCTCGACCTCGACCTCGACTTCGACTTTGTTGTTGTTGTTGTTGTTGTTGTTCTAGAACATCCGCATCAACTCCCATTTTAAAAGCTCTGTATTCCAATGTATTCTTTTTTAAATTTCCGGTGATTTCATTTATTATGATTTTTAATATCCAATCCACCCATTGATCTTTGTTTATTGTGTTTTTTTTTATATACGTCTTTTAAAAATTCCTCCCTGTTATAATAACTTTTTACAGCAAAGTTTCCAAATTTTACGCATAGTCTTCAGTTTTTCAGCAATTGAATTCGTCTGATTTCTTCTATAGCTTCATCAGTGAATTTCTCGTTAAAAGGAACACTTTTTTTAACGGAAACACTAGCATCTTCAACGGGGTTATCATCAGTATCAATATTACCCATTTGTTGTATTTCTCGCTGAGTTTGTAACTCACCTGAAAGCTGTTTTATTCCCTCGTGAGTTTTTCAGTTTCTGTAGCAATCTTTCCTAATACATCAATAATAGGTACTGCTCCCTCTTTAGGGATGTCGCCGTATATAGCACGTTCTGTTGCAAGTTTCATATCTTTAGTGGCTTTAGTTACAGGGGCAAAAAGTTGTTCGCTTCCAATAGAAAAGTCAGTCTGCGCTTGCTGTCTAAGTTGTAGTTTATCTCGCACGTTATCTCGAATTGGTATAAACTTTTTCAGTAATGCTAACCTCTCACGGGCTAGTCTGGTAGTTAATGCTTCTGATGTCATTATTGGAAATGCTAACGATTTTTCAATTGTCGGTTTCAATGCTTGCATCAATCAAACGTCTTATAGATTTCACTTTCAAAGCAATCTCTGACCGAACTTGGTACTGTTCCCCGAGTTTCTTTCTTTCTAATGGCTTCAACTATACTAAATAGCCGAATGAATAAATTAATATCATTGTTATACAAAGAAGCATTAACCGCTTTTTGGATTCTTTTTATCAGTGAATACATTTTAGGTAGAACATATCTTCCATGTTTCAATTGTATATCAATTTGTTCAAATTCATTCAAAAGTCTGTCTTCATTCAAAAATTCAGAAAGTACGATTCCTTGATTTCTTTAATTTGATATTTCTGTGATGATAGATGTAATATCTTGAAATTCCATGTATTATTAGTACTAATGTATTTGTATCTTTAAAATATTTTATATACAAAAAAAAACAAAACATATACAATGCCCGTCTCTTCCTCATTCGAGTTTCGAGGCAAGAAAGGGCACATACATTAAAGACTTATACAATACCCTAACCCCCCAATCGAGTTCAAGGGCGGGTTATATGGGTATTAGACGTGAAATCCAAGTGATTTCTTTACAAACATTGAACATATAACATAAAGCCTCATTTGGAACCTCTTTCGCGCCAAACGACGTCAAAGAGGCCCAGAGGGGGGACAGCACATTCTTGGAACTCATTTAGTGCCTTCGCATTATATAAGCCCAAGGGCCACAAACATAGATCTCCCAATTGGAAGCTCTAACGTAACAAATGCTATATTAGGTCTTCCGGAAGATATGTTGTGGGGGGGGGACAGTACATTACATATAGGATGATATATATACAATGAATGAATATTTACAATGAATGAGTATTTACAATGCGATTATATAGGATAGGAATATATTTACAATGCGATTATGAATATTTACAATGAATGAATATTTTAATGAATGATTATTTACAATGCGATTATAGGTTTATTATACAATGCGATTATATAGAATGGTTATATATACAATGAAATGATAGGATGGGGGTTATATGATAGGATGGTTATATGGATGGTATGATAGGGACAGTACAGGACGATACAAACATGAAACGACGGGGCGGACCTACACCCACTTGCCAATCAAAAGCAACCCAAGAAATTAACCCTGGTTGCAGTTGAAAAAATTCAACCACACACCATGTCAATGGCGTGGGAGTTTTAATTGGCAAAGTGGGCTTCGTTTTAAAGCCCCAAACTTATTACGGCTCATATTATATATAAGGTGAACTAATACTGCAGTGTCAATGTGTAGGTGTGTATTTATTTTTCCTAGCATTTCATAATGAATACTGTGTAGTAATTTCAATGGAAGCTAAGTATTTAAATAAAACATTAAAACAAGAAATACAACTGTTAAATAATAGCAATTTTTTTATTAATTTCTATAATATTACGATTAAATAATCGTAATAATAATGGATTTACATGACAAGATAACTCCGTAATGGGGATCCCTGTCAATTCAGGACCTGCTATTTCTTGAATCGAGAATGATATTTTTCTGAATTTTATTACACATAGCCACACTAAAAAAACTAAACTATATGTAGCGCGTTTTTACTACCCTGACCTCACTAATTTGTAATTTTAAAGTAATTTCATTTTCATACAAACGCTGTTAACGCCGTCTTTGTAATTGGGATTTTTAAAAAATCTATTAATAGACCCCTGGCCTTGGATCTCTGTCAAATAAATTGTCTACCCTGTATAGGTTTTTCCAACAAAACCCTAACTGCTGTTCTCAATACAGTCTTTAGAAACAAGAAACAACACAAAATCAAAATCCGTACATACCTGATTACGTATACCGAGTTAACCATTAAATACGTACATGAGATCACACACATCATTAATTCAATCCAATTTCACATGTATTCTCGGACGAATTTCATATCCGGGAATCAATATCGAAAAGTAGGATAGTCACGTGACGATCAGTAGTAATGAGGGGAAATACGGAACAAAATTAATTAGATTTTATTAATAGTATTCTTGTAGTCATTTGTCAAGAAAACTTTATTCTATGTCCATTTTTCTTTGAGATAGCTGTTTGACAAATCCCTTCAGCAACTTTCGTACTGAAGGCATACATATTCCAAAATATTTTCCCGCAGCATTCATTGAATGAAAAACTCTTTCTTCATTCGTCGTTGTATCAATGACTGTACTGGTCTCTTTCCAACTGACTTACAAGTCCCTGTCTTTCCTTTTTTTATATTCTCTCTTTGAGAAATACACTGTAAATTGGAAATCGCGTTATTTTGAATATTAGAATCAATGTGATCAATAACACAGCCATCTTTAATCGGTCCCATATAACACTCAAAGACTGCCCTATGACAGAGATATCCCTTTCCTCCAGCAGTAAATTGCAAGTATCCCTGATTATTAACAAAACCAATTGGTTTCTTTAGTCTACAGTGTCTAACAACACCATTACGAGATATTTCATAATTAACGAGTATTGGATGTGGTCTGAATTCTTGCTCCATTTATATAATAATACTATTTGTCTAATTCATTATTTGCTTTAATTATAAATCTATTAATGTAGTCTTGAGGGGTTTTTATGATTTTGTCTTTGACAGAGTCATGGTTAGGGTCAATGATGGCGTTTTTTATTCGTTTATCATAATAACGTTTCAATTCTCTAACCGCTTACCCCCACAATTGATACATAATTGTGATTTTCCTCTCACACCCACCCCACAATTTATGCATGGGGACGGGCCTGTCGAATTATTTCTGACACTCTGTAAGTGATATCCACAGAATTCACCTCTACACGATTTATTGCATGGGGTTACTGATCCGATCATAAGCCATTTGCAGTGATTCATTATATATATAAACAAACTTTTCTATTTAAATACTTGTCTTATTTATATGAATGAAGAATTCAAGAGATTATCGGCAATCAAGCCTCGGAAAAATATTAAATTCAATCTTGATAGAACTCTCGAAGACGTACCAAAAGAGAGAATAACTAATAGAATTCTGATTAGAAAAATACGAGATTGTGTTCATGAGTTTAAACAGGATGATGCATCACACACCTGGTCAACATTTAGAATTGATGGTGTTGTTGATGCTAGAATGAATGATGAAACAGCAGCTATGATACTATCACAACTTGGCAATAAACGGTATTTTATCAGAGTGAAATTCATTATCAAATTAGAATCGGGCGAATATATTATAAGACAAATTTGTTCCAATTCTCAAAGATGGGACATCAGTCATTGTTAGCCGTTATTCCAGACCAGGGCTGTTAACTGGAATTGATAAACCATACTATGAAAAAGCGTATCCAGAAACAGCAGTCGTTTATGGGATGTATCCGTTAAATAACCCTGACATTGGAAAACTAGCACCAATGAAACAGTCAACGTCAGCGGAAAAACCACTCTATTGTGTTGCTAATAGTCTTAGAACATTTTACAAATGCACTCCGTGGGAATAAATTAACCGATCTAAGACATAAAAAAATAGATGAATGGGAGCTAACAGTGAAAGAGAACGGAGCAACTATTTCCGATATAGCTAGATTGGAAAAGTCGTTGAGATTTCCGATAACCGTTTTAACGATAACTGGCGAAGTATTATACGAATCAAATACAATAAAAACGGAGCTCCAATCAAAATTATTGATCATAACAAGCACGCATGGACATCCGCGGTTACAATATTCCCGCGAGACAGAACAGTGAAGTATATCCCAGAAGAATTCATCAAGGATGGTATTCTCACTGAAGAAAGATTATTCGATGCTATTGCTAGTTTGTGTAAAAAACGACCCTGTATCAGTATGGCTACTTCATAGTTTTGAAGATGAAGAATGTCAATTCAATCAATTTGTGAAACCTAACGGTGAATTATATCGTAGTGAAGTCTACATAATAGGATGAAAAATCTAGCAATAAGTCTCAGTGAAACGCTAGCGTTTTTAATGAAAAATCCGAAGATTACGAACAGTTACTTACAAATTGTTTTACAATTCCATCAGTTGCAGCTCATTTTGCAAGAAAGAAAAATAATTGGAAACCAACACGAAAAGAGTTTTTACAGGATGTTCAATCCAGCTGTTTGGAATATTATCATGGCGGTCTATGGAACGTTAAGTACAATCGTGAGAATATGATATCAGTTGATATCGTTGCCTGTTATCCAGGAAGTTTTCTAGGATATGGATTCGCTGGTGAGTATTTTAAACGGTTTGGACACCCCACACATGAAATGACTCGCGTTGCTATTAATGGACCACTGCCTGATTTTGATTTGACCGGTTTTGCTTGCGTAGTATCATTTGAATTCGCTGAAGGACTTCATCCGTGTTGTTATGTTTGGATTGGTAGACACATGGCTGAAAGGATGTGGTTACCAATAGTGTTATTGCGATATATGATTGATTGTAAAGTGTTAGTTTCGTTGATTGTCCAGCGAAGCGATTATCTCATATCGAAAACAAACCAATGTCTGGTTACCAGAACCAGAATGTCTTGATAGTATAATCGATAAGTCTAGAAAACATATTGATGCTGACGAGGAGTACATTATTTGAATGGTCAAAAAGGATATTTAATCAACGAAATAATGAAGCAAAGGATCTCGGCCGAAGAATAATCGGTAAATTTACACAGGGTGGAAAAAAATTTAACTTTAAAAAACAATCCTCACGATTGATTATAGATGATGCCGAATACGACTTCGTTATTAAAGATGCAGTAGAGAAAAATAGATACGCAAATTGTAAAACAGCCTTTTGTCCAATAAAACAAAGTTAGGTAGAATTGTTACTTACAGTGATGGAGAAAGCTCTGCATATCTACATTTGAGAGCTTCTATGCTGGGTTATGCATCTATCAATTTATTTGCAATGATAAATAGATTTCCTAGTATAGCAGTCAGAGTTGCAATTGATTCAATGTATGTCGATAAAAAATATATCAAAGAGATAACTAAATTTACTAATAGCGAAGAGACTTGGGGAACATGGCGAATTAAACAAGAAATACAACGCGATTATTCTGAATCAGCAGACGTTGAGATTAAAAGCAGTTACCTGAAGAACGATAATTCTATCAGTGAAAAATCTATGTCTAAAGCACCACCGATATCAGATCCAATTTGTAGATATAAAACAGTTTATTTAAACGGTTGTGGTGGATCTGGAAAGACAACACGTGCGATAGAATTATATCGAGAGAGAACGTCCATGATTGTACTCACACCAACCCATAGACTAGCGAGAGAGATCAAACAACGAAATGTTGAAGCTTGCACGTATCATAGTTTTTTTCGATACAAGGGCGATGCTTGGACTCCTGAGCGAATGGGTGAGAAATTTATTCCAGCGGTTATTATTTGGGATGAAGCATGTACTGTTTCAGAAGATGTATTAAAATGTTTCTTGATTGGTTATTGCAAAAAAAATACAAAAATTATATTGTGCGGCGATCATGGTCAACCACCACCATTTGTTGGTAGAAGTCCTGGTTAAAGGATTTGTTGATTATTACGAAGAAATTGATACTGACTATAGAGCACTCGATGAGCAGTTACGTGAGTTTAAAAAACTAATTAGATTACAACCCGATAGAATTCAATGTGAAGTAGCGCGTGAAATAATTTCTGAAACACCTTTGAATGATTTTTGGGAAACATGGAAACCAAATGATTTTGTAGTAGCAAGTAGAAAGATAGTCAGAGACGCACTTCAGAAAAAGTTGTTTGAGCTACACAAGAAAAAATTCCCAACGTTTCCAGTGCCGTTGTGTTATAGACCATTGGATACACGAAAGCAGAATATTGAAGTTGAAATTCCAGGCCAGACGGAGAAACAGATTCTAGTGTTAAATGATATTGTGCTAGTTGATATCAATACTGTAGAAGATGCATTATGCGCTGATAAATCACCATGGACGCTTGGTTATGTAACAACAATACACTCGTCACAAGGATTGACCATCACGGATACAATTGTTTGGATAGTTGATAATCGCATTGAATGGTCAAATTTAGTCTATCTCGCAGTGTCCAGAGTACGACGAATAAATCAACTACGAAGGATTGTTTTCGATGATGATTTTAATGCAAACGATGATAACACTGATATTAGCATCATTAATAAAAAACCTCTGGCTACAAACAGCAGGACAAAAAAAAACAACGAGATTTGATATTGATGCTGAAGTAATAATCGCATTAAAAGAACAACAGAATAATCACTGCGCCAGTTGCAATTGTATAATGCACTGGCAGTATTCGGATAAAGACCCTCGACAATTCACCGTAGACAGAAAAAATAACAGTCTTGGTCATGTCAGAAACAATGTGATGTTGACCTGTCTTGAGTGTAATAGACGAAACGGAGCTAGTTAAGACCATGTGGCGGTAATTGAGTATCGTCCGGAATGACTTGTAGTTGTTCGCGTGTAAAACCACGCTGAGGTGCAGTTGAATCCAATCTGTAGATTGGAGGTCTACCAGTGATCGCGTTATAGTTGAATTTTATGCGTAGTAACACTCCATATAGATCAGTAGCTCTTCTTTTACCGCCTTCAAGCTCTCCTGGTTCGTATAAATATCTCACAGTAACATCACCGAGAAGTGGCTGAGTGCTAACCCGCTGCGGTTGTTCGGGAATATATTCTTTTTTTATTGCAATATTTGGTTTCATATTAATAGTTCGAGTAATCTCATTATTTAACGCTGCAACTACACTCGGTAACCTTTGGACCCATTCACGAGATCGTTTTTCTTGGATGAATTCTTTTGCATATTGATATCCAAATAACCGTTCTGCAAGAGTTCGATTAAATCGTTCTACAATTGCCTGATCACGATGTAACGCAGTATGTCCCCGTCGTATTGTAACACTATGAGTTTTCATTGTTGATAGAACAGCACCTTGAAACTCTTTGCAGGATCAACTTGTAATAGATTTGGCCATCTTAGAGGACCTCGTCGATAAATCCTTTCAAATGCAGAAGCGACTTCAGAAGCTGACTTTGTTTTCAATGGTTCTGCTTGTTTAAATCGACTCGCAATATCAACTACAGTTAGCGCGTATTTGTAACCATGGTCATGTGGTAAAAAACAATAAATCAGCCTGATGAACTTCATTGGGTACGGTAACATCAAAATGAGAATAATTAATTTGTTTAGGCGGTGGTAGATAAATTTGCCATATAGCTTGTTTGGATAACCAATCTTTTGCAGTGGATTTTTTCACTTTTGCAGCGTTAGCGAGTTTACTGATTGCTGCTTTACCCCTCCAGTATCCTTTCGGAGAATAATAAATAGATTCCATACTATAAAAACACTGGTGTTTTCAATTACCAGCACCTAACACTAATTTGCCTTTCATAGCTGATTTGACCAACCATGAAGCCAATTTTTCTTTGAAGGATTTATCGGGAATAGCATTTAAGGCATGAATTAATTTTACATCCGCGATATGTCTTTGTTGCAAATTATTGCTTTTATATGCAACATCATGAGCATGACATGCCTTATCAATAGCATTTATCGGATACTCACCGGCCGGGGCTGATTTTGATCATCAAGTCTGATATCTAATCTCGTTCCGGGACCACAGTAGCTATATCCTGGAAGGTGTTTTTCTCCGGGGTATTTTGCCCATGGGGTTCCGGGGAGTTTTCCAAGTTTTGCGGCAATATCACCTCCGAGTTGCTTTTTTTTAAAAATCTAAATTTTTTTGTACCACATGTTACACACTTACCAGTAAGCGCTAGTCTATTGTTTTTAGTTGTAATGGTTGTCTGATCGGTTGTATCAGTACGCTGTTTACACTTAACACAATATAGATCCATAACTCTATATATAGCGTTATGATTAAAAATTGATTTTTCAGCGACTAAAAGAAGAGAACCGGTAAAACACCACGCAGCGCTTCCGAATTCTGTCCGTGCCATTATAATCGGACCATCTGGATCAGGCAAAACACAATTACTGCTTAATTTGATAATGCGATTTATGAAGTGGGATAAATTATATTTAGTTGCCCCATCCGTAGATGATCAACGGTGCTATGAAGTTCTAAAAGATTATAATGAAAAAGCATCAGAAATTAAAGGTGAAAGTGTAATCGACTTTATTACTGATATTGATGATGCACCATCAGTAGAAGATCTCGATGGAGACATAAACAATCTTGTAGTGTACGATGATGTAATGTTAGATAATCAAAAGAACCCTGCTAGAATATTTTCCCGAGGTAGGCATAAAAACACTGACGTGATATATGTCACTCAACGATATACTCAAATTCCAAAAGTGATTCGCGATAACTGCAATATTCTTGCTGTATTCAATGGCGTTGATACACATACGCTACGAAATATTTGGCAGACATGGTGTTCCGATATGGACTTCAATGGATTTAAAAATTACTTTAGTCATGCTCAGTCTGTCCCATATGGATTTATAACAATAAATTTACACGACCCTCGGTCACGATATCGTATTGGACTTGATCAAATATTTGGTTAAATAATTTGTATTAATCAGCAGCAGAGAGGGTGAAATGACAACATATTTGCGACCGTAGATGGCAGCAATTTGAGTGTGGTTATGACAATGTATTTGCGACAAAATCGCTAAGATGGGGTCTTTATTTTTTTTTTGGTTGAAATATGAGATTTCGTAGGAAGGTTCCATTGGCATTCTGAGGCTTTAATCGATTCTGTCGCAAAAATTTGTAGACGTAGATGGCAGCAATTTGAGTGTGGTTATGACAATGTATTCACGACAAAATCGCTAAGATGGGACCTTTAATTTTTTTTTGGTTAAAATATGAGATTTCGTAGGAAGGCTCCATTGGCATTCTGAGGCTTTAATCGATTTTGTCGCAAATATATTGTTGTAGGGTTCACCCTCTCTGCTGCTATTTTTTATAGTTCATTCTTTTGGTTTATGAGTGTGGGAATTGATCATTATATCATTTTAAAAGCAAAATAAAATCATTTTAAGAGATATGAAGTTAACAGTTTCGTGTTGTAAGTAGTGGAACATAAATTGAGCTTTTTATAAAAAAATATTATATATATATATATATATATATATATATATATATATATATATATATATATATATATATATATATATATATATATATATATTTATATATATTATTATTATAATTTGATATTAGGTGTAACTATGCATTATATATTGAATTCAGATTCTGTAAATGTTCTAACCATTGGACCCTTATAATAAAACCATTCCATGAATGGGTCATTAATTATATTTGTTACAATTATACTTGTTTTGACATCAATTACATATAGATATTCTCCTGTTCGTTCAATAATGACATCTAAAGAGTGAATATGGTTCCAGTTTGATTTTAATTTGTCCATAGGAAAAGACAAATATACGATTGTAAATAGTCATACGAAACCAATTTGTAGGCTTAACAACATGAGAAGTACTCCCTTTCCTCTTATTTAAGCCTTCCTTGAAGTTTAAACTGATATGTTATACGATTATGACACGTTCTTTGCATCCCAAGAAAAAGACAAAGAACACATAAGAACTAATGATCGTTCAAATCATTATTACATTCAAGTAGTTTCTGATCTCCAGTAATTGTCACGAGGTTAGGAAGGCACGTTTTTGCTCTGCTTGTGACTGGTTCACTGCACATATTCCGTAGGAGATGAATTTGTTCTGACCGCTCTTTGAACACCTTTATTATGTTATGAACATAGTGGTTCGTTATTTCGATATATGCTAGTGACTGGGTCCACGTTTTTCGTTATGTCATGAACGTAGTGTTTCTTTATTGTAAAAATGTGTTTGAATCCTTCTCTATCTTGACTTATGATGCTCTCAAAGTGCGTTGTATCTAACTTATGTCATTGTTATTGTTTGATCAAATGTTCCCCAGATTTTTATTCTCCAAGATTTCGTAACATCCATAAACTGGAAGAAACGTTGTAGGGAGTAAGAATGCTGACGTTAGAGGAAACAAACTCAAGACGTATACAAGTTTGATACATGATGTGGGTACATATACTTATCTTAATCGTTTTGCCAATACGAATTAACAATATGCGTGTTTAGTTTAGGTGCGGCTTTATATCCTCTCTTGTTAAAAGCTGTCGTTTCGAGTAGATAACTATTGAGTAAACAATTATTGCTTTAACGGTTAAAAGTTAGTTGAATGTTATTACAGAATTAACTTAGTAATGACTTATCTAAAGGTAAAACGTTATAGGTATATTCACGTCGTCCCGCAAACGATCTGACAAATTAAAAGAGACATTTTTAATATTCTTAGTCCACCGAGGATGTGTTAAGAAGGAAGTTTAAATACAGCAAATCAGAGAAAAACAAACATTTATCAACTGGTATTACACGAAACGATGACTAATCTAAGCCATTGTCGAGAAAATGTTTGAGTGGATTCTGGCTTCTAAATTGGGGGACAGTTATTAACTATATTATTAGGGAAAGCATTACACCTGCGTTGAGAGAATATCCGGAAAGCATTAAACCTGCATTGATACAAAGAGAGAGAGAGAGAGAGAGAGAGAGAGAGAGAGAGAGAGAGAGAGAGAGAGAGAGAGAGAGAGAGAGAGAGAGAGAGAGAGAGAGAGAGAGAGAGAGAGAGAGAGAGAGAGAGAGAGAGAGAGAGAGAGAGAGAGAGAGAGAGAGAGAGAATATGCTCAGTAGTAAATAAATTGGCGACATGGGTATTTTATTTATTAAAACTATGTGTTCGGGGTGGGGCATGCAAAATAATAATTTTAAAGAACAATAAAAATGGCAAGCAATCTAAACACCAGTAATATGTAAAACAGGAAGTTATTATCAAAAGGAAAGGTACAATTTCAAATTAAAGCTAGATAAAACAACTGCAGTGATATAGTCTGACTTTTCAGTAGGTAATTTGACATTTCAAAAGATAGGAGTAGGGATTATTAATATTTAATTATTAATATAATGGATTCAGTCAAGGCAGA
Source organism: Potamilus streckersoni (assembly GCA_016746295.1). NCBI lineage: Eukaryota > Metazoa > Mollusca > Bivalvia > Unionida > Unionidae > Potamilus > Potamilus streckersoni. The sequence continues at coordinate 635,445 of JAEAOA010000943.1, read as the reverse complement.
TAGAAGATAGGAATTGAGGCAATATAATGAGAACACGGACTGTTTGCTATAGTAGTCAGACGGAGCCTTGTTAACGATAATGATAGAGATAATTTAAGTCATGAGATTATCAAAAGCAATATCTGATATCCCTTGCTAAGGAACTGAAAACCAAGATAGAACCTGTCGCTGTTGCCGTAATAGACGAAGACTTGGAGATTTATTTTTAAACATGAACAGTTAAAGTGTTTTCTTCTGATTGCTCTGTTTCCAGTACATCATTATGAAATGCTGATTCCAGTCTTCCAAAAATTAGTTGGCAGAATCTAAGTAGTTGAACAAATTTGCCGTAAAATAAAAGTCCAGGAAGCTGCAATCCACGCATAGTACAATGAATCTGAACGGGCTCAACGAGTAAACCTATTTATGACACAGAAAAATGAGAAGCTATGTAAAAGTGGGAAAGGTCTTGGTTTTAACACCAGATAGGGAATTTACCGATTTAAAAGATTGGGGATGGGGGAGTTGGTAATCGTAATCCATAGATATAGCAGCGCGTAAATCCAGCATAAAAGATCGCTTGGAAACTAGTAAAATCGAACACCCGAGTCTCATTGACCCTAAGTGATAGTGACATAGAGCAATTCTGTAAAAGATATTGAAACATCTGGTCACAAACGGGATGCTAACTAGGAAGTCCATTGGTCTCAATGGTTCACTGGGACTTCTCAGGTCCTTAAAATTCATATAGTCTTAGCACAAGTTGCAACTGCATCAATTTGAATATAATAAACCCTCAAAATGTGACTTGCCAATATAAAATATAGAAGTTAATGAATTACTTTAAATGAGTTTGTCAAAAAATTTTGAGATCTCTAAAAGAATTGATAATCGTAATCTAACAAGATGGAGACAAGCAAGTGAACATGAACTAACGTTAATACCGTTGGCAGGTGAGACCTGAGTTTGTGAATCAACTGTCCAAATTCCCAGATGGTTTGATCAATAGCACAGTTCAATCACTCACTACAGGCTAAAGTTGCAAATGCAAGATTTAACTGTATTGCTGTAGAGGATCTGACGATGTAGATAAATATCATTTGAAACAATTCAAATTTGCAAAATTAAGTTGGGATACTTTTAATTTATTTTGTACTGCAATTGTAATCAGATTAGATTTACATTTCGTGGATGGAAGTAATGTCATGGACGGATGTGATGTTAACTTCATGTCAGTGTTGTAACTTCACACATACATACATACATACATACATACATACATACATACATACATACATACATACATACATACATACATACATACATACATACATACATACATACATACATACATACATACATACATACATACATACATACATACATACATACATACATACATACATACATACGTGCATATGCATACTTAGGTCAAATTTCCAGATCGATAAATATTCCACCATGATTATTTAGTCCTTATAATTTCAGATTTCGTCAAAAAATATTCACTTTAAGTTCTTTTTAATTAGCCTCTTTACTGTGACAGAGAAGACTCCTAGTGGCCGAGTTGTGGAAAGTAGTCACAGTTCATGATCACTGCCAACTCACGTCTATCTGCGTGGGTTCGAGTTTCAGGCTCGGGTAACGTGGGTTCGTGAGAAGGATTGCCAGTAGCTTCTTGTGGATCGGTGGTTCTTCCCGGGGTTTTTCAGGGTTATTCCTCCGCTAGTTATACTGGCAGCTGCGTATAACCTATCTTGTGCTGGGAAATGGTGTTAACCCCTACAGCAACAGCAACAACAACTGCGACATTATACATAGCCAGATCCTCGCTACAATGAGTCGTCAATCCTTTATATAGTAGCATTGGATAGAGTGCGTCATAGCTGGTCTTACCAGTCTAAATATTTTTAATTATAAAATGTCGGTTGAAACTGTTCAAATCAGGCTATTCGTTTTTTTTCTTCCTAACATTTCGCTAACATATGTCTCGTGTTCTTATATTAATCGTTGATCTTGCTTTACACGTAATTTGATCATTTAAAAGCAAAATCGTGTCCATTATTTTTGGTAGATTCCGTGCAAGAAATATGACCTTGACCTATAATAAAACAGCAAAAATGCAATGATTTCGCAAGATTGGCGTAAAAAGCCTGTCATATGCTTTCTTTGGCAAAAGGGGTAAATGTTGAAATAAAGGAATGAATCTGCAATTATAATACTATAAGTTCTAATGGGCGATTCTTTGTCAAACTTACATGTTAACATACAAATTACAGCCACTTTAGATCATTTTGTAATATATTTTAAAATGACTTGCTTGACATAAAAATGAGTTGAAAAGACGCAAAAATTTTGCATAGCTTTATATAAAAAACTCTTTTTATATTTCATTTCTAAAACTTTAATTTAAGAAAGCACTTTGTTTCATATCATAAAACACACCGTAATTGACTTAGATAATTACAATAGCTGACAAGGAACAGAGCAAGACTAGCATTTGGATTTGTATAATGCAGATCAAGAAGAATGAACGGTACTAGACCGTGTATGTTAATTAATGTTTTCTCTGCACATAAAAATCCAAAAGCTTTCTACTCATTGAGTCTTTGCAAACTCAAATTTACAAAATAGAGACAAAAAAACCAAATATTAAACACAAAAGACAGAGTTGCATTTACAAAACGTTACTTTGATTACTGATCTAGCATATGTTATTTTAAGAGTTTTGATATCACGTCTTAGTATTTTAAATTCCTGTAATAAAATGGTATCCTGTTCTGTTTCGTTGTAGCTGCAGATTATACCCCAAAAATTGATTGTTTCTTAATATGCAATAACTACCACAATAATACTATTACTGGCAAGAGCTTCAAAGTAATTGTTTGAAATTAAATGAAAAAGAGGTAACTATTTGAATGTTAATGAAAAACTAAATAAATTAACCGGGATTATATTTGCTAATAATCAGTTCTAAACAGATAAATAATCATTTTTTTAATTTCGGTCAGAGTCGTTGTCCATTTGGATTCTTCTTTGTTTAAGCCGCACGGTTTCAGTGTTCCTAGGCTTATTATCTTGTGAAATTATATTTCTTTTCAAGTTTCAAAACTCGAATTGTGTTCAAGTGCAGTTAGCATAGTGCCACCGAAAGCATAGCCAGTAAAACACAATCGTTTTGTTATATAACTTCTGTCCAACTTCAATCCGATCGGTGAAGCTTGATCATTGTGTGCTGTTTTTGTGTGGTTTTTCCTAGATATTGACGAAAATCTTACAAATGATTACATTAATGTACAATCTGTCTTAGACACTTTAACAGGACCATGTTTGTTCATTCTTTCTACTCTGCACTGCACAATTCCAAGCAGTAAATGATGTCAATGCCCGAAAAAAAAAAACGATTCCATCTCTAACGCAAAGAATAATTTGTTTGAATGTCTACCGCCCTAAACATCAATCGACTGAGTTGGTGGAAAAGTCCTTTAAGCCACTGCGTAAATGATTGCCCTTTATTTATACAAGAAGAATGGAATGTTGAATTTGTTAGTTGTTTTAAATTATATAGTTGCATAGGACGTTAGAAATAATGGTGGTGATATGTATAGTTGAATAGCCTATTTTTGGGGTTTTATTTTGTGTCTTGCTTTTTTGGAAGGGATAATGTTGTTACCTCCAAGTTATGTATTTAAATATGGCATCTTACTGTGGCAGTTTTCGTGTTTCTAAAATGCTATTTTAAAAAATGCACATAAAACATCTTCCAGCTCGACCATCAGATTATATTATTATATTATATAGATTTTGAAATCAATGAATTGTTAAAAATATTTAAGACTGTGTTATATATATTGCAATTTAATTGTACTGTGTGGGAAGATAATCAATAGATAGTCATTACAGTTACATATTTGAGTCAAGAGGATGGAATGCAAACATTATTATGCAATAGATATAAAATATATTGTTGGTAGATTAGGTCACGTGGATGTTAAATTAATACCCACGAATATATTTCTAGGAGAAATAGAACTAGGATGCCAAAATAAACACATACCTACCTACATAACTACCTATCTCTCTACCTACCTACCTACATACCTACCTACCTACCCATCTACATGCATGCATGCATGCATGCATACATACATACATACATACATACATACATACATACATACATACATACATACATACATACATACATACATACATACATACATACATACATACATACATACATACATACATACATACATACATACCTGCCTACTTACCTACCTACATACATACATACCTGCCTACCTACCTACCTACCTACCTACCTACCTACATGCCTGCCTGTATGCATGCATTCATACAAACATACATACATACATACATACATACATACATACATACATACATACATACATACATACATACATACATACATACATACATACATACATACATACATACATACATACATACATACATACATACATACATACATACATGCACACATACATACATGTACACATGCATACATGCTCACATACATACATGCACACATACATACATGTACACATATATACATGCACACATGTATACATGCATGCATACATGCATACATACATACATACATACATACATACATACATACATACATACATACATACATACATACATACATACATACGTACGTACGTACGTACGTACGTACGTACGTGCGTACGTGCGTGCGTGCGTGCGTGCGTGCGTGCGTGCGTGCGTGCGTGCGTGCGTGCGTGCATGCATGCATGCATGCATGCATGCATGCATGCATGCATGCATGCATACATACATACATACATACATACATACATACATACATACATACATACATACATACATACATACATACATACATACATACATACATACATACATACATATATACAATGTTAGATATTAAACGTGTGTCGAAAACAAAGCATCATGCATCATTCATTTATCATGTTGTCCCACCCAGTAACATTATCCTGACACCAGGCCAACCAGCCATAGCATTAACCTCTTGATGCTGAACATCAAGCGAGGCAACTGTTAGTGCCGTTTGTACAAGCAACCTTCGGCATTCAGTGTTATCTCTGGGTCATTTTACTAACCACTAGGTCATCCGACCGGTCGATATAAAACATAATTATCTATAATAAATTATGAGACATTTATATATCCGTGTCAAGTTTTTACACAGCAAATTTGCTAAGAACTTCCAATGGTAGTTGAATTAGTCAAAATAGATGCGGGAGTATGTCTATATTGTCTATCGAAGATGACTTTCATTTTATCTCCATTAAGATTCAAGAACAGCAAAATTACCATTATACTATTACAATTTTTTAGACAGTATTCAAATTATTTCATAATTTCAATAATGTTAATGAATTGAAAATAACTGAAAGGTATTTTCATTATTATTAATCATGCAGGAATAGCTTTTTATTATTTATTTACTTATTTGTTAGCCCAATGAACCACCAACCCGTTTCACTCCGATCCTTTTGTTTGTTCTCATTATTCTCTTTTACCTAATGCTTGCTGACAATTCCTGTGGTTAATCTTCATTTATATGAATACATATCGTATACATATTTTATATTTGTGCGCTGTAGATAATAGACATAGTGTTGTTGTTGTGCGGTTTAGCCCATTTTTTACGCAAAAAATAGGCTACACATGGTGGCCAGGATTAATGGTGGCGGAAGAACCCTGGAAAACTCCGGGAAGAACCATCGATCCACTAGATACCACTCCTGGCAGGCTTTCTCGCGTTACTACGTTAGCTGAGTCCGAAACTCGAACCAACACAGATAGAGGTATATGATAAATTGGCGGTGTTCTAAACACACATAAACTTTTCTACTACGGTTTGCTGCTGGGGAATGACCTCCCGCGGTGTAATTTGCCCAGTATGGATAGATATAAAGAAACATGCAGATCTCTGAACAAGCATATTGAAGAAATAAACACAACGAGCACCCTTTCAATGAACAAATATAAAATGTAAACAGTTTAACGACATAATTTAAAATGAAAAAAAATCAATTACTTGGTTACAAAAGAAGGAAACGTGTTCTAACATGTATTAAAAAAAACAAACAAAACAATTCAAGTTTTCTTTACGGTTACAATTACTTGTCAGTGACAGAATTCAATTCTTCATTGCTTACGAGATGTGACCTTTGAGTGCAACGATTAGTGACATCATCACCTATCTTATCTGGATATAGAATCTTCCGTTCGTCCCTGCTCTGCCAATCTTTGTCTAGTTGTCCGGACCTGGATTCGTGCAAGTCTAACCTCGATTTGGTGATCGTCCTTAGACCTATTTTTCGGCTCAGAATTCGCTCTAGTATTTGGAATTGGTGCATGGATTTCCAGGGAATCGCAGGAGAGTTCCAGACTCTCGGGAGAGTTTAGGAAAGCTGTTTCCTTTAATAAATACAATGTCTCGCAATAGACAATAAGTCACATTTCAAAGTATATCTATATTTTTACAATAATTCGGCTCAGAAAACAAAAAGCATAAATTCTGTTGCATTCACATTCACTAATTCCTATGTTTACATAGACGGTCATTGCCTGTGCTGACCGTAATTTGGGTCACGCTAGTGCCAAATTCCATTAAATTCCACGTCACTGCTAAGACGTATGTGCCCGTATTTAACTTTTCTAAAGGAAGATTAAAGACTGAAGAATTTCTCCAAAGTAAAACTCTTAATTTCTTACAGAGTTACGCCCATAAATTCATAATAACCAATCAAACTCGACTGTTTTTTAAATCTTCTACGTAGAATTTTTGATTGTCAAGACAGATAATCATGCCGTAATTACCGTTCCTTTGAACAATCACTTATTGACAAGCTTCCCCCTTTAAACGGATGATTTTGGGGAAGGGTCTTATGTCTTACCCTTGTGCCATAGCATATGACTCGGTCAAGTTTCGTCGCGTGGAACTAATTTTCTTTTGACGTTCAGAGATGAAATGAAATTAATCATCCATTTCTAGCCCTTTCTACTTTAATTAAGTTGACTTTGATTCAATTCATTTGACCGATGCTTTTAAGAGTTTTCAAAATTCGACACATCAAAAGGTCAGATGGTCGTGATCCGGAACGGTGAGAGCTTTGGACCACTAGGCCACTCGACATATTGTCGAATAGACAATACACATATTGCTATACTGTAATATTCATACACAACATTACTATTCTCAAGATGGAATTTTGCCGATTAGGGACTCTCCTTAAAGTTTTCAAGGTAATTAATTACTAGGAAATATTTTGTTTAGGAATATATAGACTGGTATAACATAAATATACAATTAGTTCACAAGGGTAACATTGGATTTAAAATAAGCAATTTAAATTCGATTGAAATATGATAACGGTATGGTACAAAAACTATTTGCATGGTCTTGTTGTTCCATTCGGTTCAAATGAGTCGTGGATAAACAGGTCATAATTATTATGTGATAATTATTAATCAAAATAATTTTAAAATGCAGACATCTGTTGGTAATAATGTTCTCACTATGAGATATGAATGGAGATAGACTAATTGTTCGATCGCTCTGTAAAATGACTTCAAATTTGGTTCGTGCATTGATCACGATTACCATACTTATAACAAAAATCTTTGTTTCCCATTTGCCGAAGGGAAAATAGAACTATATATATATATATATATATATATATATATATATATATATATATATATATATATATATATATATATATAGAATACAAATTCTATGGCGAATAACAACCCTTTCATGCGCACTGGATCTAGCCGAAAATCAGGTATTGATTAAAATAGATGCAATAAACTGACGACGAACAGTGCGAAACTAGTATCTAATTAGTTACTTACTAGTTTCGCACTGTTCGTCGTCAGTTTATTGCATATATATATATATATATATATATATATATATATATATATATATATATATATATATATATATATATATATATATATATATATATATATCCACGATTTCGCTCTAAATTTCTCAAATTTTCTTTTCTTGAGACAGCGATTTTGGATTATCTTGTATAATATGCTGGAGGCAGGCAGTATCGTTATCACTATATTTTTAAGTGGGTGAGATAGTGACCATTATCAAATTGAGAATGGAAAACCATTCTGATAGTAAAAATATGAGTTGGGGAATTCCTGAATTTCATATAATGATACCTTTTATCAGATGAGGCATATTTTAGGTGTATTATAACTATTTATAATCCCAGGAACCAGCATATTGTTCTTTCAAAAATTCTTCGTACAAACCAAGCAATAAGAGATATGTCAAAAGGCCTCGAAAAGAGTAAGAAATTGTCAAGATGTTTACTGAAACTATAGTTACGGGAAAACTTGGAAAATGTTATTAGCAAAACCTGGATGAGCACAATATAAAATGACTCGTAATGGGCGCTAGTAATTTCGACAAGCTATAAAACTATAATATAGAGATTTTGCTTTGCAATTAAGAAAAGAATATGTTTTCTAAATAGCGTTGTGGCCAAGTTATATACTACAACATTCAAAGCTTTCCGGCTTTTAAGTATCGTTATGGAGTACCTGTACACCTCCTCTTCCCAGATACTGACCTCACTGTGAAGTTCTTGAATTGATTAGCAAACTGTAATGAAGAGAAACTAATAAACCTGCAATTATAGTGCGAAAATATGGCTATTATTTTGCACGTCACTGACTTGTTTTTTTTAATGATATTGCTGTTTTGATTGTATCGATTGCAATGCAAGAAAATGATTAAATCTTGCAATTATAGTAAAAGATATCAAAATAAAAATTCAAAAGAACAAACTATAGAATATTCTATTTAGTGACCTTAGTGCGAAATTGCCAATTATGGATGTATAGAGAGCATTATTACTTCAAAAACAAAAATGCTTGATAAATACTGTACTTTTACAGTATTCATGCAACTTGAATCTTCAGTCTGCTTTTTCATTTCCTGTAAGAATTGCAGTACTATTTAGAGAACTGTATTGTAATGCGCTTCTTTCACCACATCTCTTTCAAAAATAAAAACATGATCAGATTCATATAGATCGTAAAAAACGGCTGTTTGATGTTATTAGATATCTTTTTAATTTATTGCCGCTTGCAAACTGCCGAGTTCAGCAATCAAATGGCATTGATAACATTGAGTACATAGGAAGATCAGTATCATTCTGTCAATTGCAATGTGAACAAGCATCTGTGTCAGATTAAATCAATTATGAATTTATTTTCTATATTCTTGAGTAGGAGGTAGGCGTGCACTGTTTTCCGTTTTGAGCGAAACATTTCCCTCACAAACTGTAAGTTTTCATCCAAGCAAAAAAAATCGTTCTTTAAATTTAACCAACCTACCTCCAATGGAAGAATCTATAAAGGTCGGAATGTTGTCACAATTTATTAAACTTTGTAACAAAAATATTAATTCAAACTGAAGACTTCGATACTTAATATGCAAATATGAGAAATCTGAGACAAAACACAACCTTCTTTAATAGTTTTAATAGAAAGATATTAAACATAATTACATCGTAAAGATCTCATGCAAACTCTGTAAATTAGTCAAGATTGTAGAAAGGTAACAATCAAGATTCGTACTAACTATTGAACGACATTGAACCACATCTAAATATAATATATTTTGATACGTTTAAACACTTGGTTTTGTCAGCGGTTAATTTTAAATTGTGATTAGGTTTATGAAATATTCACTAAGGGAGAAATGTGGAGTATCAAAATTGTACTGTGGGATTTTATTTCAAAATTACCTATGGACTACAGCCAGGCCAACCCCAGTAGTCAGCACCACAATTCCTATACCTTCCAATGGTGTTATGAATTTCAATTCATCATTGGCCTACCATGACGTATATATACCCATCTGATCTCTAAGAGTTTATCAACATTCCACATCTCTGTGTGAACTGTAATCAGATAAACTAATCGAAAATATTATTAAGGAAAAAATAATACACTGATACAAGTTATTCTCGTGCTTGGTAAGCCCTGCATGAACACATGTAATGTTTCCTGTGGAAAACCACTTGGTCACAGATTAGAAAAAGGCAACACATATGAGTCCACGATACCTATTCTAATGAAAATAGAACAGCAGTTAACAGAGAGAAACAAATCCAGTTACAGAAAGAAGAGAAACAAATACAAATGCAACTAGAATTACAGAGAGACAGAGAAAGGGAAGAAAGGGAATAACAATTTAGCTTCAGAGAATTACAGTTGGCAAGCGAAAACACATTCCCACTTTACGTTTGATATAACTAAACATCTTAGGCTAGTGCTCACTTTTATAGAAGAAAGTAGACAAATATTTTCCTCATTTTGAAAACATTGCTGAAAATTCATAATTTCTAAGGGAGCATTGGACTCTATTATTACAAAGTGCACTTTTGGCAAAACCCGATATATCTATGCTGCCCCAACAGTACAGCAAAGTGCTGACTTTGATCTGGTTAAGGAATAATCTTACAGGTGTTTGACCCAGTCACTGAGGCTTATCGGCAAAAATTCAGGAAGTATACAAAAGAAGCTGGACAAATTCATGTTAAATGTGCAAGAGAGAAAAAGCAGTTATTTCATAGGTAGTGCTCAGCTAAAAAAGCTGATCAAGATCACGAAAATCTCAGACAACTTGTGTTACTTGAAGAGTTAAAGAATTGTGTACATAGTGACATTAAGACATATCTTGTTAAGCAAATGGTCGAAACTTTGGAACATGCTGCTCGTACTGCTGACGAGTATTCCTTAGCTCATAAAGTTTCTTTTGTAGGGTAGTTTTCCATCCTGCAGTCGTTTGGTAAAAAGTTTTTCAGCCTAATTTCAGCCCTTCTGAATTTTGATCTGGCACATTGTTTAGAAATCAAGTTTCTGATAAGATTGATCTGAACTTATTATCTCTTCCTACGTGTATCTATTGCAAGTTGTTGTTGTTGTTGTTGTTGAGCTTAATTTCATTTCTCAGCACACGACAGGCTATTCATGGCGTCCAGTATTAATGGTGGAGGAAGAAACCGGGAAATCACCGGAAAGAACCACCGACCCACCAGAAGCTACTGGCAAGCTTTCTCACATATCCACATTCGCCGAATCCTAGACTCTAACTCACGCAGACAGAGATGAGATGGCAGTGGTCCGTAACGGACAGCGCTTTAGACCACTCGGCCACTCAGGGCCCCACCTATTGCAAGAAGAAAGTAACTCGTTATTTATGATTGCTTCAAATCGAAAAATAAGCATCATAATCAAGACAGACCTATTCCAAATGTTTTTAATTCTGAAAGGTCAGGTCATTGTCAAGTACTGAAAACAATACATTTGTTGAGTCTAATAAACGCCAGTCTGAGTTTACTGTGGCGAATTATGAACAATTTATGTCGAAGGTTCTATATCACTCTTGGGTGATTCAGCCATTCCTATCCCTATTAAACTTTTAAGGGACACGTGAGCTTTCCATGGTCTTTTATTATCAGGTACTTTGCCTTTTTCTGAGAAGTCTTTTTTATGAGCGTGTTGTTATTCAGCGAGTAGTGTACTGCTTTGCTAAAGTTCCTCTATCCTGTAAATTTGTCATCAAACTTAGTCTCAGGACCCGTGACAGTCGGAACAGCTTTTTCTTTATCCATAGAGGATATTCATTTATTACTAAGCAATGACCTAGATGGAGATAGGGTTATGGTTAATCCACGTATAACTGCCAAGCCTTCTTTAGGTCAGAAAGTAGATCGTATTGAAATAAATTCCGATTTATAAGCAGCTTGTGCAGTTACTAGTGCTATGACAAGGAAAACTCTTGAGAATGATGTTCATCATGAAAACATTTCTTTAGCTGACAAATGTATTTGGTCAGGTATTTGATGAGGACACTTTCACTACTTGTTTGGATCAATCAAAGGGTATTGATCACAATGGTCCTCTTTTAACTACTGATTCTCTTTATTTTAATCAGGGTGACAAAGGAAATCATTTGTCGTGAACAGGAAAAAGATCCTGAGATATCCTGTTTGTTTCATAGTGCCATTATTGAAACTTAAGCCACTGAAGTACATGTTTATTTCATTATGAGAAAATGTAGACTTCCCGAGGTACCTGCTGGCGACGAGTTGTTAGTAAACTATCAGACTGTGGTTCCAAAATAGTACAGAAAGGAAATTCTTAGTCAGGCTCATGAAACCCATTTGGTTGGTCAGGTAGGGATTAATAAAATCTATCACAAGATCTTAAATCATTTGTATTAGCCTAACATCATAAGTAGTGTTTGTAAATGCTGCAGATCTTGTCATACTTGTCAAATGGTAGGAAACCTCAACCAAAATTTACAGGATGCTCATCTGCATCCTATTTCGGCATTTGACGAGCCAATAGCAGAATAATAGTAGACTGTGTTAGTCCCTTTCTTAAGACCAAGTTAGGCAACTGGTACTTGTTAACCTTAATGTGTGCGTCAACAAGATTCCCTGAGGCAATTCCTTTGAGGAATATTAAAACTAAAACAATAAAAAAAAGCCTTGATAAGCTTTTTTTAATTATACACAAATACACCTTCCCAAATCTGTCCAATCGGATCAAGGTTGAAATTTTATGTTTGGAATTTTCCAGCTAGTTATGTACAAATGAGGCATCCAACAATTCAAATATTCTGTCTATCACTATCTTATAGTCAATAAGCTTTAGAAAAATGTAATCAAACTTTTAAAAAATACAATGCGGTCATATTTTTTCAATACTGGTAAAGATTGGGATGGAGTCATTTATGTATTAGTGTTTGCTGTTAGGGAATCAGTTCAAGAATCTTTAGGATTTAGTACCTTTGAACTAATATTCAGATATACTGTTTGTGGACCATCGAAGTTGTTGAAATAAACTTCTTTCTAATTAATATACTGGAATTAATTTTATCAATTATGTTTTCAATCTTAAGTATAAGTTGTGAAAGTCTTGTCAGGTTGCAAGTGAAGTGCTAATCTGCACTCTACTCAGTCAAAAACAAAATGAAATTAACGTATGACAAATATAAAGGAATGGCGTTATCAGTCTTGTGATAGGATCCTGGAGCTCTTGCCCATGTCATAAAATGCTTTTCAGCTTTTTTTTTATTAAATACGCCTGAGAGGTAAAACCAAAAACAACTTTATCGCATAAATATGTGTAAAGGAGTATGTTGAGAGAGATAGCCAAGTTAATCATGCAATAAATGTCGTTTTACCCGACCCACTCAGTGAGGATTGAAGTGAAGGAATGCAGTCGGACGCTACTGCTTTTGGAGTGACAAATCTTCGGAATTAAGAAATTATGAATAATGAGGACCAGAAACTTTCACATGTGGAACAATAAGAACAGAGAGAATTTAAACGGCTATTACTTGAATATCATTACGTGTCTCAGCTCTAACAAAAGTAGCAAAGAAAAGAGCAAAAGCCAACAAAGTTTGTAAAATTTAACAAAATAATTTATTTCCTAGAGAAACAAAATACTAAAAGGGCATACGGTTTAAGAACCTAATCCAAAATTAATCAAAAAATTAATAAATATAAGTCCTATCAATAAAACGTCCTATGTGAATCACAGTCCGAATTTCAATGAAGCTCCAAGATAGAAGGCTATGACGTCTTCAATAACTTGCTTTGTGTTGTCGTGTCAACAGTTCCTTGTTAAATCACCAAATATAATATTCCGGCTTTAGAATTCCGAATAATTTCGAATAAATGACTTTGTCCAAAAATTCTGATGAGTACTATAAATTTCCAGAGAAAATAAATGATCTTAACTAACAAATTCAACTCAGACTGATCACAGCAAAAATACCTTTGAGCTCCGAAGGTATTACGACTGAACAAAATCACTATGAAATGTTAGTTTTAACTCTAATTAAAACGAAATTTTAGATCACGTGGTCGCTTAGTTTTAACGGTTTAGTAACACCATACAGCCGACTGTCAAGAACGCCATGGACGAATTTGATTATATTGAATGAATCTTAGTATAAGATTAAATAAAAATGATTTTTTTTTACATGAAACTGGTTTACTGGTCCTGAATCATAGTCAGCAAAAGATACAATGTTTTCGCTTAATGTTTGCTTATCAGGTCAAAACCAATCGAATTTTCCTAAAAAATGTTACATCAAGTGAATAAAGTTATCATTACAATAACATGTAATGAAATAAAATAATCTAACAAAAGTTTAAAACCAACACACAATAAATTAAATTACAGATGCATAATAACATGAGCACATTTTTCTAGATTTTCCTGCTAGAACAAACTAAATTTACAATGTCGTTGAAATTGTACATTCCAAACATGTGAAACACCCATACAGGATGAACCGTCTCAAACTGGAATACTTGAAGAAAAAATATTGGTGGAAAATGATTTTATAGAAAAGAGTGAATGTGACTGGAGATCACCATGTATTCTTGTTCAGACCCTCCCCAAAAAAACTTTCAGCATGTGCACTGATTATAGAAAGTTGAACAGTGTGACTAAAACAGATTCATTTAAATTACTAAGAATAGATGATTGCATTGATAATCTTGGAAATGCAAAGTATGTCACTACCAAATTTGACCTTTTGAAAGAACTTTGGTAATTCCACTAACGGAAAAGGTAAAGGAAATTTCGGCATTCGTGTCTGCAGTTGGACTTTATCATTATAAAGTGATGCCGTTTATGATTAAAGGTTCGCGAAGTAATTTTCAACGTTTAATGAACATTGACTACCTCTTGTCTAGATAATTGATGTGCTTACATCAATGACACCTGGAAAGAACATTTAGCAACATTTCAAACATTCTATGACAGATTCACTACTAATGCAATGTTTAGAGTATATTTATCCAAAATTGAGTTTCGCCGTGCTTATGTAACATTTCTAGGACATATATTAGTGGGACATGGACAAGTAAAACCTATAGATGCTAAAGTCAAGGCTATCTCTGAATTCCCTGTGGCTATCAGTAAAATGCAACTGATGCGATTTTTGGCTACGGCTGGATGATATCGGAAATTTTGTTCCAACTTTTCCATAATTGCTAAACCCCTGAAAATTTTTGAGCAAGAAAACTAAGTTTCATTGGACTGAAACATGTATGGAGGCTTTTGACAAGATAAAGGCTATTTTTAAGAGTGCACTAGTTCTTACAGCTCCAATTCTCAATCATTTAAACTGCTGATGAAAGTGATGTTGGCGTTGGAGCAGTATTGATTCAAGAAGATAAAAATGGTGTTGATCATCCAGTGTGCTATTTTTCTAAAAAAATTAATTATGTACCAAGAAATTATTCTATAATGGAGAAGGAATGTTTGGCTTTGATATTGGCATTCCAACATTTTTAAGTTTACAGTAGTTCAGCTCCTTCTCCGATTATTTAGTTTAGTGATCACAAACCCCTTACTTTCATCGGCAAGATGAAAAGCAAAAATCAGATTATTAAGGTTGAGTTTGTTGTTACAGGAATATAATATTGAGATCAGGCCCATCAATGGAAAAGACAATTTAATAGCAAATACACTTTCACTGGTATAGAAATATATAGTATTTCATGTATACTTTATCACTCACAAGATTTATGTTATTTTTTTTATAAGCCTAATGTGTAATTGACCTATGGTAAAAAGAAAGTTTATCTCTTTTTCTTTTCTGGGGGAAGGTTTATGTATATTTGATTTAATTGTTTGTTTGTTAGTTTTAATTTTTTTTTAAATTCCATTGCATGTTATTATAATGTATTATTGTTATATTGAATTTGAAATTGTTCAAAACAACTAGTTTAGTTCTGTTTGACCTAATTGATTTTTTATACTTTTCATTCACTGACGTAAACGACTAATAAAAGAAACATTGTAGCTATTTGCTAACCTTGTTTCAAATTCAGTGACGGTTTTGGTAACTTTTTCTTAGTAAGAATCATTAAGCTGAGTCAAGGTCATACGTGATATTAAGCAAATATCAATTGGTAACAAACTTTTATTTTTTCCAGAAGAATGAACTTTTGACCCTCATCCGGGTAAGTTTCTTATTTTAAAGCTGCACAGTATTAAGGATAAAGGTGTTTAACTGGTGGTAATATCCTGTAAATGCCTTTCATTTAGTGGTCCAATAGCAAGCCTTAATCACAATAAATTCAATCATTTCGGTAAGTGAACTTCTCACTCATTAGTTGCTTGTGATTAAAGAGATTGCAGCAGTCATGTATAAGCCACATTCAATGGAATTTAATTCATCAGTAAAGTAAAATCCAAGGTGAAGTCTACCAATGTATAATGGACGCGAATTCCATGTCTTGTCGGATGTAATTATTCGTTATCGATCGCCGTAAGTAGTGCAGTTAGATAATTAATACGTGTATGTGTTTTATTACGGTGTACCTTTTAAAACGTGCTATGAGAGGAGGCTTCCGGGCACAATCGATTTGTCATACATGTGAAAAGAACATGGAAATATGGCTTTAATCCTCGCCACAGTATAAGGCTTAATTGCTAGTGAAGATTCTTTATTTTTCATTCACCAAGAAGACTAAATATATTGGTTATAATCCAACAAGAGCAATGACGCGTGACACGGATGGTGCTTAATAATTACAAGATATGGCCTTTATCATTTTATTCATCAGTATTTTACAATAAACATTGCTACCATCACTTCTTTAGTAAGCATATCTTAAAGCAGTGGTTAGGTGTGCTTTTACGTGGGGCAACACAGCAAGCAAAAGGCTATTCATTGTTGTACTTTAAACGTACGCATTAATTAAAAGTTTAGTAATAGGTTTACAGTAGAATGAATGATTAAAGCCCGCATTCAATTCAATAAAAAAGCTTTGTTAATTGGTTTGCGGTTCGTTTACCTCGCACAACTTGTACAAAGGTGCATTTAGATTCATTTCAATTTGTTCATTCTTGGCCTAATGATATTACATTGGACACCTGTGTAATAAAATGAATATGACAATGCTCAGTATTACCATGATGATGTTTAGCAGCTCTTATCTGATCGTAATAAAGAACGCTCGGGGTGAACTGCATTCAACAAAAACAGGTTACCAGAGTCTAGTTCGGCCATAACACACTCTAAGTCACTTGTATTAAGATTTGTTGGAAATGTACTGACCAAATCGTTGAAACCTAATTATTTGCGTTTTGAATGTTCTTGAGCAAACTGTAGGACCGACTGCAAAATATTATCTGTAGTTGAAGTGAGGTTTAGAGTACATAATTACCTTGACTTTGAAGGACCTCATCCTAAGTTTATTAATGCTAAGGAAATGTTAAATCAAGCGCACCTCCAGTACACCTGACATTCTTAGTAATCTAAAAGTATAATGCTATGAGGTGAGGTATAAGTGAGAACTTTATGTATGTACGTTGCTATTTATCAGATGAAGAAAAACATAAAAGTGCATTAAGTTACTCAGTGAAATTGTCTTAAAAAGACCTCAAAGTACATTATTTTTGACGCCATGGTATGTTATACTTGTATAACGTGAAAATAATGTGTTTATGGACCTTAATAACAGCATAAGGTTGAAGACCTAAACAAAATATGTGGTTGTGGACGTGACAAACAATATTGAGTAATGGACTTCAATTCCAATGTGCGGTTATGTAGCTTAATAACAGTATGGGATTCTGGACAGTAATAACAGTATGGATTTATGGAGAGTAATAACAGCATGGAATTATGGACAGTTATGGACAGTAATAACATTATGGAATTATGGACACCAATAACATTATGGAATTATGGACAATAATAATAGTATGGAATTATGGACAATAATAATAGTATGGAATTATGGACAGTAATAACAGTATGGAATTATAATCCTTGATTACAATATGATCTTATGGACCTGCATAACAATGCTGGGTTATTGGCATTCATAAGAATATAGGGTTGGGCCTTGATCACAATATGAGATTATATACCTAAATAACACTAATGTGGGGTTATATACCTAAATAACACTAATGTGGGTTTTATACCTAAACAACACTAATGTGGGGTTATTTACCTAAATAACACTAATGTGGGGTTATATACCTAAAAAACACTAATGTGGGGTTATATACCTAAATAACACTAATGTGGGGTTATATACCTAAATAACATTAATGTGGGGTTATATACCTAAATAACACTAGTGTGGGGTTATATACATAAAAACACTAATGTGGGGTTATATACCTAAATAACATTAATGTGGGGTTATATACCTAAATAACACTAGTGTGGGGTTATATACCTAAATAACACTAGTGTGGGGTTATGTACCTAAATAATACTAGTGTGGGGTTATATACCTAAATAACACCAATGTGGAGTTATATACCTGAATAACACTAATGTAAATGTTATAATCTGAATTTGGCTGTTGTTTTTAATATGACTTTGTATTTAAGTAGTAAATTCAAAAATGAAAAATGTTAATATTCTTAGATGAATTATAATATCAGGACAATCGAAAGCAATTTTGGATAACCCAAGATACACGGTGTAAATAGTTAATTACTGAAATGAAGCATCACCAGAAGATATCCTGCTGCATGCTGCACTACATCTTTTTTTCGTATATTAATGTAATAATTGTTTTGTCAGAAAAATGAACCAATGGGAATTTATCTTGAGGAAGAAACAGTTTAATTGTACGACAAAAATCAATTATTTCCATTATTTCTTTTTTGTGACACGATGGAGCCAATATTTACTGCAATATAATCTTGCATGAGATGGAAAATCACTTGTCGCAATAGTTGCCCTACAATTTATCACCCAGGCCACATGATTAAATTACTGAAACTTTGCCGACAGCTGACATGGAGGTTGTAGTCTATATTAATCTAATTATATTAAATGAGTAATGAACCTTCAGTGTTTTTTTTTTAAAATAGAAAATAATCGAAGTATACCATAAAAGTAATAGATGCTCATTCGGCTAGACAGCACTTAACTAATTTTGTACTCAACGATTATTTCAGTTGAAACAAAAGTTATATAGAAGGCAGTCACCTTAACTTTGTCGTGATAAATTATTTCCAAATTTTACAAATATTTTAAGCTTCATCACCAAGTTATGACTAGCATTATCTTGTCTGCACGTTCGTATCTTTAAACGTATTTTCTTTCTGTTTAATTATTGTGGTATGTTATTGTGCAAATTGATCCATGTATCACTTAAAATTAAAAGAAGATCATTTTTAGAAATGTAAATCAAGAAGTCCTCGTGCAATATTTAGTGGAGGATGAAGTAATTCTACGCATTTCTAGATTTAATTTCAAAGTAATTTGATTTCAGGTGGGACTACTAAGCATAAAGCAAATTCATAACGTGGGGGTGGAAGTATCCTCGGACCCTTATAGTAAAACTCTTAGCAAAGACAATTAATTGATCACATTTATGGCAGTCATATTTTTACCATAAAATAGATACTAATTATAACAAGATTCTCTTATAACTTCCTTTAAATAGGAGGAATTAAATATGATTCACTTACACGCACTGATATGTTATATAACTTTTTCCTTGATTAGAAACCTATTGGTAAATGAAGATGGCATTTGTCACAAAATGATGGCTAAAAAGTTTAAAAAAACTACAGTTTGAAACGTATCGAATCAACCTGGCAAAAATTGAGAAGGAAGTTTAACTAGAACAAGCTAGAGAAGGAAAACACACTTACCAAATGTTAAATTACGAAACTGTTCCACAGTAGTAGGGGAAAACAAGATTTTCAGCTCAAACCCTTATTTTGCCCCTCTAAACAAATACAAACTATATCCTAAACTATAACCCCACCCTTTTTTTTACAAAAGTAATAGTAAGGTTTTAGCTCAACCCCTCTCTGTTATTACAGTGTTAGTGAATCCAGGTAGAGATAATGTCATGTACGTGATCGATATCCAGGTAAGCTAACACAAACTCTGTCATTATACCACATCAGGTGATACCCTGTCATGTATTTTTACTCAACAACAGGTGCAGGTGATGCCATGTGATCGGTGAATCATCCAGGTAAGCTCACACAAGGATGCGTCATAGAGAGGTTGTGGACCAATGAAATCTCATAATATTCACACGTTATCGCCAGTGTATAAAAGACCTGTAGATTCTTAATTACGCAGTAGAGCCGGCCTTTACCAGGTAGACAAGCGGAAATTAGAACGTAGTGAGAAAGGTAACTGATATTATTTTATACCTCATTACCAATGATTAATGTTTCAACTGTTGATATTAGAAATACTTCATTATCACGATTGTAGAGACTAAATTTTACTTTAACGCTCACACAGCGACGGGACTCAAACAAATCTTTTATTTGTGGTTTGTTTAGAGGATATTTTTGTCGATAAAATATATTTTTGACCGATTGAGATCATTTGTGAGTTAAGTATATTTTTGTTGGCTAATCGGACTGTGAAAGTTTTTTAAATTCCGCTAGCAACTTTTGATACAATTGTTCGAGATAATTGAAATACTCGGTGTTATCAGATCTGATGAGTGAAAGTTTTAGCTTGTCACGTGTTCCGCTAAAACATGTACCTGATGTTTTATTATTAAATTCAACTGTCAATTGTTTGCCGTCCGTCATTAGATATTTGATTTTACTACTGTAGCTATTTGTCATTGTCAAATTTTCAAAAATTATTTTTTAAGTTTAGATAAAATTTTATTCGGTCATCATCATGACAATATCCAAGGGCAAGTGTATCTACACCATTTTCGCAATAACGTTTGTCATCAAAATTACACAATCCACGTTTGATAATGACATCTGTTTCAAGCTTATGATGATTAGTCCGAATTGCCATAGCTCTCATAAACTAACACACCATCAAGCGCATACTTGTAGTCATCAAATTTCATAAACTTTTTAACAAAATCACGAGGCAGACCTTCCCCTTTTTCGTTATTTTATTATTGTCTAACAATACGGCATACATTTTGCTGCGTAATCCGATAAAGTATTTGATAGCGCTCGAGTTCATTTCATCTTTGAACTTGCCAATCACCTTTTTATTTGTGTCGTCATGAAATTGACTGTCACGTAGGTAATCAGAAAGATCAAACATATGTCGATTATTGTACATGTCCTGATAGATGTCCTCGCATTCGATTTCATATACGAGTGAATCACTATCAGTAAACAATAATCTACTGGCCGGCCATTGCATTTTAACAAAATTATAATGAAAATCGTACATCAGCCACTTTGATAAATCTAACACTGCAGCTCCAACGTAGATCGGCTTGTTTAGCTTTAGATTTGTTTTTCTTCTTTGTATCGCAACAAGATTCTCATCAAAACTTTTCATGCTCACAAAATCATCGTCTGACACAAGTTTGTTTCTGCGATTGACATCATTAACTAGTTCGATATTTACGCGTTTCCTGATATCCTCCATCGTCTTACCAAAAACAGCATTGCTCATCAGTTTAAAGAAGTTTTTCTCAAAATCACTTTTTGCTGCAGCTCTTCTTGAAGTGTTGGAATTAATATAACCTCTCATCCACGGCGACTGATTTAATTTTAGTACACGATGAACTTTTCTCAGCACAAGACCGGCCTTCGACTGCTTGTTTTAAAACTTTGTAATGCAAAACGTAATTACGTTTATGAAGCAAATTTGGTACTAGTTTCTTGACAATAGAATGTTGTCTTGGTGATGCTAACGCTTGTTGTTCTTTTGATAACAAACTAAAATCTATGACCATCGATTCCGCGCAGAAAGGGTAATCGTTATGCAATTGGTGTAGGCAAGTTGGATAATCGAGGTCAACTTCAACGAAATATGAAACATCTTCGGGTATCTTTTTTCCTGTTTCAGATAGATATCGATCAGCCGTGATTCAGTAAAATCCACCAAGAGGCATTGGTTCTATCATTGAACCACCGTACAAGTTGTTACAATCCAGATCAACTGTATACTTCGAAGGAAGCTTAGGATTATACTCTTTCAAATATTTGTGTTTGCTTCAGCATATTTTTCGTTATCACGCTAATACCGCCTCTGATACCTTTTTAAATAAAATTGAACATATCAACGTCAGTCAGTAATTCTAACCTTACATTACTAAACTTTAGCAGAGCATTCCATGACAACCTAGGGGCAGAATAATACCAGCAAGGATCTAGTCCTTAATTGTCATAACTTACTTTTCGAAAACTTTCAAAAACATCTGCTAATAATAACACGTCAGTTTTCAAATACAAATCATGATAATCACCAAACGTCTCACAATAGAACTCTTTCCAGATATCTTGTGCATACCTGTACTCGTCATCGGTGATATTTTCATTTTTAAGTTGCGAGTAAAATTTGTCTTTGTCAGGTAAAGATGTTTCATCAAATTTACTCCAGTCGTCGAGATATTCGTATGGAAAAAACTCCTTTTTAGCTAGTAGATTAATTTTATCTCCAAAACAGTCTCTTAGGTTATAAAATTTACTACAATCTTTTACTAGTTCATCTAACGATGCTGGCATAAACTGCAGGCTGTCAACGAAACGCAATTTGCCTAGCGTAACTGACATATACTTTCCAAAATTATTTGGAATGCATTTGATGACGTTATCGAGTTTTAGACGAGCTTTTACATCAGGATCACCAAAAGCTTCTACTATAATGTAACTATCATACCCTCGAAAGTTGTGAAGAATAACAGGAATAAAATCTGGAGCATAAAATTTTAAATTACACTGATCATGAGCCGCTCCACGGTACTGTCCGGTCAAATGGCAATGGTCACGTACTTTTTATTACTAACGTTGTCAGTATCAAAAGCTTTTTCACAATATAACAAATTTCCGCTTGCTCGTAATCAGATTCTTGTTGAGGGGTTAATTTAATCATTGGAGTTACTTTTTTCAAGCGAGTAAATATATTATCAACTTTGTTAATCAATTGCTTGAGAAGCCAGACAGCTGGATTTTTACCACGATACAATTTGATTGGCTTAGATAATCTAGAATCAGTACAACAAACTACCTTATACGCTACTCCACACGGAACATGATTTTGAACTTTTCTTGTACGCGATTGATTAGGATTATTTTCTACGCCAAGTACAGTTTGAAGTAAGCATTCGAAATCAGCGTATATGACGAAAGGAATTTTTAGTTTGTGATTAAGATGGACAAACTGTAACACTATCTTTTTTAGATGGCATTGTTATTCTTTGTACATAACTACAGTACTGCAAATGATTTTGTAATGTTTCATTGTTTGTACAACCGTGCAAGCAGCGATAACAAAATAACTTTTTGTTCTTATCTTTATTATACTGTTCACCAACTAGTCCGTTAAAGTTTTTAATACAAATGTAATGATTTTTATAAAACAGTAAATTTATAGTCGATTGTGAAGCTTTTACTGAAATATATCTCAGATATACGTCCTCTTTTTCATCTAGTCCGAAAACGTTAATTGAAACATTGTTTTGATTCTCAAATTTTGGTATTTGATTTTCTGCCACTGGAAATTTAATATCTTTAAAATTTAATCTTGACACGTGACTGATATACTTCTCAACGCGAGTAGCGTTTTTTTCTGCTGGAAATAGCGCGGAAGAACAGCCCATTGGAAACATTTGTTATCTACGTTTTTTATGTTTATACAACATCTTTTAATTTTTTATTTTTGGTGGCAGGTCGATGTACGAACTACCGCGTAATGCATCATATTTCATCGTGTGAAGCAAAATTTATTTGATCATTTCAAACTTCCAACCCGAACCTAATTCGGTGAATTCCTCTATTTTTTTTTACAAATGTCTTCGTGTATTTCATCAAATAGTGATAAAAGATCAGTTCCAAGCAAAACACGACTTGATTTGGCATTAATATAAGGGTCTGCAATTTCCTTGTCAGTTGATTCTTTCGTTGCAAGTAGCTTTGAAAATATAGCATGATATTGCACTAATAATCTTATACTTTTGTGTTTTTCGAGCTCATGTTTTACAGTTATCTGTAGTAGGTGGTAAAGATTTGTTGCAGTAAAATTTATCAGTACGATCTGTTTATCAAACCCAAAACTGTTGTCAAAGCCTGCAAAAGCAGTCGCTATTTTTTCAGGTTCTCCCATAAGGCTTCTGTTGGCTATATCACGCAATTTCGACATTGCTATACTATAGTCTAATATCTAATTTACCTCACACTGCGCATGCGCTAGGGTTGAAAAACAATTAGAGTTATACAAAATCAACTATAGTATGACAGCAAATCTGACAAGCGCACGTGAGCAAGAGGTGTATCACGTTCACCCAAAGTACAACTTATACGCTGGAAATGCATTAGGTTCAATCATAAACATCAAAACTAGAATATCTGTTGGCAAATTAACGCCAGCGGGTTATTAGTTTAGTGTAAAGGGAGATAATACTGAGAAGATTGCAATGCTTAGAAAATATTTTATTTACACTTTGTTCTGCGATGAAATTCCAAAGGGACAGCGTGTATATCATGTGAACGTTGCAGTTACTGATGACAACATTGAAAACTTATCTTTACAAAACGAGTATCAGCCGCATCCGGTCTTTGATTTATACGAGGCTAACGATCACGGTATTATTAGAAACAGAAAAAGTAAAAACGTTCTTAGTGCTATGAGCAATATGGGATATATCAGGGTAACTGTTAGAAAAACATCGACAAATCAAGTTTGTTATCTTGGTCAAAGGTTTGTTTACGAGGTGTTCAACGGATCTATACACGATGGTCTGGTTAATAATCACATCAATAACGTAAAAACAGACAATCGATTGGAAAATTTAGAGCTAGTGACGCAACAGGAAAATGTGAAAAAAGGACGAAGAGGTGGTGTTAATTTTAGACGTCCAGCAAAACCTGTTGTTTCGTTAAACCACGAAACGGACGAGGAGATGAAATTCAAATCGATTACAGCTGCGATGAAATATTATAATATAAATCCCGCAGTCGTGAAATTTCTAGCTGATGGATTAATAAAATCAACATTTTCAATCAAATACAATGCTAGGATTGTTTTTAGATGTGATGATTAAAAATATTTGATAGCTCGGTTTTAGTCAAATAATGATGAGCAAATGCTGTACCATCATTATGATCAAATTTTAGCGTCGTTACTGCACTTTCATTAATTTTATTTTTTTTCTGCTTCTGTTGGTAATATTTTATGACAATCACCTTGCATTACAAAAACGTCAACAGAATATGCACTATAACCCGACAAACATTTTCTTACCGCTTCGGCTAGCTCTTTGTAATTTAATATAATAACTTTTTGGTGATATTTTACATCGCCAGTCATCTTATAATAACAAATTATATAAAAATATATTATAATAATGGACTTGATGAAACGACGCACTGAATTATACGCAGAAGATACTAGTGATGTCAGCGATAAGGTCGCTAGCAATAAAATCACAATTACTAGCAATAAGTTTGTTGGCTATAGCGAAGATGATATTTTATATAACAACGAATCTGATGACGATGGTGAAATAGTCACTGTTGCTGACAGATCTAATTACAGCAGACCAACAACTGAACGATATAATGCCAAGTATCACATTGCTAAACAAATTATAAAATTTAATTTTACCGTTGCCGAATAGCAAATATTTTGGCAGCTAATCAGACCTTTCATAAGCATCAATATTCCAGGCCGACAGAAAAATATTAAATTCGATTTCATATTTGTCAAAATTTTTAATCTAATGACGATCTCTGACGATCGCAGACGATATCTAATATCGTTATGTAAACCAGTAAAATGTAAATCTGTCAAACAAAAGTTTGAGGAAATTTATAATAGCATTATATCATAATTTGTTTGGTGGGATCCAACTGTTGAATTTATCGCTATACCCACGCCATTTGACTAAACTTTTATCTCCTTTTTTCCTAATCACGTTTTCAATAACGAAAACATCCTGCTCAGTTTTCTGTAGTTCTTGTTCGTAAAAACTACCTATGATAGGTTCCCCTGCCAGATCTTTTAAAGCGTACGTTACATGTATTGTTAAAAGTACCTTATCAACAATAAATACTTCTTCGCTCCAGTTCGGAGTAAATCCTTTTGCAAATACCTTTTTTATCAAAGAATTTCTAACTTTATCACCAACCTTAAATTTATGTCTGCGGTACATGTTTTCATTTGCTAATATCGGATTTTTAATAGCATTATTAGGTGACATTTTGATGGTTCTGTGTTTCGTGTTATTATCTACAGCGTTTGCGACAACTTTACGTCGTGGAAACTTTTCTTTTTAGGTCTGTGTAGTTCGACTGCAAGATCATCGTATACTTTTCTCCAAGTCCAAGTTTATATTTTACTCCAATCCTTCCCTGAACAAATCTTCTATCAACACGTTCTCGTAGATTTGTTGGCTCCATATCAAGTAATTCGTCTAACATCACTTTATCACAATCTGCTTTCGAGTTTTCATGATCACGATAACAGATATCATGACGCATTGCTATTGCGTCAACTTGATTATAGGGCTCTTGTCCTGGCAACGGATTGTCGTTTTCATCTAGTTGTTTATCTAGCGGAATGTAAGGTCCTGTATACCGATGACCTGGCAAAGTCCAACCGCCTTTTGGTTTTGGTAATTTTCCAATAATTTTGTGTATATCTATACCTGTATCTATTATTTCTCCGTTGTTACAACATTGATAGTATGCAACAATTGTATTTTGCTCAAGACACAAATCTGTCAGAATCACAGTTGCATATCATTCTGTATTTTTAGTCGTCTACTAAAATAACCTCCCTGACGATATCAGGATAACAAGATCCTATCGACACTGTCGCTGGGGACACTGTCGCTGGGGACGTTTTTTTTAATAACGTATTTTTTCTTTTTCCGCAGATTGCACAAATACTCTTTAATATTATCCTGTTGGTGTTTGTTTTTTCTGTTGTTTCATTAATATTTTCTGTTTTAGTTCTACACTTGAGACAAAATGTTGACATTATTATATTTGTAAGTTTAGATAAAATTAATTGCAATCTCATCATTACCTTGAGAAGGTTGCTTATCAAACTGTAAAATGAATTTTAAAAAATTGAGATTTTTGCTCTGGGACATCTGTCGGATAAACATAATACAATAATATCCGCAAACAGACGTTCCAACAGGTTGGAGTTGATTTGACGAATAATATACCTTTTTATATTTTTTGTTCATATATTTTTTATTACATCGCTTGGAAGAAGTCCAAACGAGTCAAAATAATTATTATTATAAACTGCTACCCAATGTGTACCGGATCCGTCATTGAAATCTTGCAAATTTATCACACACGAACTTACAGCTGACGGTGATTTTATTACTGCGAGTTCATCTTTAGAATAAACTCCGTGAAATCCAGGAACCGCTTTTAACTTATCAATTATATAAAAATTACTCAGCGGGGTGGTCTTGTTCCTGGTAATGTTAGGCCACGTCCGATTCCTAACAGATTTGGCAGCAGACTTCCCGCTAGTAACGCCAAAAGTGGAGCAAACGAAATAATTCCTCCTTGTTTTGTTTGATTGCATATACATTTGCATTTTGGTGTTGGCGATTTTGTTGTTTTCTTTTTTTTTGTTTTCTTTTTTCTGACGATTTTGTTGTTGGCTGTTTTTGTTTCCTTTGTGGCATTATAATATATCAATTACATACAATTTACAATTTTTTTTATTCCACTTCCACAAATGATACCATTACCTTCAACAGCTTTCTTCGTTGCGCCAGAGACTGCTCCTGACATTGCTGCTAGTCCTAATGTTTCCAACGCCGGCAAAACTTTAGGTATTATTGTGCTAGCTAATACTGATAATGCCGGACCAAGAAAACCAGCTTTAACGACAATGTCGTTTGCCATCGCTATCATTTGTGCAGCACTCAAATTTAAAATAAAAGTTTTTTTTTACGATCATACTTTTTTACTTGATTTTTTGTTACCATTAATTTTGTTAAAACACCATCAGAAATATTAGGATTGATTTTTAAAAATACCTGTTCTCGCTTTGCAATAGCAGCTACTAATTTTTTAACTTGGCCATCGGTCAAATATACTTCTTTTACAATATATTTTGCCATTTTATATAACAACTGTAGATTAAACTTGAACTATCATTTTACCTCCAATAGAATCTACCGTGATAAATCTATCACTAATCACTAATGCGTATACCTACAACGGCGCTATTGGAACCGCTTCAAGTGTCCAGGTAATTTCAATATCCGCTGTGCTGTCTACAGCTCGCTCGTTATGTTTACTTACATCAAAATGAAATATAGGATAAAGTGTACGAAATTCCTCTGCTGATATGAGATCCATCTTCAACATCTTGAAATTTTTGCATTGCGTCAAGCAGGTACATGTACGGTCGAGTAATATTTTTATTAGCGTCATCTGAAAAATTGCACTCTATAGCTCGTTCTGGATATTGCTTCGAATTTAGTCTAGCGTATATTCGTGTGACATCAGCGTGGTCAAATATTGCATTATTTTGTTGTTGGTTTCCTCGTCGGGCGTGCTGTTGAAATACGACAAATATTTGTCTCGGCAGTTGTTCGCTTGATGTTGTTGTGACCCGCCACGTGTAGTCGGTAGTATTTTGAACCGCTGTCGGATATATTTTATGCTGCTTAAAATACATTCTGTTTGTATGCTTATCAAGTGTGCTATTTAATTCTGACATATTCGTGTTTGATGGTGTTATACGTGGCATCCACAGAGCAAGTTTGTTTATGATAAACTGTACATCAGCCCCTCTAGATCTAAAAAAGCTATCGTTTTGTTCTGCTCAATCTAAAATAAGCGTATGTTTTACTCCGCGAAATACTTTATCATAATCACGACAAAAGCCGAAAATCATACTTAGCAGAAGCATCATTGTAATTTGACGTAATCTTGCTGCAAGTACTCTTCGCCTAGCAAAACCTTCGTTATAACGTGGATTGTTTACGTCAAGTGTGTTAAGAAGAAAATTTAACATCGCAGTACCGTTTGCATCTGCAGCTGGTGGTGTTATATTAAGATTATTAAAAGCTGCCGTAAGAGAAACTCTTGTAGCGTCTGCATTAGCCAATGCACCTGGTGCAGCAATATCTAGAGCAGCAGAATTAGCAATTAGAAAATTTCTAACAATTCCAGCATTTTCATCAGCATTAGCTCCGTGTACTATAGCACCTCTTTTCAAAAATTCAGTTGATTCAGCTATACCCCGTCCAGTGTCTTTAAACCATATCATGTTGGTTACAGTTGATCTCGAGTAATCATCTGAAAGCGAAATAATATTTAAAATTGTACTTGCAACTTGTAGATGACCTGAAATATCTTCCATCTTTTTATTGGCCAGTTGATATCTAGCACTTTTGAGTAAACACCAGCCGTTATTTATAAGAGCTACTTCTACTCCAACTGCAATCGCAGCAGGTGGATTGGCTACTGTCATAATCTGACCACGAACTTCTAACATAGCCTTATGTGGCAGTAGAAATATGTCTTCGTCTCTGGTGTTAAAGGTTCTAATACCAGCTTTATTTGGTTCGTTAGAGTTTTCATCACGATACTCAACATACTCAAATTCTGTCACAGCGTTGTCGATGTCAGGAGTTTCTGTTAACTCGAGATAATTTTTAACAGACATTTTATTTATTAGATTATATAAAAAAAAATTTTGCGGCACTTTTACTTTAGATATTAATTTTTGTATGATCTGCTCGCCCTTTGGTGATAATAGTTTTTTTTTGTTGTTGTTATCATAGCTCGCTGAGTTTATTTGTTGGAGCGATTTCTGAGATAGCTTGTTTTATTTCAGATGCAGTCGGTGAATCTCTTTTTATTTTATCTGCTATTTTTTGTCCAACCGCAGTCCCAGCGGTAGATGCAGCCCCAGTTGCAAAAGCTTTACCCGAGTCAATAGTAATTGGTGCAACTTTACGCGCTCTACCCGGTACATTTTCAATAACTTTAGTAAATATATTTCCAAAAAATCCTCCTATTATTTTTCTTCGATAAATTTTTTTCTTTGTTTCATTATATTTGATGTTGCATAATTTTTACTTTTGCTCGCGTAGATGTAAATAATAAGTTACAACTTTATTATTAACATGTAACTGTTCTCCAGATTGATCTGTCAACTTCATTATTATACTTGATATTTGATCTTCAACATTTAAAGGATAATAGATAATATGTCGTGGAGTTATTTGCATGAGAGAACCTGGCGGAACTTCTGGTGGAAAACTGTAAATCGTTTAACCCTTGCTACCTTTTGATGTATAAGAGCCAGAAGCAATAGAGCAATTTACTAATATTGTATTTACTTCTGTTATATTTACTGGCAGTTAACTCTCATACGTAATAGCCTGATCAAGTGCATTGTAACTTTTTTTAGTAAATCCTAACAGTTGTGCAATACTTCTTTCTCTTGGTTCAAGACCGATTAATATATGTTTCAAAGTTATCCTAGCTCGCAATGTGTTATAATTTGCTGCCAACTCAAAATTATCAGCCACACCGTCAGCTTTTGTTATGAGTTCTTTGATTGTCCTGTTTAGATCAGTAATATTATAAGCTCCTTGTGGAATTTTTATTTTTTTGTTGTAGATATTGAAGAACTTGTAAACGTAGTAAACTACATTTCATCGTTAACATCAGTTTCCAGTTAGGCATAGCATTCCAGCAAGTACAAGAGAGTAATCCAATCTCATATTGTTTTGCAGGATCTAGTTGGATAGGCGGAATATAATTCACTGAAAAATTTGCGCTATCTATCGTAGACTCACTAGAGTTTAGCAATAATGTTGTTAGCATTCCTTTAATATTATATCATTTTACAAAATTAATTCGCGGTGTAAAGTTTCATAATTCGCTCGATCTTCGATGATCAAGTATATCAATGATTTCATTATCAAGTTTAACACTATCATTCCCAGCTTCTTTTGATGATATTAATAGCATTAATCTACCTATCATTTCAGTAGTTGATGTAAATATTTTTTCACCAGTTCCTGTTTTTACTTCTCTACTTTTTTCTACACGAGTTTTATCGAGTGTATCAAATTTTCGTTTAAAACTCCACTCTTTACCAAAAGGTTTTGCTCTACTATTTTCTGCTGTTTTTTTTAAACATGAAAGCGATAATACTATGTCTCATCCTATCATAAAGTGGATATTCTGCATCAGTCCACATGCTTATATTATCAATATCTTTTATATTTTCTTTCCTTAAAAAATTATCATACTCTTTAGGATCTATCGTATTATTTGCTCTTCTTATAAAATGAAGTCTTTGCTCTCCAACCTCCATATACTTTACAGTAAAATCACCAGCTCTTTGTTGCTCCTCTTTGATATCTTTTATTTCTCCTGATAAATTTGTTATAATATTTTTATTCCTAGTGTTGTTAACTCGGCTAATCTTCGTTCAAGTTCCAGCGGATTGTTTATCAAACGATCTGTTTCAGGTTGTCTAGCAGCGGGATCAGCTATCTTTGCTGTAAGTGCTTCAGTTAGTTTTCTTTTTTCTTCATCAGATCTAGTAACAATTTTTTGCAGCAGCTGCTTCTTGTTGTTCTTTAACAATTCCAACCAACCCTTTTTCTTGCAGTTGTTTAAGTTCTTCTTCTGATAGTGGTTAAGTTTCAGGTTGTTTACCTAATAGTTCTTCAGTAACTGGTTTGAAAATCGTAGCTGTTGTTTCTGTAGCAGTTACTCGTCGACGTCGTATTTGTTGTACTTTTTGCCTAAGTAATACCTGAGATTGAGCAAGGTTTTTTTAGATCTTCTATATTTTTCTGTATACTGCTCGTTTGTCTATTATTATTATTATTATTATTATTATTATTATTATTATTATTATTATTATTATTATTATTATTATTATTATTATTATAAAATTGAAACCCCTTACTGTAAGTAAGTGTTTTTACAACAGCGAAACAGTTTAGTTGGATAATGTGTAAGTTTATCAAAAATGAAAAAGTTGTATTTATCCTTTGTAGCATTACGATAAAGTTCAATAAACTTATCTTTTGTCACGTCACCACATTGCTCACTTGCAAAATTTCTAACGTCAACATTGTCCAGTCCTGGAAATAATATAAAACAACCAGTATTTCGCCGAATAAATCTGTCAACATTATAAAAACCTTGAGCAAGATAAACAGAATTACACAGTTTATTACGTGACAGTGAGAAATACGATCTTATTTTATTCATTTCCATGTTATTTAGCGGAATATCGTCAAAAACTACTATCTTGTGTTCATCTGCATCAAGTTGATTAATTGGAATAAGATCTTCTGGCTACCTAATTATAAAAAATCTTCACCACCTTTAAGATCATCACGAAGCTTGTTATTATATTCGCTTAATAACTCATACTTATCTTGCTGTGGATTGATTGTGTAAATATAAACTCTATCGTAGTTGAAATTATTACCAAGAAGAAAGTTAATAAGCAAATTTGTTTTTCCTGATCCAGTTCGCCCAACAATAAGATAATGACAATCAGGAACATCATTGTTATGTTTGTGCTTCACCAGTCTCTCTGTATCAAAGTCTGATATCGACGATTTTGCCACTTGTATAATATTAAACTAGAGTTGATAATTTTATGTAGGACAGTAAATAATGAGTTACTATACAAAATTTCAAACACTATCAGGAGATTTATCCACAGAAGGTTATCAAGGTGATTTATCCAAGTATGCAACTCTTGATTAGCTCAAAATTGAAATCAATAATTTACTAAATGTTGCCAGTGTAGATCCAAATGAAGTAATCATTTTCCAGGACAAAGAGGGACGATTAAAGACGAGTAATGTGAAACTGTCAGATGTACTTGTACGAAATCCTGCTGCGGTTGCTGATAATATTGTGACTTTTAACAATCGAGGTAAGATACAAGATTCTGATATGTGAGTTAATGATTATGTAAAAAAATCTGGTGATTTATTTAGTGGGAACATTGTTATGAACCAAAACAAGATTACTTACCTTGGGAACCCAACTGAGGACGGTGACGCTGCCACTAAGAAATACGTCGACGATCAAGAATCAAAGTATATGTCAGTCATTGGTGGTATGATGCACGCATTTCTCAATATGAACCATAACGGTATTACTGAACTAAGAACAACCGAGTCTGATTATGATGCTGTAAACAAAACAATACGTCGATGATAAACAGATTCCAATCAGTAATGAAATCACAGCGCTCAAAAATAAATTTCTTGATCACATGAAAACGTTTTCATGTTTTCGCAGCAACATAAACACGCTTAAAGATGAATTTTTTGGAATTCCATCAAATGTCGACATTACACTCGCTAATATTAACACAAAACTCAATGATATTATTAGTGGAATTCCTATTATTGTTAAGAAAACGAGTATGATTAAAATTCCTCACAAACAGATTAAAAATATTGTGTATACTGTTGCTTCTGGGTCTGGTATATGGACAAAGCAAAATAATTATATCAAATACACTGCAGAGGTTTATGGTGTGTGTAGATTTTCAGTGCTTAGCGTTATAAAATTTAAAATATCTTCCAATTATTCGCATATTCACAATTTAAATGTTAAGATTTATGAAATTGTAACTGTAATAATAGATAACAATTCTGAGGAAGAATTTATACTTCATCCAGCTAATGAAAATTTTAAAGGCCGTGGCCCTTATTGGTGGTGCTTGGAATTTGTAGCAGAATTACAATAACCAAGCCTGGAGATTATGTAAACAAATATTATAATGAAAAGAAATATAGTTGATTTTAATCATATTTCAAAAGATATTCCAGTACTGGATGTGGACGCACTAATACAATACTACAAATATTATCACAAAAAAACTTTGGTGCGTAAAGAAATGTTACAAATATTATAAATAGATCCTTCGAGTAATATCATATTTGCCGTTGCTAATGACCAGTTCTGATATAATTTCAAGTGGGGCATCATTAAATCCGTTTTTGTTAATTATATCCGGTGCTGGTGTTTCCCTTACAGCGGCATGTAAAAAAGTAGGACCAAGACTTTTAATAAAAAACTACTTGATCAGATCCGGTCTTACCTATAGGAGTAAAATATAATATGGATTATTTAATACGTGAATTTCGCATTATGGACAATATGTAACAGACATTCTACCAATGAGGCTTAGCAAGTATGAAAAAGATTATCAAAAGAAGTATTTTATAACGAACATTTTTATCTAAACTTAGGATATAATATCACTTACCTTCCTCGTTTTTGTTCTAATGCGTAATTTAATTTCCGCCCTGCACATGTTAACTGAAATCGCCACGCTCTACTGCGTAATAAGAATCTACCAGTCTTTTACACACAGGTGATCACGTGTGAGGTAATAACATCCTTGTTTCACTACCTGTACACTGATACCTAATTGCGTTAAAAAATCCAGGTAAACCGATGACTAACAGTCACCTGTAAAATATAGTGAGAGGCTAAACTGATAGATCTTATCTTTTCCGACTGAAATTTTATCTAAACTAAAGAAATAATGTTTGAAAAATTTAACAGTGACAAATAGCTACTGTAGTAAAATCTAATATCAACAATTGAAACAATAATCATTGGTAATGAGGTATAAAATAATATCACTTACCTTTCTCACTCTGTAAATGTCCGCCACTATGATTAAGCTCCACGTTCTAATTTCCGCTTTTCTACCTGGTAAAGGCTGGCTCTACTGCGTAATTAAGAATCTCCAGGTCTTTTATACACTGGCGATAACGTGTGAATATTATGAGATTTCATTGGTCCACAACCTCTTTATGACGCATTCTTGTGCGAGCTTACCTAGATGATTCACCGATCACATGGCATCACCTGCACCTGTTGTTGTGTAAAAATACATGACAGGGTATCACCTGCTGTGGTATAATGACAGAGTTTGTGTTAGCTTACCTGGATATCGATCTCGTACATGACATTATCTCTACCTGGATTCACTAACACTGTAATAACAGAGAGTGGGGGAGCTAAAAACCTTACTAATACTTTTGTTAAATAAGGGGTGGGGGTATAGTTTAGGATATAGTTTGTATTTGTTTGGAGGGGCAAAATAAGGGTTTCAGCTGAAAACCTTGTTTTCCCCTACTACTTCCACAACGATGATTGAGTGATTTTTGAGAAAACATTTGAGTGCATGTCTGATTTTAAATCAAAGATCAGTTGTTAATAATATCCGGAAAAAACCTTACACGTGTGTGTGTGTGTGTGTGTTTGTGTTGTGTGTGTGTGTGTGTGTGTGAGAGAGAGAGATAGATAGATAGAGAGAGAGAGAGAGAGAGAGAGAGAGAGAGAGAGAGAGAGAGAGAGAGAGAGAGAGAGAGAGAGAGAGAGAGAGAGAGAGAGAGAGAGAGAGAGAGAGAACCTTCTCAAAGTTATGAAAGTAGGCGACACTTGTAGATTATTTGTTAAACATATGCACTGGGGGCACTATAAAAATTAATTTTAAAGAATAATACACATGACAATCGATCTAAAGATCAGGAACTTCTAAAACATAATGGTATAAAAATCAAAGCATCTTAATATTCCAAAGATAAGTTGACTGTTTAAGTGTTAATGATATCGATCGAGATTACGTACTTGGTCAAGGCAGATAAACGAGACGAAATGACGCAAGTTAATCAGGGCAGGGACTGTCTGCGACTCTGGAACTACTGGAGTGGCAATCATAAGGAGACTCGTTAGCCAACCAAAGATATAATCAAAGTCACGAGATAATCAAATGCTCTATAGAAAGTCCCCGTGCATTGTTCTGAAAAATACGATAGAGCAAGTTCTTGGAATTTTTACACCATGTAGGAAATTCACCACTTCAGACTGTGTGTACAAATTAGTCGTGCCCTATAAATAAAATAGCGCTCAAATTATTGTATATATTTTTTACATGGAAACAAATAAACGCCAGCACACTGGGTATTAATTCAGTCTCACTGACGCTGAGTGAATGATGTAAATGGTGTTGTAAAAAAGGTCTCAAACGTGAGATCAACTTGGAAATATTAATATTAATATTGATCAGATTTATTTAGTCTTTACGCAAATCGCATCTGCCAACAACCGAATTTAACAAATCCTCCAAATGTGACTTGCATATATAAACGATAGATATAAATGAAACACGTGGAATGACTTTGTCTCTCTATTCAGCGATCAATAATGTGATTCATAATCTAAAGTCTAACAAAACATAGACCGGTGAGTTACCATGAATTAACTTTTCATACTGTTGGTAGACAGTAACTCAAAGACGCGAGATCGTAAATCTTCCGTCCCCTGTTTTGACCGATAGCCCAGTTCCGTTACTCACTTACCCAAATAAAGCAACAGTTGCAAATGCAAAACCGATGTGTTTGCTGCTGGTACTTTCGCTTTCTTATCAAAATAATTATATAATCTGTGTGTGAATAGATTTTTAAAGTAGCTTTAACAATTTTCAGTTATATCGCTACGATGTCTGTCGTGTGACAGTTTACAGGGATGTCAACCAGTCTAGGGCATCATGCCGCAGACCCAGTCACATTATCCTTACACGAGGCCGACCAGTCCTAACACTAACCTCTTAATGCTGAGCGCCAAGCGAGGTAGCTGTTAGGACCATTTTTAAAGTCTTTGGTATGGCTCAGCCGGTTTCGAACCCACGACCTCCCGCATCCGAGGCGGACGCTCTAACCACTAGACCACCTGAGCGGTTATTATAGCATCTGTAATTGCAACCGTTTTGCGTTCTTATCGATGTTATTATGATATCTGAAGATGTGAGTAAACATTTTGGATTGCAATTCTTAACATTATATTAGGTTGTTTTTTCTTTTCTCCGGCCAATGTAAACAATTTTATTTATATTCAGTACATTTAAGAAAGTGCATGAACTCAGATAATACAAATTCACCATAGTTAGTCTTGGTCTTCCAAAAATACAATTACTCATGTTTTTCTTTATATAATATGATGTAATAATATCCCACATAACTGACTCTCTTCATTAATAATAACAACAATTATATTAATACGGACAATAACTAGAAACAAGTGATAACTAAAGGTACGTGAATGAGAAATAAACCAAACTAACCTAGAGTTTAATTGACATGTATAGGCTCTAAATAGGCCGCTCTATTTTTTTTTCATTTGCGTGTGGCTTCCCATTCGGAGTCTTCTTGATCTAAGCTGCATGGTTACGTGTTTCAAGAGCCTTCTTCATTTTCGCTCAGCACTGTATAACCCCAAGCATTCAATGACCTGAATGTTCGAAAACAAATGTAAACAAATGTTTTGTACTAATGGCTACCATCATAAACTTTAACTGAGTTGGTGGAAAGTTCTTTTTAAACAAAAACTTTGCAAAATTAGTTCTCTAATAAAACAACCCAGAACGAATCATTGAAATTGTGAGTCGTTTTGACTCACAAAAATGTCAGGAACGCGCGAAGTTATTTTAGTGTTCGTGTGTTTAAAGCGATCGACTTTTTGTTGTGTTTTTGTTCTTGTCTATTTTCCTTTTGGGGCGGGATGTTTGTTTATGATTGGTTTGGTTTTTGTTCGCTTTTCGTTTTGTTTCTTTATTCTTTAACTTCTTTTCTAGGCCTGC
This sequence comes from Potamilus streckersoni, assembly GCA_016746295.1. Classification (NCBI taxonomy): domain Eukaryota; kingdom Metazoa; phylum Mollusca; class Bivalvia; order Unionida; family Unionidae; genus Potamilus; species Potamilus streckersoni. The sequence continues at coordinate 597,791 of JAEAOA010000943.1, read as the reverse complement.
TTAAAGTTATATGTCAAGTAATATTATAAATATGAGAAAGGTTTATGACAAACTTTATTTCACGTTCAAACTAAGTTAGCCTCCGTATTATGATGGAATTAATGTGTCTACTAAGTAGTGGACAGAAAGTTATGTTGCAGAAATACGCGTCGATGTTAACATCATGTATTGAATTTAGATATAGCAGCTAACTGTGATATTTTAGGTCTTGTTTGTAACATTTTATCTTAAATCATACAAAATAATATTTTTCTGATTGTATATCAGATTTGTGTCACAAAAACTGGTTAGTTTTGAAATCCTCATTATTTCAAACAATTGTGAATGATGGTTTGAAAATGTGTTATTGATTTATTGTAATTTAATTCGTATGTGCAGGATAATAATCAGTAGGAATTCGTTAGGTGTCATAGCTTTAGATAAGAGCATGGCATACTGATAATATTATTCACTGTTGAATTAAATATAACTTTGATCAAAGATAAATAATATTATAAAATTCCTTTTCTTTGTTCATTAAGATTGATTTTGTTTTGTTTTATCTTTAATCCAGCCAGACTTAGGCATTGCGCCACATGACGTCGAGTCGTAAATAAAGTCATGTCTTCGGGTCATATGTATTCGCTTTAGATGGCTACAAATTTAAGTTTGATTAAGTTTGACATTTGAACATAGCTGCAAAATAATCGCCATGCAAAGTCTGTTATCATTTAATCTCAGTGAATAAACTCCTACAGCAAATAATTTCATGACGATTTTTAGGATTTGGTGCCTGATGTTTAGTATGTTAACTATTTTGTAGAAATTTATTGACGGAGAACAGTTTAGGTGTATTTACATACATACATACATACATACATGCATGCATGCATGCATGCATGCATACATACACACATGCATGCATGCATGCATGCATGCATGCATGCATGCATACATACATACATACATACATACATACATACATACATACATACATACATACATACATACATACATACATACATACATACATACATACATACATACATACATACATACATACATACATACGTACGTACGTACGTACGTACGTACGTACGGACATACATACATACATACATACATACATACATACATACATACATACATACATACATACATACATACATACATACATACATACATACATACATACATCAGTTCCATTCGGAAGCATATTTCAGTTCATGCCAATAAAACACTAGTATATTCCTTAGTGTTTTCAAGACTGGACTATTGTAACCCAATTCTGTCTGGTTCGTCTCAATAGATACTTCAGAAACTTCAAAAAGTTCAAAACACAGCTGCTCGGATCATCCTTAGAGTACCATGATCAGAGCATGTACCCCCTGGTCTGTACCATACAGTGGTTATCCATACGATCCAGAATTAAAGACAAAATGTGTTCTCTGTGCTACGTTTCACTGACGGGTTCCATTCCAACATATCTATCAGACCTCACCTATGTGTACACACCAGCAAGATACTTGCGCTCCTCTTCTGACACTCGTATTCTTGTTATTCCCACTATGAAAATGAAATAATATGGACAGCATTCTTTTGAATTCCAGGTCCCAGCAACGTTGAACAAATTGCCTACTGAACTTAGACACAAAGACATAGTGATCTCAAAACTCACTTATTTCAACTGCAAGAACAGACTTATAGACCTAATACTGATTCCTTACCCTAACTATTTACAGCAAGTTTTCTGTTTTCTAATTTCGTGGTGTTTGTTTTTTATATTTGTAATCATATCATTATATATGTTTTAAAGTGTTGTAAAATGTTATAAAGCGCTTAGAACTTCTAAAGATTATGTGCTATACAAAGTCCTCATTATTATTATTATTATTATTATTATTATTATTATTATTATTATTATTATTATTATTATTATTATTATTATTATTATTGAGAGAGAGAGAGAGAGAGAGAGAGAGAGAGAGAGAGAGAGAGAGAGAGAGAGAGAGAGAGAGAGAGAGAGAGAGAGAGAGAGAGCTAAGTAAATCATACAGTTAATTTAGTTATACCTGTCCCACCAACTGAAGATTTAGGTGAAGATATTCAATCGGACTTTACTGATTTTTGAGCAACAAATCTTCGGAATTCATAAATTATGAATAATCTGGACAAGAACCTTTCGCATTTGCAACAACAGGAAAAGAATGAACTTAAACACCTATCATTTGAATATGAGCACTTATTTCCAGATGTACCTATAAAGGCAAACAACATTTTTTTCAAGATGTTAAAATTGTGAGTTTCAGACCTGTGAAACAACACCCATAACGAACAAATCCTCTCAAACAGGAATACTTGAAAATGAAAATTCAGTATTTGCTGAAGATTTATTTCATAAGCACATTAAAAGTGATTGTAGTTCACCATGTATACTTGCTCCATAACCAGTTAAAACTTTCCGTACTTGCATTGATTATAGGAAGGTGAATAGTGACAAAAACAGATTCATTTCCATTGCCAACAATCGATGACTGCTTTGATAAAATTGGAAATGCCAAATATGTCACAAATTCCACTAAAAGGCAAATGACATTTTATGCATTCATGACTCCAGATGGACTCTTTGATGAATATGATTACCTCTGCTCTAGATAATTGTGATGCTTGCATCCAAAATGTCGTCATCTACAACACCTGGAAAGAACATATAACAACTATTCGGAAATTCTTTGATATACTCAGTGATGCAAGTTTGAGAATCAATTTATCTAAATGTGAGTTGTGCCGTGCTAGTCCAATATTTCATGGATATAGTGGGACATGGACAAGTTTAACCTATAGATTCTAAGGTCAAAGCCTATCTCTGAATTCCTTGTGCCTGTCAGTAAAAAGCAACAGATGCGATTTTTGGGTATGGCTGGATACCATTGGAAATTTTGTTGCAATTTATTTGTAATTATTGCTGAACCCCTGACAAATTTGTTGAACAAGAAAGTAATTTTCTTTGGACTGAATGGACTGAAAAATGTCATGATGCTTTTGATAGGTTTAAAGACCATACTTAAGAGTGCACCAGTTCTTACAGCTCCAAATTTCAGTCAACCATTTAAATTATATGTGGATGCAAGCGATGTTGGTGTGGAGCAGTATTGATTCAAGAAGATAGAAATGGTGTTGAACATTCTGTATGTTTTTTTTTTCGGAGACGTTATATAAGCACCAAAGAAATTACTAACAATTTAGAAGGAATACTTGGCTTTAATATTGGCATTACAACATTTGAAGTTTACATTAGTTCAGCTCATTCTCCAGTTGCTGTGTTTAGTGATCACAACCCTTTTACTTTCGTCATGTCACGGAATTGTATACATTTATTATTTTTTCTTAAGTAAATGTACTTGGGTTTCCTTGTTCGTGTACAATAATACCCTAGTGTGATCGGTGTATGTTCTACATTATTATAAATCAGTGAGTTCAGTTTATATCGAGCCGTACGAGCAGAATGCTTTAAATGGGAAAACCCGAATACATGAATTGCACAGACGATATTGTGCTACATTTCCTATGTATAAATGCATCACACTAAAATCAATTATAGATTTACTTTTATACCTATGGAAATGGATATGGACTATGTAATATGGACTAAGAGAAAAGACAACGAATTTTAAGTGAAATTCATATGCTGAATAAAGAAAAAGAACATCCACAGACTCCAAATTAGATTAAATTGCAAAAATTAATAGAAAAATAATTACAAAGTATAAATTGGATTCAGACATTCCCAGGCGTGAAGTGATGTCATGTTAGTATTGACTGATTGATTCACGTCTTTTATATTTTTCTTGTTACAGACCCAGCTAAGCCAAGGTTGTGGAAAGAATCATAATATGTAAAACAATTGTTAATCTTAAAATAAAATGGACCGTCCAGGGACTTTTAATTGCATTAAAACAAGAACTTGACAATATTGCTTGGAACTTGATTCATACTGCAATTACAATATAAAAAGTGTGAAATTGTGTCAGAGAAATGATAGCTAAATAGGTATCATAATCGAATATATTATAAATTAACTATATATATATATATATATATATATATATATATATATATATATATATATATATATATATATATATATATATATATATATATAATGTATATATATATATATAATGTATATGTATATGTGTATATATATATATATGTGTATATATGTATATATGTATATATGTATATATGTATATGTATATATGTATATATATGTATATATTTATATATATGTGTATATATATGTATATATATGTGTATATATATGTGTATATGTATGTATATGTATATGTATATGTATGTATATATATGTATATATGTATATATATATATGTATATGTATATATATATATACATATACATATATATATATACATATATACATATATATACATACATATATATATATATATATATATATGATAGCACAGCATCACTAGGCGGAAGTTTTCCTCGATGAAGTCAACATCCATGGCGGAATGGCTCCACGATAAGGTCAACAACCATGTTTTCGGGGCCAGGGCGTGCCACATTTTATCAATGGATTTCAGCTTTGGTCATCTAGTTTGTAAAGGGATGAGATCTGCAAAACTGTATCCTGCCACATGAAGACAACTAACAATTCTTCAATACCAGATAGGTCGCAGCCCGGGTCAACAAAAAGCACACACCTTCCGCTGCAGACCATGACGGAGGTGACAAGTATGCTACTGGTGCCCAAGCTACCAAGATCCGTGGGACAGAAAACATCATCATCGGTACATGGAACGTTAGAATATCGAGGGCTTTTGGAAAGTTGAAAGAACTTATACATGAGTTGGAGAAATGGAACATTATTGGTCTCTATGAAGTGCGCTGGACAATCTTAGCGAAATAACAGACGAAGAGTATAAGCTTTTCTTCAACGCAAGAGGGGACAAACACACTAACAAATGGATTTGTTCTCCACAAAGGCATCGGAATCTAATAAAATTGGCGATTATGGTAATAGCATAGTCATCAGAACATGACTCATAGATGGTCTCAGTCGGAATTTCATGTTGGTCAGTGGAGATCTTAATTTAGACCGATTGCATTTTTATTTTGATTATATATGAAATTTAATGTGTTGGGTACTAGTTTAGCATATCATACAGTGGTGAATTTGTGAAATATTATTCCTCTTGCATGTTGGCTTTAACACATCTTTTCCTGCCGTGCTTCATTCTGATGATAATGTAAATGTGACATCATCCTCCAACTACATTGTGATTTGAAACGTTTAATGTATTAAACACTGATTTGGCACAATAAATACAATAAGAACGGGTAGTTAATATTTTCAAATTATACCACGCTCAATAACCCTCTACTATGCTACTGGAACAGGACTATGAACTACGCACTAAACACACCACGTTAACAGACCTTACGACTATCAACTACAGCCAGCAGTAAACATCAACATGCCGCGTTAGCTAAACTTACAACTATCAAAAACTTCATAAAAGATAAATAAACGGAAGCTACGGTGTAGATAATATCGTGATTATGTCCTATAATAAAAACACATCAGAGGAAAACCAATAGTATTAAAAGAAACCAAGATTATTCAAGTTAGATTTTTAAAATGCTGAGAAACAAAAAGAACGCAAAAGAGTACAAGCCGGTCAACGATATTGTGAACAAAGGAATGATTAGAACCTAATGCAATCGTTAAGACATTTAAATTCTCATCTGAATTTAACACAGATACAACAGTGAATGAATTATTTTTGGATAAATTTTTACCATCTGCAATATTTGTACATCCATATAACCTTCAATCACAAGATTTAACGCAACCTTGACCATAACCAGTTGACTTGGGAAGGGTTTTTCACACTATAAATTAAACGTCAACATACCTTAAATAGTATGCGGATATACAGATTTGAAGATTTTGAAAATCTGCTTTTAGCAGACATGCAAGAGTAATTAAAATATACTTAATGAAATAAAGAAACGATCAGAAATAAAAAGCTCAAAAATGCTACAATTTCTCCAGAGTCAAGCTTTTAAAAAAAATAGAAAAGGGAATACAAATTATAAACAATGAAGAGACTGCGATATGCAGTTGAGATTAATATATTATGATGGAGAAAATGAAAGGATCAAATATCGGAATTAACAGATCATTAAATGTAATTAAAGTACAACAGATAATAGAGGATCGACTTCAGATTTACAACACTGAATACTACCTCAGTTTACATCTGCCAGTAACTCGGGTAAACATTGCACTGAAGCAGGACATTTTGCAAATATTGAACAAGATAAAACTGCACTACTCTCGTATCCAAGCCACTGAACAGTTTTGAAAGATAACCCGAAACCTTTACAGTGATGAATCAATGAAAATGTAGCATAGGTTGGCAAAATCAACCAACGTGGAAACATCTGCTGCAGTGTTTCATACTTTCTTTGATAGACACAGAATGCAAATGTTGGCTAGATTAGCATAAACACTGAACATATCGTACCATAATGGAAAATTGCAATGCTAAAATAAAGCACATCCGCTGATGATGCATTCAAATCAAATAACAACACTGGATCATCGGAGTTTGATATGACTACAATTTGAAACTTCTATCACGACAGGAAAATAGATAACTCAAGGACAATAAATAAGTACTTTACATATAATCATCTAGAAGAACTAAAATGTTAGACATAAATCTTTGAAGATGATACTAATGATCTGATGCATGCGTGTAAAAAAAACTCAATCAGATCACATAATCTGCATATTGCGTGTAAATGTTTACATCTGAACATCAATTGGAACTCTTCAGTCTGTTCGACAGTATTTAGTTTTGGTTGGTGCTTTATAATACAGCAATACAAGTAAACTATTTAGTACCCAGGCGATTGGAGTAAAGGGCATTGTCTATAGGCATACTAAGGTAACCGACCCAGGCTAGTCGGATAGTAGAGTTCCAACCTGAGTTTTGCAGCCTAATCGCTGAGCTACCTTGGCTCCCTGTTCGGAAGTATAAAATAATCTTAGAAGACAAATGAAGCTTATTCTTTTGACCCGAATGATACATCATCATAAAGATCTAAAAAATGCACGACAGACTCAAACATGAAATTAAATTATAATGCAAGTTGTGACGGCATTGTTTTGTTATAAAGTGACATGGAAATGAAAACGGGTAGTATAGTTAGATATAAAAACTATATGTGGAAATCTAGTAACTTGTTTAAAGCGGGGTTAAACCCTATAAGCAGTACCAATGCAATCAAGCGATGCAGTCCAAAGGCTGATGAACAACCATTTACAGTATGACAGAAAAGTGCAGACAACAGCTTAGAAGACACTGTATAAACTTTGGGTAGATATGTAGGAATAAACCGATGTCCTGTTTGGTATTATCCATTTATCTCTGACAGCTGTATCTAATTTCTGAGATATTCAAAAGATCATGGCAATTTAACAATATCAGAAAACAAAATCGACCATAAAATAAAAAATTATTTGTTTTTACGCTCTTCCTTGTTGGACTTAGTATTTTTACTTTTTGATATAGAATGCAACCTTAAACCCTTCTAGTCTCTCGCTTTGCTTACACTTCCAAAAATGAGAATAACAAACTGTTTGCAAGGTAAGTTCTATAACTTATGTTCACACTGCCACTGATTGCAAGTCACGATGCTGATGCTCATTTGACTAAACCAAAGTGGTAATCAGCTAAAATAATGCAATCACTTTTTGATAATTGTAAGAACGTTATTTTCCAATATAAGCTCAGGGAGGAACGGTATGTGGAGTAGGAAAACATTACATTTTATCAAATTTTCTATAGATTTTGCAAATACAGTTGCTGTAACAATTCCTGCTATTGTTCTACCCTATTCTTTGAAAATGTATTTCAGCCCTCCGCCTTGTAGAATATTCCCTCACTTTAAAATTGATTGTTTTTGTATATTTCAGATATATTTCGTTAGCACTTTAACCTATTTTCCATATCACGTGTCAGAACACGGTTTTTGACTAGACAACTTAGTCTAACATATAATGTTTCTTTGTACTATTTGTTGTTCTGTTATTAAATATTTTATTGCTTCAGATAACATTTCACCGCTCCGACTTTTGAAGGTAATCAATATAGTAAGCATCTTTAACATACTGGTCAAATGATTCACTTCTCTACTGTCTCGGGTACCTGTTATCAAGTTTTGTGGGAATACTTGTACTTCCCCTCAAAGGTTCAAGAGGATGTTTCGCTACTGCTTTTAGATATAATATATCTTGTTGTGCAGAAAGATGTAATTTTTTGTGTGCTATAAACTCATCTTCCTGACTACTACACTAAGTTATTCAAATATTAAACAACGATGTTTGAAGATTTTAAAACAACCGAATAATAGAATTTTGTCACTAGATTCGACGAATATTTTATATTTCTTTAATGTCTTATATAAACATTTTAAGCCCTTTTATCTTGACTTTTTCCTTCTGAAGAATCAGCGAAAATGACAAACATGTTAAAATAATTGTATGTATGTTTGTGAAAAAGTGTAGCTCCGTGATAAACGTTTTACGATATAATGGCCGTTCTTGTTTGCATTTTACAGCAAGAATACGAAAACAATGCATAAGGTGTTTGATAGCAATTATTTAATTCCAGTTGAAATGAAACTAAAAAGTATAGACATTTTGAAATAAACAAATAAACACACTGTCAATTAGACAATAACTTGTTTCACCTCAAGTTATTAATGCAATCATAAAGTAGAGTGTTTCATTTGCCAGCCGGAACCTATTGGCATTACACATTGATAACGCTACTTTGTGTTTGTGTAACCTAAACAAAGTCACCGTCTAGTAATTTACCATGTTTTCACTGAATAAGGAAAGGAAATAATTTGGTAATGCCTTAGAACAAATTGAGTTTCTTTTAGACATGCAACTGTTGTCGTTTTTCTGATATTGTCCTTTTTTCAGATTAGTTTGTAGACGTTTTAGTCCAACTCACTGAATGCTTCTTGTCTCAATCTTATATTGAGCTCTTTCATGACTTTAGTGTTATGTATATGCAATTTAATTGCTTGTGTGTTAATTTTAATTTTTTATTTTGTTTTATTCTATTACATGTTATTGTAATGATAAAATTATTTACTGGATTTGACATTTTTCCAGAAAATTCAGTTCATTTCTGTTTGTCTTGTAAACAGGCAGTAGTAAACACATTGTACCTTATTGGTGACATAATTCAGAACAAATTTCAAGTTTGGAGCAAACGACTTTTTTATTTTTCAATATTATAGCAAGATTTGTTCAGTAAAATCAATCTGTACCTAGCGTATGTGAAATCGGTATGTAATGTTTTTACGTAGCTCAGAGGAAATGATCGCGTAACCCCATATAGGGATCTGTTTCGCGTTGTAGTTAGGCTTAATTAACAATGATTTTGGCCAATCTTGCTTTTAACCTTTGGAGTTCAAAAGTATTTATGATGTGGCCAAATTGAGTTGAATTATTTTTTTTTAAATTAATAATTTATTTGCCCTGGAAAATACTAGTGTTCATCAGAACTTTTGGACAAAGGTATTTATCAAACATTATTAGGAATTCCAAACGAATATTTTAGGTGATTCAACAAGGAACTGTTAAAACAATAGGACAAAGCAGGTTAGTAAAAACGTTATTGCCTTTCATCTTGGAACTTCGTCGGGATTCAAACTGTGTTTCACTTAGGACTTTTTATTGATAGGACTTATATTTTTTAATTTTTGGATTACGTTTTTGATTTGATTCATAAACCGTAAGTCATTCTTCTTTTAACATGATTCATTTCCCAGAGAAATATATTATTTTGTTAAATTTTACAGAGCCTCTTGGCTTCAGTCTTTCCTTTGTGCTTTTGTACGAGCTTAGACACGTAACATTAGATAAGGTTGCCGTTCAAACAAGATAATCACGTGCATTGCTTTCAATTGCAGACGGTTGCAAGTTACCCTTAAAGGTTATATAATATATTATCTACTTCTTGCTTTTCAATTTATACAGAACTTCTGGTTTACGTTTGTGTTCAGTATTGTTTGCAGTAGTAAGGTTTCAGTAGTTGACTGTTTACTTAGGTTCCATTTCGTTTTCGTTTAATGGGCTAGAGTTTCGTTTATTTGGTTGTTAAGCACGTGTTTTAGTTTTGTGTACGTTTCTATTAGAGGACAATTGACAGTAAAAGCATTGAATTACTCATTCAATTACTCAATTTGGTATCAAAAGGCTGCGCCATAATTGTCCATAGTGTTTTAAATGCAATCAATGTTACAAAAATCCGTCACAAAGTCTCTAATAGCTAATAAAACGTTTATAGCACATGCTGGGATCAAGTGAGATATGGTGTTTTAAAAAATAATGTGTTCCTGGAAAAGGTGAAGAATCGCTGTAAAACTGTGATAATAGAGTTTTATTTCAGACGTTAATTATATCAGAATCCAAATTAAAGTTTCGGATGTAAATTGAGAAAATAGTATCTGACATCTTTATTTTTTGAAACGGTATTTATTATATCCTTCAAATAGCATGAGACGGGCTGCCAATTATCCAGTTTCGTACAAGTGACTTAAACTATGTAACAAACAAGGTAAACCCCAAGAAACATTCAACTTTCCAAAATATAAGAATATTACCCTAAATTATGAACGCAGTTTTAAAACAAATAACTCATATAATTAATTCCTATAAAATTTCTTAAATGTATCATCCATTTCACATTAATCCAGAACCAATCCAACATACTTCGAATGAATGTTCTAATGTGCTTATGTGCTAGTACCATTGGGGAAAAAACACTCCTCTTCTATTACTTCAAGTCGAATTCAATGAACGTTGGAAATTAGATAATTGTGCGATTCCGATTCTTGTCATATGGAAATACAATATATACTTTATTTATTCTAACTACAATAGTATTGTCTTAAAAGATTTAGAAAAAATTTAAACGATACTTATAAAAACAAGGGCTACGAAAACAACAATGCTTTTGTCCAGTGCTTATTGCAAAAACTAAACACCAAGCCAGCAGCCACGAGCCCACCTGCCCAAAACATATTCTGATCTTACAAATAATGCAAAACAAAAACGCTTGTTAAAAACAAAACTGAGTTATGTTCAAAAAAATTCCCAAAAAGTCATGTTAGTCAAAAATGGGAACAATGAATTTCATGTTTTCAAAGCAAAATTTCCTTCACTGAAAGCTATCTGGATTATGACCGCGGGATTACCTCTGATATCAGCCATTTTTTGCTTTACGTCAGAAACTAAAACTTATGATTCTAAGTTCACCCTGTTTAATAAGTCCTGCCTTATAGCTAATACAAATTATATTCTATAATTACAAAATACTCATAATTACCCAAACCTGCTTATGTATATAGAGCACTTCAGAGAAACTATTGTATGCCTTCAAATTTCCACCATTAAATTAAGATCAAGTCATTCGATTTTAGATAGTACTTGTTTGTATTTGTCAGTTAATCCAAGCAGATATACCATTTTTATATAACTGATAGAATATCTGCAATGAGAATCTGTAAACTGGAATTTTATAATTCATTTCTTCAGTCCTTTATCATTATATCATGTATCCGTTTTAAATAAATATTCATGACATATGTCACATTTTCCAATATCCTTTGAGTACCAAGCATATTCAGACCTATATTACAATAGTAACAATGTAAATATAGATTATCATTTTGCTGTCCGTATTTCAAGCCCTTTATAATAATTGTGTACATGACATGTTGCTTTATGCTTTTATTAGGTTAATACGTAATGTATACACCAGATGAAGTTTTGAAAGCATAAAATATATCATATATAATTCGCCAATGACCAATAAAGTCTCTGTGTTTGTTGGAAGATTAATAACGTTCGTGCAGAAGTTATACAATTTTATACGAGAAAGGGAGTTCAAACATATGATCAAATTTGCATTTAGAGAGTTTTCAACACAGTTAATAACCGTATGAGTGAATACAATTTCTGAAATAAAACGTGAGTTTTTATGAGGTAAACAGATGTCGATGGTGCGACGGATTGTTTCAATAGCGTCAGCAACACTGTTATCATCTTTCGAAAAGCCCGCATACAGGGACTTGTGGCAACGAATGGAGCTTTTATTTCATTGAATTTACATAGAAAAGAGAATATTTGTTGAGGTCTTTTTTGAATTGGCAAAGATGCAATATAATGTTTGTTTTGTTATCAATGAAAGCGGTTGTTATCCCACATGGAATTAAATAGTATTACCAAATGTGATGTTTGTTTTTTAAGCGAGGTCAAAAAATGAAGTTTGGTTTCGAATTGTACAACGATTACGTTTTGGACTTAAAGAGTACATAGAATCAAACGATTAATAGGACGGATGCTTATGTGAGGAATGTAGGCGACTAGACACTAACCATTATATAATTATATTATAGCGGCTTACCGCTGGTTGTACAAAGAATCATATAGCACGAAACGAAATTAAGTAGCATTTTCAACGGTGATATTTGATGTTTGTAAGTGAGGTCGGTAAAAGGAGTTTAGTATCTTAGCGTACAGAGATTACGTTTTGAACCTAAAGATCACACTGAATCAAACGATCGATAAGATTGATTCTTCGGTAGGGGATGTTGGTGACTGGACACTATTATGTAATTATGTTACGGCGGCGTACCACCGTTTGTACAAAGAATCATATGGCATGACGTATTTCCATCTGTTATAGTTGATGTTTATATGTAAGGCACTTTGTGGGCAGTGGGTAAGTCCTCCGGACTTGCACGGGAAAATAGACGCTCTTGCCCCCTCCACGAGTCTTCCTTCTATGAATCAATAGTGATATTAACACAGCATCACTGGGCGGATGAACTTCCGAGACGAAGTCAAAGGTCAATCGGAAATGCTGTCATACGGTTCAATAGCTACGTCTTCATGACCAAGGCGAGTCAACTAGTTGGAGGCACTCAGCTGTGTTCAGGCCTGGAGAGGGTTTGTATCCGCCAAGCGTCAGCTGCTCTCTATACACCATATGAAAAATGACAACCATTATTCCTCCCATAACTTCCGCGCCTTCCGTTGTTCACCAGGGTGGACGTGGAAAGTATGCGACTGGTGCTAGAGCAGCAGGAAAGCTTGAGGAGATTACATATGAAACGAACAGATACCGCTGAAACATTCTAAGACTCTCTGGGATACGATGGAAAAACATTGGAGAAACAACAACTTTGGAAGGCCACAAACTGTACTTCAGTGGCATAGAGGTCAAACATGAGCAGGGAGTTGGGCTTCTTGTCCAAAAGGACAGCGTGAGTACTGTCATGAGACGTCGGCTAGTCTCAAACAGGATCATCACCATCCGCCTCAGGGCAATTCCATTCAACATCACCTTCATACAGGCATATGCCCCAACATCCGATTATGATAACTCAGATATGGAAGACTTCTATGACCAGCTACATCAATACCAACCTCATTACGGTATAGAGCATCTCTATAACAAGGCTACCAGCGCAGTATACTTCAGCGGCAACATAGGTTACTGGTTCAGATCGGCAGTCGGAGTCAGACAAGGCTTTCTTCTCTCTCCCACATCACTGAACATCTTTCTGGAGAGAACAATAGCTTACGCGCTTCAAAAGCATGAAGGGACAGTCAGCATTAGAGGCAGAACAGACACCAACCTACATTTTGTCGACGATATTGATGGACTAGCACGAAATGAACAAGAACTAGCTAGCTTAGTAGAAGTCCTCGACAACACACAGGCAGCCTATGGCATGGAAATCAGTGCAGAGAAGAATAAAATGTTGACTAACAACAACAAGAGGATTAGTACTGGCATCAGGGTCCATGGTAGGAAGCTAGAAACAGTACAAAGCTTTAAGTATTTGGGGTCAATTGTATCAGATAAAGGATCGAATCCTGAAATACTCTCGAGGATTGTGCAGACAACAGCAGCGCTGACAAAACTGACGCCCATATGGAGCTATAAGAATATCGCACTCCGTTCAAAGGTCAGACTGATGCACTTATTGTTTTCTCCATATTTCGATACACCTGCAAATTAATGACCATAACAGCTGACATAAAGAAAGGATATAGGCCACAGAGATATGATTCCGAAAGTTCCTCGGTGTCTCAAACAAAGACAGTGTCACCAATGAAGAAATACGACAAAGGATCAGACAAGACATTTGGCCTCACGAAGACCTCCTGACCACAGTGCCAAAACTGCAGTGTTATGGGCATGTCTCACGATCATCAGGACATGTCAAGACAATTCTGCAATACACTCTACAGGGAAGAAGGAGAGGCAGGCAGAGAAACATGTGTGAAGACAACATTCGGGTACATTCGGGAACAGACAGACTTAACACTGAGCGTCTCACTGAGAAAGACGGAAAATCAAGAGGAATGGAAGAAGATGGTTGTTTGGTCTCATGCGGTGCTCCATATATATAGAAGTAAGGTAAATATTCAAGTTATACAGAATTCTTATATATGTGTGGCATGGATGATTATGCAAATGTCAGCAAGTACTATCAACTAGTTGTCTGTGACAAGAATCTCATATCTCCAATTTCATTTCAAATATCCAATTCCAATGCAATAGCATGAGCCAATGACTTGAAGCAAGGGCATTACATACAAAGCATGTTCTATAGCATAGCTATATGCTACATAAATATGAACGTATTTCATTATTTAAGATAATAAATTATAACAATACGAAATATATTTGCTAAACTTAACATAAAAAACATTTCCATGCAATAATGAGATGCAAGGATATAAAATTGGAAACTATATTTTTATTATTTAGAATCGTTTTCATCCATATATGAATCTATATTTACAGTACTGATAAGATGATTTTTTCAAACTACCTCAGTGATAAAACATCAGATTTCATTGGTAGCAATTAACAAAATATAATATAAATAATGTTGAAACTGTCACAGGTACCCAGCTCAATTTATTTTTATTATTACTGCTACAATAGAGTACCTAACGTGCTTGATACATTTGGATATGAAGTTAATGTAGTTGTTAAAGATATTAATAAATATTTGTACATTTATCTTCTACAGACGTGATTGTTTTCTCTTAAAAGAGTAAGACCCATCCCCACATAATGTTATAAAAATCTTTTAAAAGTTTTTAAGTCTACTCATAGGTCAGGCTGTTGTTGCATCCAATACCCCACCACCCACATAAATATCTTCATTTATGTATGATTTTATCAATTTTTGTTCGATTTAAAATATATGGCAATATTTTCATGACACAATACAACTATGCGATATGCAAAAATAAATAAATAATATATACAGTCCTGTGTTTAAAATTTCATAGGAAATTAAAGACAAAAATAAATATATTGGCGCACAGCATTAAGAGATTAGTGTTAGGGCTGGTTGGCCTGATCTCAGGATAATGTGACTAGGTGGGACATCATGTAACATGTCTGCGGCATGATGCCTCAGTCCTAAACATCACTATAAACTTTCACACTGCAGACATCGTAGAGATATAACTGAAAAATTGCTAAAGATACGTTAAAACGTTGAATCACACACACAGTCTAGAAATATTATCAAACTTTAAGGCATTTATAAGGAAAAAATAAATAGATTGCCTTGTTACATTCTTCTTATAGATTTATTTGCCAATCAATTTTGTTTTTCACTTTCACATGAAAAAACTTTTGGATTAGATATACACTCAAGTGATGATTCCGTGGAATTAAAACTTTTTATTCTGCATTCCCCGAGACCCATTTCCTTTTATGTACATATATATTTGTAAATTATGCCTCAAGAACAGTTACAATATATTCCATTTGTTTCAATTTCAAAACTTTATCCAAAACAAGCATTCCATTACTAAATCTGTATTCAATATATACAGTCACGTAGATGTAATTAAATTACTTGTGTGTTAGTTTTAAATTTCTTTTTGTTTTATTTTTTTATTCATTGCATTTTGTTGTAGTGATAATATTGTGCTGGATTTTACATTTTTTGCAGTAAATTTCGTTCGCTTCTTTTTAGCCTGATGAGATCGCAAAAATATTGCTTCATTGCAATGTTCAATATTTCGTACACACTGAGCGAAAATAATTGGTCTTTACCAAGGATAAAGACATTCAATGAAAAGTATTTGGAATTCTAAAGCTGGAATAATATTATTGATTCATACAATTTAGCAAGGAACTGTTGACACAACACACCTTACAGTCAAAAATGAAAGTAAGATATGGAGAGGCGTTTTCAGCTTAGGATAGAGTTCTAGATCTCATGCCCATTCCAAAAAATCCTCTTAAGGCCATGTATTATGGTCCGTGCACGGTTGAAGAGAAAGTAAATGATTTAAATTACATCATAAATACTCCTGGAAGGCGAAAACAGAAACAACTTTGCCATATTAACATGTTAAAGGACTATATTAATAGAGATAGCCAAGTAAATCAAACAATTAATTTCGTTGTACCTAACCAACTCACGTATAATTTAAGTAAAGATATTCAATCGGATTATATTGATTTTGGAGCAACAAATCTTTAGAATTCGGAAATTATGAAACATTCTCACCAGAAACTTTCGCAATTGCAACAACAAAGAAAGTAATGAACTTAAACAGTTATTATTTTAATATGAGCCCTTAGTGACAGATATTCCTACAAGAATAAGCATTTTTCATGTCTTTGAAATTGTGAATTCAAGACCTGTGAAACAACATCCATACATGCTGAACCATCTCAAACAGGAGTACTTGAAAAAAGAAATTCATTATTTGCTGGACAATGATTTCATAGAACACAGTAAAAATGATGGGAGTTCACCATGTATGCTTGTTCCGAAACCAGATAAAAATGTATGTATCTGTACTGATCATAGGAAGGTGAACAGTGTGACTAATAGAGATTTATTTCAATTACCAATAATCGATGACTGTATTGATAAATTGAAAATGCCAAGTATATCATCAAATTTGACATTCTGAATTTTTGGTAAATTCCACTAACGGAATGGGCAAAGGAAATTTTAGCATTTGTAACTCCAGATGGACTTTATCAATATAAAGTAATGCCATTCGGAAAGAAGAGTTTTCCATGTACATTGCAACGCTTGATGAATATAATTACTTCTGGTCTAGATAATTGTTATAATTACATTGATGATGTCATCACCTACAATGACACCTGGAAAAACATACACTAACAATTCGGAAGTTCTTTGACAGACTCAGTGATGCAAGTTTGACAATCAATTTATCTAAAAGTGAGCTCTGTCCTGCTAGGGTAACAATTCTAGAACATATTGTGGGACATTGGCAAGTTAAACCAATAGATGCTAAGGTCAATGCTATCTCTGAATTCCATGTACCTGTCAGTAAAAAGCAACTGATGCGAATTTTGAGTAAGGCTAGATAGTATCGGAAATTTTGCTGCAATGATTCCAAAATTGCTGCACACCTAACAAACTGTTTGAGCAAGAAAAGTGTGTTACTTTGGATTGAAAAATGTCAGAATTATTTTGATAGGTTAAAGGCTACACTTAAAAATGCACCATTTCTTACAGCTCCGAATTTCATTCAGTCTATAAAATTATCTATGAATTCAAGTGATGTTGGGGTTGGAGCAGTATTGATTCAAAAAGATTGAAATGGTGTTAAACATCCAGGGTGCTATATTTGGAAGAAATTAAATAAGCATCAAAGAAATTAATCAACAATTGATAAGGAATCTTTGGCTTCAATATTGGCATTATAACATTTTGAAGTGTACATTAGTTCAGACCCTACTCCTGGGTGTTGTGTTTAGTGGTCACAACTCCCTTACCTTCATCGACAAGATGAAAAATAATCAAAGATTATTAAAGTGGAGAATATTGTTACAAGAATATAATCTTGAGATCAGACAAATCAAAGGAAAAAGAAAGCTTTATTATATAAATCTTTATTTTTTTGTTTGGAGATTGTTACGTATATGTAATTAAATTAATTATGTGATTGCTTTAAATTTTTTTTCTTTTTTGTATCATTGCATTTTGTATTAGCGATAATGTTTTGACATTTTCCTCTGCAAATTCAGTTCACTTCTTTTAGCCTGATTAGAAAGGAGAAATATTGCTTCGTTGTATTTTTAGCTGGTCTTGGTTTAAGATTTCATTAACACTGAGTGAAAATAATTGGTCATTCCCAAAGTTGTGTTTTCCCACATGCTAGCTATATTGTAAACAAGTTTTCTTTTAATTATTATTCGGTGTGGGATATTTCGTATTTGAAATAATTATGTCGCTCTGGAAAATACTTGTGTTCATAAAGATTCTTGGACAGAGACATTCAGTGGAAATTATTTGGAATTCTAAAGCCAGATTACTATTCTTGATTCATAAAATTCAACAAGGAACATTGCACACCTAAACACCTTATAGAATACGTCAACGCCTTTTATATTGGAGCTTCATCGGGATTCGAACTTCGATTCATTTAGGACCTTTTAGTGATAAGATTTATATTTTTAGATTCCAAGATTAATTTTTGATTACATTCACAAATGACTAGTCCTTTTCACACTTTTATATTTTTTCTAGGAAAATAAATTTTTGTGAAATTTGCAAAACTTGTTGGCTTCACTTTTCGGTTGTTACTTTTGAACGAGCCTAAATACGTAACAGTACCCTGTAAAAATATGCTCACGTTAGGGAGACTTTATTTTTTACGGGCAATAAAATAAGTTGTTTGTACTTGCTATGAGCAAAAAAAGGTGAAAAAGATTGCATTTTATTTGCTAATTTGATTTTCTGATGCCTCGACCTTTACAAAACCATTATATTTATGAACCTTATATGAAGTTTTACATTTGGCCTGTTATCCCTAATATATGTGACTTGTAGCAATGGATAAGGTTAAGCCCATAATTTAAATGACTTAATCACTCAAAGAGAGAGAGAGAGAGAGAGAGAGAGAGAGAGAGAGAGAGAGAGAGAGAGAGAGAGAGAGAGAGAGAGAGAGAGAGAGAGAGAGAGAGAGATTCGTAATATTCGTAAGTTAGTTTCTTCAAAGAATAATATAAACCTTTTGCCAATATATGATTGCAGTTGTGAGATATATGAATAGAAAGTAACAAATACTTTATAAGCATGCAAGACATTTTAATGTGAGTTTTATAGGCCTACAAACATTATTCCTCAAAGAAGACACACGACCGGGTTTCAGAAATTGAAGCCACACAAGTATCAGTTTGTTATTGTGTGAAAAATGGGGTTATTATGAGCAAATGGTGACTACCTAATGTACCTGCTGGTGATGAGTGTTCATTAAGCAAAATGTTATTCCTACGTCATAGAGACAGAAAATGTATTGTCAAGCCCATAGAACTCCTTAATCGGATCATTTTGGTGTCAGTAAGACCTATCATATTTTAAATCATTTTAGTTTGCCGAAAATTAAATATTTTGTTTATAAGTATCAAAGATTTTATCACACTTATGAAATGATAGGAAAGCCCAGTCAGGATATACGTAAGGCACACCAGCAACCTATTCCTGTATTTGACGATTTGACAGCCATTAAAGGAAATATGATAAACTGTCGGTTTCTTACCAAGTACCAAGTCAAGCAATACCAAGTCAAGCAACCAAATTTTGCTGATCATAATGTGTGCGTCCTCAAGACCTCCATAGACTGTTCCTTTGAAGAATATTACAACAAAAACTGTTCTAAACGTTTAGGCAGTGTTTTAACATGTGTTTGCCTCCCCAAATTTGTTTAGCAATTGTATGCTTTCCAAGATCGTACTCATGAATTAGACATCAAACAGTTTCAATTTTCTGCCTATCACCCAGAAAGTCATGAGGCTAGCAAAAAACTGTGTCCAAACACCGTCAGCTACCCATAATCCAATTGTACAATTATACTGAATCAAGCCTTAAAAAAGACAGCGATCAGCAAAATCCTACTTTGTATAATTATCGAGTAAAATCAGGAAAGGTTTCTCCCAATGTTGGTAATTATCACCAAGTGAAAGACCCCATGACTACCGTAAAACAGCAAAAGACTGCCCCAAAACACCTTAAACTACCCATTACAGATGTAGACAATTAAATAAAAACAAACCAAATAAAAAGACAGTGATGAGTGACATTCTACCATGTTTAATTACCTAGTAAGATCAGGAGAGCTTTTTCTCTTGTCTATACTTGCTGAATGAAGGACCCTTAGACTGTCCCAAAACATGCTCATCGACCTAGGATATGTATACAATTACAATAACTTAATTAAATATGCAGTTTTAGTGCTCTCCCTCCCTCCCTCCCTCTCTCTCTCTCTCTCTCTCTCTCTCTCTCTCTCTCTCTCTCTCTCTCTCTCTCTCTCTCTCTCTCTCTCTCTCTCTCTCAGATAATTCACCAAACGACTTTTATATTAAAATATTATCAATCGTAAGAATGATTATTAATTACACGAGACTATAGAGAACATTTCCAAAGTGCATTAGACTTGATGTTTCATTTATTCCTGTATGCACCCGTAAAATTCTTTGGATGACTTGTGATTAAACTTACTAATGGGCAGGATTCTTTGATTTATTTGCGAATTTGATGTACCGCTAGAAATTAGTGCTATATCCGGTTAAAACCATTTGGCATACCCGTTGTTTTTGTCCTTTCGATAATGTAGTCTTCTGCTAAGATGGAAACAGTACTAATCTACACGAGTGTCTTTAAAGTATTAACTGACAACAATCAAAACCAATCCGAAAAGTTTAGAGAGCAACACAATCTTTCCGGTAGGCTAAGATTCAATACAACACAATCCCACATTATGTAAAATAATATCTTGAATTAATGTTGGAATTAATAAAATTGACCCTACCCAGCCATTGACTGCCAAGATAATTCGTGTTGAAATTGACAAAATTGACCATACAGGGCTATTTATTACCAAGGCATTTTAAATAGGGAAATATAATCTCTTCAATTATTTAACCTCAACAGGGTTTTCAATCACTATCCAGCTGTGTACTCGCTGTTTCGAGTAGCTCATTCGCAAAAAGCAAGACCCTCTGTTTCCATCACGGCATGGTGTTCATTAGCAGTAGATACAAGTTAGCACATATTTGAAAGAAAATACGAAATCATTATAATTTAACACGTTCTGTTCAAAAGTTAATCAAACTACAGAAACAACATACCCAATATAGCGACATACCTAATGTAACGACATACATAATGTAACGACATACCTTATTAAAGATATGCCTAATGTAACGACATACCTAATTAACGACATGTCTAATGTAACGACATACCTAATGTAACGACTACCTAATTAAACGAATTATCTAATGTAACTATAGCGCCATAAAATCAAAAGTGGTACTGCAAGAATTGATTCAGTGTAGTTACAATCCTATTCCAGTTGTAATTTGCATGCCCATTCAAACGTGAACTTAATCATAATGGATTCAGAACCGAAATCATAATGGATTCGGATCAGAACCGAAATTATAATAGATTCGTATCAAGATCGAAATCATAATGGTTTCAGTCCGGATTATTGCAAGCCTGTAAATGCACTATATTCATATTGACCCGTTATAATGACGAAAGCATAAATATACACATATTCGGCCTCTCAACGAAGTCAAACGTACCGAATTAATAGATGACCTAGCTAATTCAATTGCACTGGTAATACGTTTTGTATACAAGCTAGATGTACAACGCATTCATTACCTACAGGAGATAACTTAATAATCCAGTTAAACAGGAAGGGTTACATTTGGAAATCTTTTCTATTTAACACCAACCTGCCTAGTTTTACTATATGTGGCAAAGAACACTGGTCTTTGTCATTAAGTGATTAACGTAATACAAAAATGATTTCATTATACCCCAAGCATATATGCATTTTATTTATTTAGCCGACACAAAGAGATTAGTACCAGTCTCCTAGGTCGTAAAAGATGGAAAGCAATGTCAACGACAGTTTCTGTCTCGCACATCCGTGATAAATTTTCTTTAATTATACAGACAGAAGGTTGTTAAATTTTGTTCTTCATGCACATAAATGGATTATTTCATTTTGATCATGTAGTCGTCCATGTCAGGAAGACAAACACACAGCCATTTTGGGAAAACAGGGCATGTAAATGAGAATCGATATTTAAATGAATTGTAGCCTGTGCTGAACACCTCTGGTATTATGATACCATTACCTATAGGACACGTTGAGGGCTTGAACGAATATGCTCAACATATGTTGATTTAATTTATATTTTTAGGGTTGTTTACTGGTTTCAACGCGTCAATTTATGACCCTTACATAGAATAGCATGGATAAAACACATAATTCTCAGTGAATATAATATAAAAGAAATGAGCTTTTAAACGTTCAAATTTGCACAGGATGAAGGTAGTATATACCATTAAAATATACAAAAGAAAAGAGATGTTGGTGACTGACGTTTTTCAGAATTACAGATATTGAGATCATATCAGTTTTCTCCAACAAATTTTGAGCAGCCTATTTGAAACAGACCATTGATGGCAAAAGACTCGGATATATTTCAATAAATTTATAATTTTCATGCATATAACTGTTCTTACTATTATTAAATTCTACAAGAACTATTGTTTTTCATTACTTAATAAGAAATAAATGTCACAAATATTCCATTTTACACTCAGTCTCTCTGTGTTCACGCAACCTCCACTCTTCTCAGCTCTCAGAATATATCACTGCCGGAATATATTTATACCCGAGGCTCATCTAAATCATAGTATATCGACTTCGATCGACTTCACGCGGTAAAGCAAGAGCACATTGACTGTGTTATGCCTTGTATCTATTGCTATCAATTGCAATCTAAGCATAATTAGGGGTAAAAAAAAATACTAGACTGTGTTTGGAGGCTCAGAGAATCTTCGTTGTGACGTCATCGGCATATATTGTGACGCCTGTCGTGTGTTACCTTGCAACATTATAATCATTATGTTCTGTCATTATAAGTAAAGACTTCCTTATTATTTCCTGCGTATTTGGAGAAATTTTCATATTTGGCACAAACACCGTCATAGAACAATCTCAATTAAGCGTGATGCCGTTATGGGAACGTGTGGCTTTCTCCAGCTAGCATCTTACCACCAAAGTTACATCGTGCCATTGGTATTTTCATCACCAAAAGAGGTTACCAGTCGTGAGAAATGCGTATATTACTATTATTATCAATACTCGTACAACAGCTCATATTTCTCATTTTTTTTTCAGAATAGATCGCTGCCGGAAAGCTGAATATTTCCGTTGTCATCTAACCTTAAAGGTGCAAGGGACAGCTTGTATACACAAATTAAATTTCACAGTCACCTGCATAATATGAACATTCATTCAAACAATCAAGTACATATATGAAGTCACATACAGATATTTATCATGAAACAAAACATAAGTCAATGGATGATAATAGCAAAATTAGTTTGTGCCCCAACGCCAAATTTATACATGCATGTTTCACGTCTGAATTCATTTTGTGACAAACATAAGCTCTTTTCCCTAAGTGCTTTGAAAATTAGTCTACCAAAGAGCTTGATGCAGTGCAAAGTCGTTGCCATCAAAGCCCTTTTCAAGACCATCTACCGGTCTTGAACTCAGCTGTTCTGGGTGGCAAGCTTTGCTTCATAGCCGACATTTGGTATTTCACCATCTGAATACCGTCAACAAGCAACTATACACGCCTCGCATCAATTTCAAGAACAACACCAGAGCGAAAGACTTAATTCGCTACAAAACAACAAAAGAGAGAAACATTTAAATCACAAATATATCGATATATTTAATCATTAAACAATATCTGAAATGCCTTGCTTATGATAATAAGTTGCACAGGACCAGTCTATGAAATATCCTCTGCCACCTTTCAGTTTCACAGGGTCAGTTTATTGCACAATCCACTGCCTCCTTACATTAGCCTTTCAATTGCATGTTAGAAAGTACTTGGATATGAATAATGTCTACCTTTAACTGACTTCAAGCGCTTGATTATCAGTATATCCAAACTCAAAATGACTAGATGACGTGTCATCAGGACAAACTACCTAACCAACAGTTTGAGATTGTTGAAACGAAATAATTTTTTCTGTTTTAATGGCATAATCGCAGGATTAACAATTAAATATTTAAAATTACAAGCATTATGTTGTTGAATCGTCATTGGTCTGTGGTGTAATATCATGGAATTTTTATATTTTTATTATGCAGAGTCTTCTTCCTGTTTATTTTATTATGGAAAATGAATTTAGTTTTATATTGATACAATATTTCTAAGAACAGTAAATAAATATGCACATGTTGGATTTCGTCCCATGCGACGAGGGAGGGTGGGTTACAGATGAAAATATATTGTGCTATATTTTCATGAAAACTAATTTTTTATGATCAGGATCGGATTAAAAATTAGTAGTACCATATATATTCACTTCTAAAACGAGTTCAGCTACGAATTACAGACGTCAGACCTGCTGTAAGATAATGCCTAGACTGGCTCAATGTCGTACTTTGAGTGATGTCAACTTAATATGTACTAAAGTAAAATGGCCACTGGCTTATTCTCTAATGTAAACAAAATGGCTGATGTTCAAGTGACTTTAGGATTTTCTGAGTGATAATATATAAATCCACAAACAGCAATTAATTGTCTAAAATATATTATTCTCTTAAAAAATCATACAAAATGAAAGAATTAAAAATAACTTACAGTGTATGAATTCCAAGAATATTGTCCTACTTTATATTATCAATTTCCTATTTGAAAACTAAGCAACGTTGTTCCTAATGAAGTATTTAATGTGCTAACGTGCTAACACCACTGACGAATCTCAGTTCTAAACCCTAAAGTTGGTATTTTAAGGTAACTCATTGGAGAAAAGAATATTTTTCAAGTCCTTGAACATTTCACATAATCCGACTTAATTATTTAAATATTCAATTCATTGACATAATTGTACACAACCTTCAAGGTACTGTATGTTTAATAATAAATATTTTCCAGATTGCTGGTCCAACGAACATATTTTATTAATAAATAGCGTCTTTATTTCATTGCTTTTGCAACAGCTTCATATAAGCTGAAGAATCATAATATGGTGCTTTAATTTTCTTTCATAGTCTCTACGCCCTCACCAATTCTACAATTTTGAATCTATTAAAAAATTTATCGAATACTTAAATCCTTAAATTGTGAAATAATTAATAGTCATTTTCTAACCTTCTCAAATTATTCAGCCAGTCAAGAACTAGGGTGTGCATGATATCTATACAGGACAAATTCATTCATAGTTTCACGTGGTGTTTTTTTTTTGGACCTAAATTAAAGTTAATACGAAGGGTACTTGACCGAAATAGTTGTTGACTTGACTTATATAATCTTCCTTACTTTATTAATGAAATTCTACACGTATTATCATGTACTTTTACAATAACACAAGCAAGCCAGTGAGTTTAAAAGATTGAAATATAAACATCATAAACCAAAGTGTCTTAGATAAAACTTCAATATAAATTAATATATATTACACATATCCTTAACAATGTTGATTTCAAGTTAAATGTTGAATACTACTTCATATCCAAGCAAAACTAAACTAGTACAAATTGAAGCCTAAAATGATCACAAGTTAGGAAAAACATGTCCGATATAATTTTTTATATTTATTGGTGTCTCACACTGTAAGCAGACATTGATCTTTCTTAATAAGATGAATGTAACACCAAAATATACACCAGCATATGGCTAATAAATATTTATACCCTATTAATAGCGCAGCTGTATTTTGTTTGACAAGGGAGCATATTGCAATGTAACAGCACGAAGATCAAACTTGACAAAGTCACAAGCGAATGAGAATTCTATGCAAGCTTTATTATAGGAAACTCGATTTTATTGTCTACCATCCATAAGTGATTGTTGGTTAACGATGCCAGCAAGTTTTGTCCAAAATAATAAAATCTCATTCCAAACTTTTAAATGTGTTCAGAAAATGAATACGCAATTAAAGCGTCGCCAGAAACTAATCAAGTCTTAGGATTTACTCAAAATATCAGATAGTTGATTTGGTGAATTGGCCTTGTTTGGATCAATATGTTTGCACTTAAATAGTATAGCTTGTTCACAAATTATTCTAGAATAAGGCCAATTATCGGAACAAAGGCAAATATTGTAACCCACACAAGATATAAAAATATCCAGTATCTTTTCCCGTTAGAAATAGTTTTCATGGGACCAGGTTCTCGTTATTGCTTGGAAATAAAACATACATGCCCCACTTGTAACATGACCAAAGATTTTTCCACCGCCTTCTTATCCTTTCTTTTAAATTAACAATTAGTTCTGTATAGAGTCATATTTTGTGGTGATTCTTTTTTCATGTACAAATTATCTTTCCTTGTCTAATGATGTAGATAAAGAAGATTTAGTTTTATTGCCGTTCTTTCATAGACCAAATGGTTTTTGTAAGCATCAAATGTTAACACCGTTTTTACTAAAATGACTAATGTGATACTTATTTGTTTTGAAGTGGAATTTTGTGTACTGTTTATCAAAAGTAAGGGATTATTTTCTAACGTACATGTAATACCTTAATGCCGATGTATAAAAATACTGAATAAGTGTTATGTCTTTTCAATTATTTACGAATATGATTCATAATTTCTGGAGTGGAATTATAGTACATTGTAAATGATAGTATGTTATGCTTGTTTGTTTGCATTGGTGGAAGTAGTAACAAAATATATAGTCACTATTCCAGGAAAAAGAACACGTAACACCTGGCATGAAAGTAGCATGCTCGTGTGTTTTGAAATTTGAATTTGAAGTTTAAAGTCAGAAATTTGAAGTTGTCCATGAAATTGCATTTAGAACATAAAAGTACAAGCGACACCCACTTTTTATTATTGTTAACTATTTTTTGAAAACCATCAATGCCAGAAAAAACTGTCTTAATCAAATGTCCCTAAAACTGGGTTAAACCTATATATCAATATTAAAATGTCTTAAACGGAAAAAAGATGAGAGGGACTTACGCTATATTATGGTTGTGCTGTCCACTTGTACAAGTTGAAAAAGTGTTCACTGCAGTAAGTACATATTATGCTAACTTTAGAATGTCATATAAAACTGCATCCAGGAAAACACTACGCGGATATTAATGTTTTGACTTCTTTGTGCAATTCGTAAATATGAACAAAGTTACAGGATTAATTACCATCATTGAGTGGTACATAAATGACACTTTCAGTGTCCCTACCTAGTACTCAGTTTAAATTTTTGAATATAAGTTGTTATACCTGTGACAAACTTTCTAATGCAGTTTATACTATATTATAGAATATAGATTCTTTTATTATTCCTAAAACAGGGCAATTCCGAATCATAAGGAAAATAATTGTATTCTTGGTTAGGACCATGGAACTTTATAAGTGAAAAGTGGATGAAACTAAAGAGTTTACGCCCGGAAAAACTTGAATTTAATAGAAGACGTAATAATTACCTAGTTGTTCTGTCGCAGTACTTGTATTTTGTAGTTATTTTGTTCTTACTTAGACATTGTTATTATAATTAATCAGTAAACAATTGGTCATATTTGGTACACATCTTTATGTGCATGTTTCCTTAAGCACCTTCCTGATATGAAGACATCTTGTTAATATTGTATGGTCGTCCCATGCACCGTTCTTACTACTGGAAATGTCTAGTCCTCCAAGAACCGAGTGACGTTGTCAAGATGGCATTGCCCAGAATTACTTCGAATAATTTATAACAGTATCAGAATAAAACTATTGTTCAAAAAAGCACTTTCTTTCCCCACTCAACTGTCCAAACAAATGTTTTCCTCTCCAAATATATCTAAGTACAACATAAAATAAGTCTACAGATTTTCAGCAGGAACATAAAATGTGTGATTGACTCCAGAAATCGGAATGAAACTGAATGCTTAATTGTCTCCTAATATACACCGTATATTGCAACTGTAGTTCGCAACAGACACCATTTGACAACATAAACTACTGATTTTTGACAAACAATATTCACATAACCTCACGAAACCGGTGAGAATCCAGAAAATTTTTCTGGAAGCATCGATTTTCCCATCAGTCACTGAGAAAAGACGCCATTAGCGCCATTTTAAATCTTGTTATATGGACTATTATTATTTATTGTCAACGCGTATGTAAACATCTAGTTTTTGATCACTTTAATAACATACATACATACATGCATATATGTATACATACATACATACATACATACATACATACATACATACATACATACATACATACATACATACATACATACATACATACATACATATATATATATATATATATATATATATATATATATATATATATATATATATATATATATATATATATATATATATATATATATATATATATATATAAAGCAATTTGATATACCAAATGCCACACTGAGACAGAAACAAGACCTCAATATGCACTTAGTGCCGCACTGAGACTGAAAAACGACCTCAATATGCATTTAATGCCATACTAAGGCAGAAACAAGACCTTAATATTTACTTAATGCCACACTGAGGCAGAAACAAGACCTCAATATGCATTTAATGCTAAACTGAGGCAGAAACAAGACCTCAATATGCATTTAATGTCATACTGAGGCAGAAACAAGACCTTAATATTTACTTAATGCCACACTGAGGCAGAAACAAGACCTCAATATTTACTTAATGCCACACTGAGGCAGAAACAAGACCTCAATATGCACTTAGTGCCACACTGAGGCAGAAACAAGACCTCAATATGCACTTAATGCCACACTGAGGCAGAAACAAGACCTCAATATGCACCTAATGCCATACTGAGGCAGAAACAAGACCTCAATATGCACTTAATGCCACACTGAGGCAGAAACAAGACCTCAATATGCACTTAGTGCCACACTGAGGCAGAAACAAGACTTCAATATGCACTTAGTGCCACACTGAGGCAGAAACAAGACCTCAATATGCACTTAATGCCACACTGAGGCAGAAACAAGACCTCAATATGCACTTAATGCCACACTGAGGCAGAAACAAGACCTCAATATGCACTTAATGCCACACTGAGGCAGAAACAAGACCTCAATATGCACTTAATGCCACACTGAGGCAGAAACAAAACCTCAATATGCACTTAATGCCACACTGAGACAGAAGCAATATCTCAGTAGGCATTTAGCTTCAGAATGAAGTAGATACAGGATCGCTAGAGAAGATGTGAGGTAAACGTAATCCAGACGAAAAAGAGCCAAAACAGTTAACAAAAACAACACCCTTTTTATATAAAGGAGTAAAACCTTTTTTAAAATATTCATACCCTAACCACACGTAAAGAAATTACTACAGAAATACTAGATTTTGTGTGTTTGGAGGCACATGTTTTTCCAGTATTGAATGCCACTGGCCATTTTAGCATGTTGATAGATTGTAGGACATTAACTTAGACGTTGTTACCTATAGGCTCAGAATATGGAATCAATAACAGCCTCTTTGGAGCAAATATAGGTCTCTCAGATTTATTATCTTTCCATCTTCAGAATCTAACCGTATGTCATACTCTTGTTATTTCATTTCTTCCAGTTATTAATCCCAAATTTAAGCCATCTTTTACTGAATCACCACAAACAATATATTATATTCATACTTTCATTCCCTATAAACAAATGATAATATCAAATTGTGGGAGTCGTCTTGGACGTCTGTTGATTGTTTTCTTATATAGAATGTGAATGTGACTTCGAAGTCACTCGCTCTGGAAAGAAAAGCAATACGCATATTATATTATGACAGATGCAACGATGCCATGAATTTTTCAATAATAATGCAAATAAAAAGGTTTCAGTGATGCGGCCTTCTGGCCATTACACCAGCCTTACGTGGCCCTCGTGGTGATTTGAATCGGAAACCCCTGAGTTAATTAATCATGTAGACGAAGAACCTAATTGGCTGCGTTTTGCTAAATCTCATGGCTCTGGAATAATATCGGCAGCGTGGATTGTTAATTTACGCTACAAACATAATGCAAGGGTTTGCTGAGTGGCAAACTTGTGGAAATTAGTGTCACTGTCCATTTGCTTAATCAGGATGAAACAAATCCTATTTGCTGATTTCACGTGTTGGTAAGGTTACAAAACTATATATGTTGGGCATTAAAATTAAAATACACAGAGGATCACAAATGGGTAACGATTTAATATGGAATTTATTAAACGAGTTGAATAATGTTCAGTTTTTGCTTGCCTTGGCGAGCAAAAGCTGGACACTGTTTAATAAGTTTCATAAATTTAATACTAAATCGTTACCTATTTGAGATTCTTTTTATCATAGTTTTATTTCAATATTTAGATAGAGAGAAGAACGAATAATTTCGTTCATTCTGACAGATGTTGTACCTTTCATTTTTTGTGCATAAATATAGTCACAGGGTTAAAATAGTAAAAGTATATTATACATTTTTGAGAACATTAAATTATTAAATTAAAGAATGAGGGTCCATCCAAATAAACAGGAAAAAGGAAAACCATTTGTCAACACAAATTGTCATATGCGCGTGATGTCACATTGTTTGATACAATGCACAGTGCCGGTTTGAGTTAGCTTACCTCACAACACAGTAAACATTACATTTTTCCTGTATCTTTTTATGAAAAGAAGATTATTGACCGGATATTTGCAGTATTTGATTTGGAACATTAGACTGTACAGAAAACGTAAACAAATCTCCTTTTGAGTTAAACTTGCATTGCATATTTAAATCGTAAATATGCTGTAGTTGGATAAAGTTCTGTCAATTCGGGAGACTGGTTTATGTCCACATTCTTCTGTGAACAATGGTGAGTTTATTTACTTTAGTAAGTTCACATTTCAACCAAGCTTGTATATTTGGTAGATTCGATCCTACAGATATACCGCCCCTCCATCCTCACCCGCACCCTCATTATCATCTAAGCAATACCGTAGTTTTACTTGTTGTTATTGTTCGTATC
This sequence comes from Potamilus streckersoni, assembly GCA_016746295.1. NCBI lineage: Eukaryota > Metazoa > Mollusca > Bivalvia > Unionida > Unionidae > Potamilus > Potamilus streckersoni. Next base: position 566,658 of record JAEAOA010000943.1, on the reverse strand, counting down.
TTGGGAGTTTTGCCATTTTTCATGTTATGATACATGACATAACAAATCCATGTGAAGATTGATTGGCAATAATGAAACAGACGAGACCATTTTTTCCAATTTTCTTTTCCGAGCCGAAAAAAAAATGGTGGCCACAAATTTTCATTGAAACAAATATTTTCAGAAAGTGAAGTTAGAAAAAAACAACTTTTCTCACGATCGCAGCCAATTAGTTAAGAGAAAACTGCACAATAATTTCATCAGCCCATTTGGACCAATCAGAATCACATAAAGTGATATTTTCACATGTATAATATTAAAAATATTAAACTGCACACACGAAAGACAAAGTGTACCGAATATGAGAAAACTTTAATGTAATCACCTGCTGAAAAGCTCTTTGTTTGCTAGGCTCATCCAAATCTTAGTACATCGACTTTACGCGTTAATAAAAGATCCAGTTTAGTGAATTCTACCTTGTATCAAATATGACGTTATGCAATCTAAGCAAAGTTAAGGCACAAGGAAACAATCTGTGCTTCCATGTTCATTGGCTCTATATTATAACGTTGTCTCTATATACTGTTACACCTGTGTTACCTTCCAACATCATTAGCTTCAAATTCCTCATTACACTTAAAGCGTTCCTTTTTTTCTCTTCGTACGTATTTGGCAAAATCTTCCCTTCCGCACACGAGAGTAAAACGTCGGAGAAAATTCGGTTTAGATTAAGTGTGATGCGGTCATGAAACTGTACGATTTTCTCCAAGTGGCTTTTTACCACCAAATTTATATTGGTGCGGCACTGATAATTTCACTTTAACGCAATCTCTGCCATTCAGCCAATCAAAAACGCTATCTGACTAATCTGAGTAGATGATTGGCTCAGTTTGTGCCCTTTTAGATCTTTGTCTTGAATAGAGAAACAAAATCCTTCTAGCCTGATATTTATGTTTTTTTAAACTAAATATTTATTACCAATAACATTCCCATGATAATCCCATATTTGTTTTGAGAAATTATATAATGAGAAAATTAGAAACTTGTCAGACAAAATGAAAGAAAAATTCTGAGTAAACCAAATGTTTTCACCTACCGGCTCAGGACGTCAAATTTGTTGTAGCGCATATATAGAAATCATCAATTTTGATCACCAACGGAGTGAGGAGTATTTATATTGCTTCTTACACCGCACGCTCCCAATAGTTCATACCCCTTTAGAATATATGGCCATAGAACACAATTAATTTTACTATATTCTCTCTACATTTGTTTCTCAGTACTGAACTTTCCACTGAGTGACAATCAATACAAATCATATGTTAATTTAAAACACCTTCAAAAATGACTTTACGGTGAAGTTCTTGTCAAGGGTTGACCTGCATTTTTTTGAGAGGCTGAATTGTAAACAAAACACCAGGCAACGGAACAGAGATTTCACTTCCGGATCATCACCATGACCTTATTACTCAATGTGCAATGTCGCCGAAATACACACAGACAACCACACCATAAGCTCACATTTTAAAGAATAAACAATTGCCTTTAAATCCTTACCAAGAATGCCAAAATCTAATTCTAGTATCACCACCAATTTCAGACAGGAAAAGGTGATCTAAAAATAGACTGGGACTACATTCGTGGGTACTGATCCGGATTTTATTAATTGTGTACTGATTCCATATCACTGCAGGAAGCTAAGTTTATCCCAGTGGTATCTAACCCATAGGGTGCAAGGGATAGTTTATATGCACAAATTTAATTACGCATCTGCCTACCTAAGATAAAAATCAATAAAAAGTAAACTACAACAGTTTTGTCAAAACGTCCAAATTTTTGGAGATATTTATCATTAAACAAAAGTGAAGAATATCATTCACTTGACTTGAAAACACGACGGAAGTTCATGGCATAAGAAACGTATGCACCCAACTCTAAATGTATGCATTTTTTCACGTCCGAATGTCATTGTTTAAACTAAGCGATACTCACGGTGCAAGCCCAGGTTTGTTTCTCTGGATGACAGATTTCAAAATCATTGGGTACTAAACAGCTGGATCCATTTAAAACTAATTGCTGTACACGCACATTGTTATGATATTCCTTTTGTCTTGAACCCTACCTACCTATTGACATTTATTTATCTAAGTACCGTTCAAAAGACAATGGTAAGTGTACATGACGCACATCATTTTAACAAACAACGTAAGAATGAAACCCTTAATATACAAACATGTCCATATATTTAACTAATAAATAATACGATCAGAAAAAGTTATATCAAAGCCTTAAGTTAAGAAATGAATGGGTTATTATACTAATGACAGTATGACCTGGATCAGACAACAAAATAGTGTACCATATGTAGTCGCTTATAAGTCGAGTTCAACTGCAAAAAAATAACAAACACGGAATCAGATCTGCCGTCGCATAATGCACCGGCAGATCTTAGCCGATTACGCTTTGTGGGAGTAATCAATCAAGGAAAGAATATAAATACCGATTTGCCGGCCGAATAGGCACCGGATGTTCGATGTCTATGGTATTTCCAGCTGGATTGAACTTACGAAATGGTATATACCGTAGTTTAAAGACTATAGATGAATTTGTTGCTGTCTTTATTTAAATGTTTGGTCTGCATCTAACAAGTTCTTTTATCCATCCTGTACGAAGCGAATCACCATTAGTACTAACTCATTAAAATTGGTTAAATTTCCTTCCGTCTTCTCGCTAATGATGCCAATTAGAACAATCTACAAAAATATTTTTCCATCATTGGTACTTTACTTTTCAAATTTAAATTCTTTAAAAGCATAAACACTGTCATTACAAAGTGTATTTGCAATCATCATGACATGTAAACTTTATAGCCAATAATCTTCTCACTCCAGACTTCAAATATAAATAATAATAATATAGTACAAGTCTGGGTGAGGCAGAAGCAAAAAGTGAAAGGAACAGAGAGACTCAATCGTTGTTATGTGTATTAAATTTCCCAAGAGATAGGATATATCGAGCTATAATGTGTGTAAATTAAACAATTTTAGTATAACCTGACATATACGACTATCACTGGCAATGAGGAAATGTTGTCTGAATTCGAGAATACTTGTGGAAATTAAAATTTTGAGTTTCATTATTAATATATGTATACAAATGTAGATATGAGAATACCCTGAAGAATAGAAAGAAAGAAAGAAAGAAAGAAAGAAAGAAAGAAAGAAAGAAAGAAAGAAAGAAAGAAAGAAAGAAAGAAAGAAAGAACGAATGAAAGAACGAATGAAAGAAAGAAAGAAAGAAGAAAGAAAGAAAGAAAAAAGAAAGAAAGAAACAAGCAAAGAAAGAAGAAAGAAAGAAAGAAAAAAGTAAGTGGAGACAAGAATGAGACAAACGTATAGCTAAATACATCAAATGCACAGAAGGATTTAAAATAAGATGGAAATGGCAGACAGACCAGTAAATAGTTTGAATTAAACAGCAACAAAATAAACAAGACATATATAATCCAGATGATGAGTAAGTTAAAAAATATGTTATGTGTATTCTATTCACAGACACAATAAAAGCATAGATCGGAACTATATTCTCTTGCATACGAATCGATCATCATTAAATCCAACATATAAGCTATTATATGTCCAACTCTCTGTCCAACTAAATTCACTAATGAGACACAAATCAATGTTGCTGATACATGAACTCATTTGATTCGTTTCTTTCATTCAGGCATATATTTTTGCAATATCAATATACATCTATCATTCAAAAAGCAATCAATACAAACAATAAATAAAGCTTTGATCTGAAAATGTCACAACCTAAATTGTGTATATCAATGCCTACGTTACTGTCTACAGTGTACTTACGAGCTAAATTTCGTCAGATAAAAATGGAAAACAAAAGCTAAAGATTGAATTAAAAGTCTCCATATAATCTGATGCACCTACAAGCAACTTTTGAATAATTATACGCTGTTTTTTTTATAAATAAGATGATCAACGTAAATGCATGCACTTTAAAAAAGTGATGTTCGTTATTTTTTATAGCAAACTATAAAAAGATGTTGAAATTTTAGAGGAAATTGTGCTAAAATATAGTTGCGTCCTTACTGGCTACAGCTTTACATCTGTAAACAACCGCTAGACGGCGCTTGTCAAAAATAATTCGAAAATTCAGTTT